>CM076579.1:1037254406-1037760159 GCA_034641835.2 Pinus albicaulis
CTTCTAATTCACCAAAGCCATGGTGTGGTCTCCTGTTAGGTCCCTATATTACTAGTATAGTACCTTATTGTTGTTAGTGTAACCCCTTTATTGTTATTATTGTACCCTTGTAACCCCCATTTTGTTATTATTGTGCCCTTAAATTATTATTGTTAGGTCGGCTAGGATTACATTGTGGCCCACTAGGATTACATTATGGCCCCATGTACTCCTATATATATAAAGGAGGTTTTGTAAATTGTATCATCCAAGAATTGTTCATTTATGTAATGTATTGGAGGTTGCCCCCTCGAAGTGGCTTATTTCTAAGGCGTTGATATCTCTTTTCTTCTATTTTTGGAGCCGGTTACACAACATTTGGTATCAGAGCTTTGGATTCTAGGGTTTCGCTGCTCCAAACAGGTCATCGTGGCATTTTCGCTATAACTTTTTTTCTACGAAGCTTCAGAAGCTGAAATTTTTAGGGTACGAAGCTGAAATCTTGAGGAAGTTTGTATAAAAATTTCAGAGCTTGGTTCGCAATATTTTCGGAGATATGATCTGTGGAAGTTAGGTATTTTTTCAGGCTCCTAAACAGGTCATCGTGGCATTTGCGCTATAAAACAATTTCTACGAAGGTTCAGAATCTGAAATTCATATGGTGCGAAGCTGAAATCATGAAAAATTTCTTAAAAAAATTTCAGATCTTGGTTCGCAATATTCTTGGAGATATGATCTGTGGAAGGTAGTACCTTTTCAGGCTCCTGAATTTCATCTCAAAGAGGTGATCGTGGGAAAATTTCAATAACTCTCTCTCTGGGCATCGGATTAGAGTGCCGTAAAAATTGGTTGCAAGTGCACAGACTTTAGTTTCTTTGATATCAATTTCAGAGACAAAGGATGAAACAGTGACACGTGGCAAGTCGTACAAGTTCGCTCTACTGAACCAGTCCATAATTAGGTCATTGTGGGAGATTGGACACAACTTTGTCTTGGCGAATCCAAATTAGATCAGACCTGTGGCATTTGAAAGAGAATTAATAGGGCTACTTCAGTGCTGAATTTCAGATATTGAATATCCACAATCACAGATATAATACAATTTCAATATCAAGCTTATCAAAGCAAGTAAAAGGTGTGTATTTTTTTCCGAATTGCATAAGTCTTGTTTGAAGAATCAAGTTGAATTGATTGCAAGGGCCTATTGTAGAATAGATATCAATATTGGAGTCTAAAATGGCCCCTAAAAAGAATTCAACACCCATTAAGCCTTTAGAAGGCTCTACTATGAATCATGAAGATGAAGAATGGAAACATGACATATCAAAATTACAAGAGCAAGTGCAACAAATTTCACTCTCGCAAAGAACAACAAAAAATGAAATGGAAGTTTTGAAGAAAGGCATGGAAACTAAGATGGATGGTTTGAAGAAAGGCATGGAAGCTAATATGAATGGTTTGGAAGCTAAGATGGATGGCATGGAAGTGGGCATGGAAGCTAAGATGGATGACATGAAAGACAACATGGAAAACATGAAGAATGATCTAAAAGCATACATGGAAGGCTTGATGACAAGCTTAAAACAAGAAATGATTCCTAATGGCGGAAATATAATAGAAGAACCTCATGATGAGAACAAAATAAATGTTAATCGTGATTTCATAAACTCTAATGTTGGCGGGAAGAACCACCATATTCCAAAAATGGATATGAGGAAGTTTGATGGAAAGGATCCTGTAACATGGATACTACAGATGGAGCAATATTTGATCTCCATAATGTGCAAAACACACAAAAGGTACGCATTGCAACTTTACACTTAGAACAAAATACATTTGTATGGTATCGATGGCTTTGCTCCCGTAAAAAAATTGTCACTTGGTCAATTTTTACGGAGGAAATGATAGCACATTATGAGGATACAAAGAGTAACACCTTCTTTAGCCAATTGATAAATCTCAAACAAAAGGGTTTAGTGGGGCAGCACATTGAGGACTTCCAAAAATTGAATATAAGGGTAACTGATATTCCAGAGGAACACAGGATTGATCTCTCTATAGGCACTCTAAAGGATAACATCCAACATGAAGTTCGTGTTTTGGAACCTGATTCATTGGAGAAGGCATTCAGGTTGGCAAGAAAAGTTGAATGTAAAATTATGGCGACAAGGAAGCCTACCACTCAATTCTATAAAGAAGGAAGTGTTGCTACGCCTAGATTTCCACAACCCACAAGGTTGACACCACAACAATTGGAAGAAAAAAGAGCAAAAGGGCTTTGCTACAGTTGTGATAGCAAATACACTAAAGGTCATAAGTGTGCTGAGAAGAAATGATTTTACATAGATTGTGAAGAGGAAGAAGAAAATGAACAAGAAGAGATGGAACACCTTTGCTCAAGTAATAAGGTTTGAACATATTCCACACTTCCATCAAGTCAATCATGAAAGATGAAACCTATTGATATAGGAGGCTAACAGGTAGTACCCATAATTTTATTCATTGTAAGGTAGCCAAGGAATTGAATTATTTCCTATACCCAGTACCATAATGTCAAGTGATGGTTGAAAATGGAGGAACTACAAATTTCTCTAGAAAAATCCATACTATCAAGCTAATCATGGGGGAATATGTATTGAATATTCCAATGCTTTCCATTCCTATGGGAGGTGTTGATGCTGTACTAGGAGTACAATGGTTACAATCTTTAGGGATGGTAGCTTTTAATTTTCAAGAACTTTTCTTGAAAAAAAATTTCAGAAGGAAAGGAAGTCGAATTACGGGGTATTGCATGGAAGCCGGGAAAGATAATAATCTCTAATGTCATGACAAAGCTTCTAAAGAAAGAACAGCGAGGTGTAATTGCACAATTATGCTCACTAGAAGTTCCAACATCAAAATCATATATTTCTGCAGATCTCCAACAAGTCTTGGACAATCATTCCAAGGTGTTTGAAACTCCCAAAGGACTCCCACCTATTCGTGATCATGATCATGCTATTCATTTGATTCCAGGAAGTGTTCATCCAAACATCAGGCCTTATAGATATCCTTACTTCCAAAAGAGCGAAATTGAACGTATGATTGCAGAAATGTTAGAGGCGGGTATAATTCAACCTAGTCAAAGTTCTTTCTCTGCTTCTGTAGTATTGGTACACAAGAAGGATGGATCATGGCGAATGTGTCCGGATTATAGGGAGCTCAATAATCTCACCATTAAAGATAAATTTCCCATTCCTGTGATTGATGAATTATTGGATGAATTACATGGAGCAATTTATTTTACCAAGTTGAATCTTCGTTCAAGATATCATCAAATTAGAATGAAGACTGAAAATATTCTGAAAACAGCATTTTGAACTCATGAGGGTGATTATGAATTTTTGTTCATGCCTTTTTTCCTTACCAATGCACCTTATACATTTCAAGGGTTTATGAATTCCATTTTCAAACCCTTAGAAAATTTTTGCTAGTAATTTTTTATGATATATTAATCTACATCAGGTCTTGGAAGGGTCATGTTTAACATGTTGACGGGGTGCTCAAACTATTGTAGGAGAAACAATTATATGAAAAAACATCCAAATTTTTCTTTGGAGTGCAAGAGGTGGTATATATGGGTCATAATGTATCTCACAAGGGTGTTAAGGTAGACCCTAACAAAATTAAATCCATTAAGGAATGGAAAGTCCCCACAACCATAAAGCAGTTGCGAGGATTTCTAGGGTTAATAGGGTATTATCACAAGTTTGTTAAGAATTATGGGATAATAGCATCACCTCTAACAACATTATTGAATAAAGATGCATTTTCATGGACTCCTGAAGCAATTAAGGCCTTTGAACATCTTAAAGAGGCAATGTGCCTAGCTCCAGTCTTAGCTACACCAAACTTCATAAAAACCTTTATTGTGGAATGTGATGCCTCAGGAAATGGAATTGGTGTTGTTTTAATACAAGAAGGAAGAACCATTGCTTTTGAAAGTCGTCCAATCAAAGGAAAGTATTTACATAAAGCTATTTATGAGAAGGAAATGTTAGAAATACTGCATGCACTAAATAAATGGTGAACTTACCTAATTGGAAGAGACTTCAAGGTAAAAACTGATCATGATAGTCTTAAACACTTTTTGGAACAAAGACTATCTTCAGAAGAGCAGCAAAAATGGGTCACAAAGATGTTGGGTTATGACTTTGAAATAATCTACAAAAAATGGATGCTAAATAATGTTGCAGATGTACTCTCAAGAAATAATGAAGAGATGGAAGCATTGCTTTGTGCCTTTTCTATTATCCAACCAGATTGGATAACCGAAGCAAGGGATGAATGGAAGAAGGATGAAGAAGTGTGGACACTCATTCAAAAGTTGCAGCAAGATCATATTACATCTGATACATTTATAGTTGGAAAAATTATTCCTTATGGTACAAAGATCACTTATATCTTTGTAAGAATTCCCAACTAAAACAAAATATTCTTTTGGAATTGCACACTTCTCCTTTAGGAGGACACTTGGGATTTTTAAAAAATTACAACGGGGTGAAGAAATAATTTTTTTTGGGATGGCCTTATATCTGATATTCAAAATTTTGTGGTGGAATGTTTGGTTTGCCAACAGAATAAATTTGAGACAATTAAGACCTCTGGTCTTCTACAACCTTTATCCATTCCAAGTCAACGTTGGGAGGATATTTCAATGGATTTTATCACAGGTTTACCTATGTCCAAAGGAAAGAGTGTCATCATGGTGGTATTTGATAGAATTACCAAGTATGCACACTTTTGTGCATTATCTCATCCATTTAAAGCAAGTACAGTTGCTACTACATTTATGGACACAATTCAAAAGCTACATGGACACCAAAGGGTTATTGTGAGCAACAGAGATCCCATTTTTACTGGAAATTTTTGGACGAAGTTATTTTCTTGTTTGGGTACTCAATTAGCTCATAGCTCATCTTATCATCCTCAATCTGATGGTCAAACTGAGATAGAAAATAAATGTTTGGAAGGATATCTTCGTTGTTTTGTATCTGATAAACAAACACAATGGGTCAAGTGGTTACCTCTTGCTGAATGGTGGTATAACACTTCCTTCCATCCTGCAGCAAAAATGACCCCATTTATGGCACTTTATGGATATCATCCACCATCCATCACATCATCTTTAAGGGAAAATTCGAAGGTTCAAGCAGTGGAAGATCACATCGAGCATCAGCAAGAAGTTCTCCAACTCTTAAAGGATAACCTGAATTTGGCCCAAAATCGAATGAAACAACAGGCAGATCAACATCGTAGCGAGAGAAGTTTTGATGTAGGAGATTGGGTATTTTTACGGCTACAACCATACAAACAAATGTCCCTCAAGCAAGCAAAGAAGGATAATAAATTATCGCCAAAGTACTATGGTCCTTACAAGGTGTTGCAAAAGATTGGTACTATGGCATACATATTGGAGCTTCCTACTTCTTCGCGAGTACATCCAGTTTTCCATGTTTCATGCTTAAAGAAGGTTATAGGTGAAAATCTTCCAGTTCAAACAATATTGCTAGAACTTTATGAGGAAGGAAAAATCATATTGGAACCTGAAGCAGTCATGGAAACAAGAACTCGACAGCTACGGAATCGATCAATTTCAGAGTATCTCATCAAGTGGAAGAACTTACCCACTAACGATTCTACATGGGAGGATGAGAATTTTATACAGAAGCACCTAGAGCTACTCAAGCATTAAGGACAACACTTTTTTTAAGGAGAGGGGCATGTTAGGTTCCTAAATTACTAGTATAGTCCCTTATTGTTGTTAGTGTAATCCCCTTATTGTTATTATTGTAGCCCTGTAACCCCCATATTGTTATTATTGAACAGAACAATCATGGGTTCAGCATGAGCGATGTTGCATGATCAGGGCCTACCAATGCATTTGTCGGAGGAAGCATACAACACTGTGGTTTCTGTGCAAAAACATTTTCCTCGTAGAGTACTTGGCATGAGTACACCTGACGAAGCTTTCACTGGTAAGAAACCAGATGTTTCCAACTTTAGGATTTTTGGCTCATCTGTTTATGTGCATATGACCAAGGACACTAGGAAGAATCTAGAGCCAACTACTGAAGTTGGGATATTTGTGGGGTACACAGAAACACCCCATAATTATCATTTGTATTTTCCAAATAGTCGAATGACTGTGGTGCGACGAGATATAAAATTCGATGAGGGGGAAGCCATGTGGTTGTCGCTTGAGAGGGAGTTATACTTTCATGTGAGGAGGAACTGTTGGTCCCCAAAGATGAGTCTCTAGATGTGGATCAGCCATAGGAGGAGGTTCATGGAGTGGAGGATTCCACTCACATGGAGCCAACCATCAGAACTGGCAGAAGGCATACCACATAAGCTGATTGGCTGAGACTTGATGCTACACAGAATGTAGGAGCCCCTACTTCACAGTGTAGACAAAGACAATCTCCTGGCCAATTTACTAGATACATGGCTCTCATGAGAAAATGTATTGTGACTAAGCCATCTTCCTTTCAGGAAGTAGTGCAGGAGCCCACATGGGTATATGCAATGGTGAAGGAGTATGACTCCATTGTAAAAATTTGTTCTTGGGAAGTTGTTCCAAGGCTGGTTGATAAATCAGTGATAGGTTCAAGATGGATCTACAAGGCAAAGCAAGCTGTTGATCAGAATTTTGAGAAATACAAGGCCAGATTTGTGGCTCAAGGCTTCTCACGGATCAAGGGGATAGATTATGAAGAAACCTTTGCACATGTCGCAATTTATTCTTCCATAAGGACCATCCTTTCTCTCTTAGCGCAGATGGGATGGCACATTCATCAGATGGATGCGAAGTCTACCTTTATCAATGGGATCATTGAGGAATAGGTGTACATAGAGAAACCTAAAGGATTTGAGATATTCAGCAGCGAGTCGCATGTGTGCCGACTCAAAAGAGAATTTTATGGGCTTAAGCAAGCACCTTGTGCTTGGTACACTCAGATAGACATCTATTTCACTAGACTGGGCTTCACCAAAAGTGAAGCAGATGCAAACCTATACCAAATTTTGGTGGAGGGTAAGCTTTTAATCATTGTTATTTATGTTGATGATTTAATATTGACTGGTGATGAGGAGCTGATACAATCATTCAAGGAGGACCTTGCAAAGGAGTTCGAGTTGAAGGATATGGGCCTCCTTCATTATTTCCTTGGATTGGAAATATGGCAGCGACATGGTGAACGTTTTGTATCTCAAGGCAAGTATGCAAGGGAGATACTAGGTAAGTTTCCCATGAAGGGTTGCAAACACATGGATACTCCTCTTCCAAGAAACTGGAGGAAATAGGATTCTACTTCTGAGAGGTAGTGGATGCTACTGTCTATTGACAGTTAGTGGGTTTGCTAATGTATCTAGTGAACATGAGACTGAACACTTGTTATGCGGTTAACTAGCTGATTCAAGCTATGGTTAAGCCTACCAAGCTCTTTTGGAAGACGAGCAAGCATGTCTTGAGATACCTGAGGGGCACATCTGAGTATGGTTTATGGTACATACAGACGGATGAGATGAAGTTACATGACTTCATGGATGCAGATTGGGTAGGCAGCCATCAGACAGAAAGAGCACATCATGGGGGATCTTTAGCATTGGATCTACAACTACTTCTTGGTACAGGAGGAAGCAGAGATCCGTGGCACTCAATTCAGTGGAAGTGGAAACATGGTAGCAAGTTGAGCTGCATGTGAGGCTATCTAGATGAGAAAGATCTCGGTTGGTTTTTTTGGTTCTCATTTAGATCTGACAGTGATTCATTGTGATAATTAGAGTTTCGTTAAACTCTCTATTAATCATGTGTTTCATGATCGATCTAAGCATATAGATATTCGGTATCATCATTTCAGATATAGTGTGCAGAGGAAGATCATGTTGCTTCAGTACATTCCTACGAAAGAGCAGGATGCATACGAAGGTGCTCACCAGGAGAAAAATCAAATGCCATAGAGACAGGATTGGGGTGAAGGATAATCCATTTCTTGTTGAGAGGGAGTTTTGAGATTCAACAAGAAGATCCCAGTGAAAATTATGCACCTACATTAGGATGGAGCCTCAGGCTATTTTTAGTTGGATTTATATTTATAGATACATGAGAAACTTATATTTATAGATGAGGTCTATTTATATATGTATGTGCAAGTTCTATTTATAGATTGCATGTCTATTTATAGATGCATGTCGACTATTATTATCCATTAATATTAGTTGGACAATAAGCAATAATCTATTCTCAATGAGCACTTGGAAATAGTTAATTAAAGTGGTAAATCTATTATTTATAGGAATTTAGAGTTGAGTGGTTGGTTGGTGGGACATGCAAGTGGACTTAGTTGTAACTGAGTGATTCGAAGTTGTAACAGAGTTGGAAGTGTAGTTATGAAAGTTGTAAAGTAGTTTAACTCAGTTAAGTGAGTTAAACTAAGTTGTGCTAGTTGTATTTGAAGATACACTAGTGAGAGATCAAGTGAATTAATTATTAATTAATTCAAAATCAGCAGTCTCACATGAAACTGAAGATTTACTACTATTAACTATATGCATGGCATATCCAGTGGAGACCCAGTTGAGATGTAGGTGAAAGGGACAGATTGACTATCAAATGTGACATTATTGGTTGCACACATGCAGCCACACACACATTAGATGTGCCCATGAGGATTGTGTAGTCTAGGCAAGCAGTATTCCATTTATTCAGGGATTGCTATCAGCTAGGATTGCATAGTGGAGGCAGGTTGTCTGGAGACAGTAAATTGGCTAAGGAACTTGCCAATTTTTGTATTACAGTGTGAGACAATTAGATATTGTACTGAGGGCTATTGGAGTAGAGATTTGTATGTAATTGTTTCATGATCCATGATATAATACATAATAGAATATAGTGGGGTTTCTATGTTTATGCTTTCCTCGGGTAAATTATCTGTGTTATGTGTGATTGATCTTTCTTCATGATATTGTGATTGGCGATTGTGTTTCAAATTCCGCAAATATTTTGTAGAAGTGATCCTGTATTTAATAGTAGCATATTATTATTAGATCAGGAGAATCCAGGCAATACATATTTTTTATTAAATTTCTACATAATAATGGATAAAATTTGTTCAAAAGGTAAGTCAAACTCAATGTCTTATAGAGTAACAAAGTTTTTGGGAGTGTTTCTTCTTTATGGGGAGGACTGCTACTTCCTTGGCTCTCTGCTATGATTTTTCTTCTCAACATTTTTTTCAGGGTCATCTACAATTACCGCAGGCTTTGGACCAGTATGAGATCTAGTGTAAGCTCTTTTAGGAGCCAGAGTTAAAATTTAAGGTGCACACACACTTATTATCTATAAAAATTAAAAGGAAACCACAGTTATGAATTCGAAAAAAAATACAATTTTTTCAATTTTGACCCCAGTATGGTCACCACTATGTTATAATTATGTAATTTAAAAGATTGGGAGAATAAACATAGAGGACAACATCAAAACCACTTTGGAATATGTGATCTAGCCCTGTCAGCTTCATAGAGGGATCTCTTTATAAATTTAACTTTGTTTTGAATAAATCTTAGGCTAGTTATGACTGTACTTGGTTATTTTTTTTATTTTGATTGGTTTGGTTGACTAAATTTCTATATTCCCATTGGGCAATGGAGTCAAAAATATAACTGGATACTGCATCAATACTTAAAAGATTTATCATAGGGAAATCTAGGTTGTATATACTTGATATTTTTATATATTTAATGAATTATGAAAGTGAAGAAATATTGAATTCAGTAGAGATTGAAAATAAATTAAGTATTCTTCAATCTGACTTCAGTAGAAAACATATAAATTGAAAAAGTAGCCAGAATAAGGTGGGCTAATTAACATTTCCTATTCATGGCACTTTCTTTTTTACAATTAATGTTTTTCTGATACGCAGAGAAAAGGAAAAACAGTGAAATAACATAGTTACAGTAGAAGAACTTCACCAGCGAATACACCACATCAATCTTGTAATAATTCCTTGTATTATTGATGCTCCAATCAAACGTGGAAAGTTACAATGCTTAGTAGGAAAATATATTTAATAACCAACCTATAATACTTCGAACAGTTAAGTATTTAAACTAATCCTTTACAAAACTAATTACATTAAGGTTGTCTCAACAGACAGTGTATTATTAACCAAAACTAAATAATAAACTCTAATTGTGACGAAAATAGGCTCGGTGGAGGTTATCTGGAACGTTGGCACTGTTTTAGAGGAAACATATGTTGAGTGGACCTACTTGTGAGTTGTGTTGGTTGATGTGTTGACTGATGTACTAGATACAAATGACCTTTCTGATTTACTTTTCACTCATAAAATTCACACAGTTTATCCCATCGATCTTCATCTGGGATAGTTAACTTGATTACCTTTCGATAAATTTCATCCACTTCAGCATATCTAGAAAAAGTAGGTTTTACCACGAATATGTGGTTTACCTCATGTTGAATGAAAGGATCATTTCTCATTGCTTCCAAGAATGCTTTACTTGTCATGGTGCCTTTGATATTGGAGAATTTAGCAGTGTCCCTGGAAATTTTCCTTACGTTCTTCACATAGACTTCAGAATTTATTAGCTTATCATTAACCACAAAAAAATAATACGTACCCTTATGTGTTAAAGGCTCTAACCTATTGAAAAACTTGTCCACTATTATCTCTAAGTTGCGGCATTTCTCTTCCAGCTAAACGAGCAGATTCTTCTTAGTAAGAATCGTTTTCACTTCTAAAATGATATTTGTCTTATCATATATTCCCAAGTCATCTAAATTATATCTATTCTTGGAGTTTAGGAATTTAATAATGTTTTTTGTTGTTGCAGACATATCCCCAAGCTCCTCTGTGACGTTTGTAATGGCTTCTATAGATTTTTTAATTAACTTCTTTTGTTCAAAAATGATTTGGATGCAGTGCCAAATATCATTAATGTATTCAATGATATCTGCCTAGATGATTTCTTTGCATTTTCCCAATTTTTTTCCAATGGATGATTCTCTCTCTGCCTTTTGTAACCTCTCTATCATTTTTTGAGCTTTTTTTGCTTTAGCTGCATGAGAAACTTCACTTCTTAATCTTTGATCTTCCAACAGTTTGACTTGATCCTGCAACTTCTTGATTTCCTTTGTTCGGATAGATAGATTCTCCACTTCCTTTTTCAAATGTTGTGCACCACAAGTTTTCTATGTTGTACAAGTTGTATTTGTGGGGATAGTTGTAAGAGGTACAACCTCCAAAGGAATCAGGAAAATTTTTGCAGCATGCTCCCTCTATTTAATAATCTTTTCCATTTCCGTTTCCATTTTTCTCAATTAGCTATTTTTATCCATGATGAGCTTCATCATATCCAACTTTTGAGACTCTGTTTCTTCAATTTATTTGGGGAGAGGGTCTTCTGTAGCTGACAAATTTATTTTTTTCATCAATGTTGCTATGTCAGCGTTCTTCTTCTTTATTATTTCTTTTGCAGCATTAATGTTGGAGGATCATATCCTACTCTGAACACTAAGTTTTCAAAAGACTTAATTCATGTATCCTTGGTGAGAGAAGATATTTTCTCCATTTTTAGCTGTGACTGAATGTTGGCCAAGGAAACCTGCACCTTAGAAAGACTCATTGTTGTGTTGATTAATGTAGAGGAGATCATTTCACCTGTTTTATTATGCATATCCATTTGATCAATGGGATGAATGTTTTTTATGTCAAACTCAAAAGAAGTCTTCTTGTAATCAGTTTTTGTCTTTGGGTGTGAAATTTTTTCTTCAAGAAAGGCCATTTGCATTTTACCTTTGTCAGAGTCAAATGATGACAGCAACCTACTCTGAGAACTGGAAGTCTGCTTCCATAATTGATTGTATGTGCTATTCTCCAGGATTTCATTCTTTAATTTTATTTCCCTAAATGTGTCAAAAAATATCTTCTCTTTCTCCCTTGAGGCAACCTTAGTTGTCTGAATCGCCTATTGGTGGCCCTGTGAAGCTGAATAAGTAGTAGGAGAGAGGGTGGTTTGGCTACCAACTTGAGAAGATGTAGGTGTCTCCTTAGTGATTGTAACAACCTTATATTCTGAATATTTATTTGGATTAACTTTAGGATTGAGTTTGGTTATTTTCCTATAAATTATCTTGAACTCCTTGCTTGTAGTATCAGTCACTGAAGGTGACTCTTCTTCTCTCAGTATTTTTCCTAATTTTTCTTGTGGAACATGAGTCTATGATGTTGATGTCGATACTAGCTGCTCCTCAACTTCCTAAAAAAATTTCTCATCCCACTCCAACTGGTTCATGTACTTATTTATTTCTGGATTATGGGTATGTATATAAGGATTATTTTTTTTTTCTACCTTTAATTTTGAAATGGTTCCCAATGGATCATAGGACCAGGTAAAGTTGATATTGCACTTCATTTCCTTCAAAATCATCTCTGCTTCTTCCCCTACTAACCTGTTGTTGAAAATGAATGGTCCAATCTGTGTTTTAATCCTGAACTTTGATTTCTGCTTTGCTAATACAAAGTGGATTTCATCAGCATTCAACATCTGTCTGATGTACTCTAAAGAAAAAATCCCCATTGGGAGGAATTTTGGAAGCTTGTAAGGAGCAAGCTCACAACCATAAACTCTCAACTTTGTGTAGTTCTGGTATAAATACCAGTCACTTTTCTTTGCTTGATCTGATATATGTAGAATCATTTTAATGTCCTCATTGACTCTTGGTTCAGCAGTGCTGCTATGAAGGCTCATTGATGGATGTAAAAACAGTTCAATGAACTGTTTATATGAATATTCCTTCTGCTCTTTCATCACCATTGTGTTCCAAAAGACGAATGACTATTGATTGGCATCATCATCTATTTTATGCATTGAAAATTTAAATATATCTCCTTGGAAATATAGAAATATTTAAACTACAACAAAGGAATATTTAAACACCTCTTATGTTTGAAATTTGAAAAATTGGTCATGAATACTCTCTACTAGGAATTGGTTGAAATTGAAAAGGATAGATGGTTTAGAATCTGTAGAAAATATGGAGAGGAAACCTATCATTGGCTCATCTACCCACTAGTCAAAATAATATCGAAGGTGGTATGAAATGACTATGATTATCTTCTTGCCTTTGTCAAGGAAAATGGAGGAAGAGTAAGGAGGGTTCTTTTTAGGCAACTGAATATCTTCAACTAGGAAAAGGTCAAGGGTTTTAGCCCTTTTGGAAAAATATAGCTTCTGATATAATTCATTAAGGGATTCTTCGGAGAAAGGGGTTCCATTTTCTACAGAAGGGGCCTGCATCATTTGATCGGTGGATTGTGTAGTGATAGTGAATAGAATTTCACCTGTGGGGAAATTATGGCTCTATGGATAGGCATGTATAGGCCTGACATTTCCAAATGAATTCAGGGGCACTGTGGGTATAGGGGGAAATATAGTGAGGTAAGTTTGATTCCCACATTCCAATTTCCTCTGACTTATCTATGTATTTGTCCTCTAACCAGCAATACATCTCGAAAATTTCAAAATCACAATGAGTTTCAAGAATTTTATAATCTTTGTCAACGAGTGGGACATGGTATAGATCAACAAGAGGACGGATCAATGGGTTAAAAGTTTCCTCCTGAATTTTCTTCTTAGGAGGCATGATTCATTTTGTTTCAAATAATTGAAAGTGTTCAGAAAAGAACAAGTTTATCAGGATTGTTGAAAGCTTTGAATTGGTGAAGAAGGCGCAGAGACGCAGTGCTAGGATTCGTAATGACCTGATGAATTGATCCAGAGCTATGTAAACCTGTCACAAGAATGGAACTATAGAGAAATGAGCAAGGTAAAAGTTAAACAGGTTTAGAATGCATGTTTTGTACACATATGGGATTTTTCCATTGATTGCAGCGTGGATCCATTATATTAACGGTCATTTATTTAATTAAATGCATTAACGTATGACTTTCCACAGGAAGGGGCGTAATTTGCAATAAGCATATACGAGCTGGTGTGACAAGGTTGGTGGGCATAATGGATAGGTGAGTGCTTTCGGTATTACGGGGGAAAGCATTTTTCGGCCGGGGGGGAGGGGGGGTTATGAGGCAGTAAGTAGTATGACCGGATGGATTGCGAAACGCGGAGGAGTTGCCATGTTGTTGTGGCCCCAAAATCTGAAACATTTTTTTTTGGATCCCTCGGTTGTAAAGCTCAGATGGAGAGGGGGGGTTGAAAATGGATGTGGACCATTGGATTAGGAGCGGGGGAAATGATGGGCAGATATATGAGTGAAGTTTAAAGTGATGTGACTTGACAAATTTTTGGGTATTGGGACATTAAATGAGAATAAAAAACTTAGGATATATGGTAATATGCCAAGATTTTCATTAATGCACCCCAAATACTTAGAGTTAGGATAAAATAACTTATCCCTTTTTTCTTTCATATGCATAAATGCATTTGAAAAATAAAACTTTGGGATAACCAATTTAACTCTTTTCATGGCTCCAAAACACTTCTACCTACCCATTGAATTTCATTTATTTTTCTAAGCTAACGTTTTTTCTTCTTTCTTCTTAGGGTGCATTTAAGCTAGTAAACCCACATCACTTTTTTTTTAATAAAAATTATAACCTACTCTATCACTTATTTCTCCTATTAATTCAGATTAAACATTTGAATCAATTTCATTTTCTACCTAACTACTGATTTGCCAAGATTAAATTGTCTGGAAAATATTTATTCACTAACCTAATTAACAAAAATACATAATTGTTCAATCATCATTAAGCTATATGATTGAAAACAAATCTAGTCATTGTGGCATTTTTTAACAAGCTACACACAATCTTATTTGATGATGACATAAAGAAAACTAATTTATCAGTAGTGGCATTTCAATTTGCAACACTTTCAGTTTTATTTTTCTACTTTTCTTTTGTGGAATTCTTATTTTCTTTTTATTCTTTTCAATTTTTCTTTCTTTTTGATATACCCTATTTTCATTTTCTTTTATATATACCATTTTTTCTTTTTTTTAGAAATCATTTGCATATTGAAAATTATTTACAATGTAAAATCACAAATACAAAATACTCAATCACCTTGATATCTTATAAATTATAGGACCCTAACAGGTTTATATAGGCTTTTATCAATAAATAATAGGTTTATTATTTATTATTATTATTATTTAATAAAAAAAATATTAATTAATAAGTGAATATCTATTATTAAAAAATAATAAATAATAATCATTATAAATTATTATTATTATTATTATTATTATTTAATTAATATTGATAATTAATTAATAATTAATTATGTGAATATTTATGACATAAGTTCACTTGATTATGATATTAACTAGCAATTGCTCGAGAAGTTGCAAAAGAAATTTCGTAAGGAATAAATTTGAAAAGAATCGCGAGAGATGGAAGATCATTGAATATAAAAATTAGTAAACAAAATGTTATTCAAAGCTAGAAGATAAAGAGTAGGTACACTTTTTCAATATTGAACTTTCTCACTTCAAAAACTTATATTCTTTTACCACTTTCTCTTAAGGTTATGGGATTTTCCATTGCTTGTCCTTGCTTAACTTCTTTTGCGGATTTGGACTAGTTTGTGATGCAGGAGGTTTATATTAAAAGTTTTTTCATTGGATGAACAAGTTTAAAGTAGAGCTACAAAATAGATATATAGTCACTAGCATAACAAATTTACATTGTTTGATAGGAGAGAAGTGGATATTTTGTTGTGGAACAACTTTACATTGTTTTATATGAGAGAAGTGGATATTTTGTTGTAGAACAACTTTACATTGTTTGATAGGAGAGAAGTGGATATTTTGTTGAGGATTGATTAAATAATTCTTTTAGCTGACATAAAAACCTTAATTCATTGTTCATAGATACCATGGTGAACTCTTATTGCCAAATTTCTATCAATTATAGCTCAAGCTCATTGTCCTTAATTCACTATTCATAGATACCATTGTGACTCTGATTGCCAGATTTATATCAATTATAGCTCAAGCTCATTTTCCCTCCTAAATTATTCTCGACCCATCAACTGATTCTAAGTTAATTTGGTCACAACCATATTATATGCAATTTTTCTGAGCATAATTTATAACTTACGTGGTAGGGACTAAGCTACCTTGTAGCACTTGTTTATAGTTGTGAAGACCAAATAAGATTTCCATCCTTTATTAATCATTTATCAATGCTATAGCTCCAATGAATCTTGTGATGAAGGTCAACTCTAAGATATTTGTATGAATTAACTTCCTCTACATTTTTAATATCATACATAAAGTTAGTGTAAATGGTCTTTTAGAATCTAATTATCGCAACCTTTATCTCGTAAATTTTTATTGGTATACATGTACAAGAATAAAAATCTTTGAGAATTATTAGCTACTTCATCACATAAGAGAGAAACTACATCAACCCTTCATGTTCTGATATTATCCTTAAAATTAATTTCATTTGTATAGAAACCCCTCCCCTGACTCTAATCAACTAGGAATTAGAACTCAAAAAAATCATTTTTAGCTTTTGCATGTCAATAAAATCTAACCAAAAAAAGGCTATATAAGAGAAAGTGCAACTCCTCTTTCACACTCAATACTCTAGATATCTTATATGGATGCTAAGTGTAGGGTTGTAGCATCTCTAGAGAATTATAGACGAATTGAAAAAAGGAGAAGTGTTTATAACTTATAGTCTTATCAAAATCAATATGCCATATCTCATCCCCTTCATAGAAGTTGACATTTCCTCCATTGAGAGTATGGTTGTGACTATGAACCTTATGTAAAATCAAAATACAATTAACATGAAAAATTAGAGGTTTCTTAAGAATGCTTCAAATTTTAGTTAACACCAAGGTTAGCACAAAATTGCTAAACCATTGCAAATAAATGAGGTAGAAATTTCACATAATATTGATGCCATTAAGAAAAATCATCAAAAGTACAAATATTGAGGAAAACTCCTCTCCAATATTTATGAGCATAGAAAAAAATTGCTAAAACCAAAGAAATACATTGTTATCATTTCCCATAAAGTTAGATAAACCAAAGTTAGCCTTTATAGATGGTGGCAATCATTATCATTAACAACAACTACCTTTTCTACTCTTAGAATAACAATTACTTTCACCACTTGTTCACCATCAACGATCCCAACCACATAATATATACACACATTTATCACCTTATATTAACCACCTCCCAATGACTTCATGAATAGTTCAAGCACTAAAAGTGAAATCTGATAGTGGAGCATCAATTATTTAGAAAACAATGGTGACAACTTTTCCCTTCACAAGAAATTGATTGACATGGAAAAATATAAGAGGAAAAAAATTTCACCCAAGGTTTTATCACCTAGAAAACGTGGCATAATTTTTTTAACTTCAACATGGAAACATTGATACAAATGAATTTGTTGAAGAATACTTTAATCTCACCTAGAGCTAAAAATATAGTACAATAAAAGTGAAAGATGAAGAGGATGTTGTAACAAGAATTTGTATATATACAATGAAATTAAAATACAAAAGGTCTATGTAAAGAAAGAAGTTGAAAAAAAGGAAAGAATGGGTTTGGAAATTTACATATAAGTCTTTTTAAAAACAAACACTATTTTATTTATATATATATATATATATATATATATATATTTACAAGTGGTTCACGAACCCATGTGCACGCATGAACCCAGTACATCCCGTTAAATCTCGTGGAGCTCCCTCTGAGAGATCTAATCGTCGACCTTACATCACGAGGCCTAACCCCATGGGCATCGAGGAGATTTGATCCTATGACCTCTCAACCGACAAAGTACTTAACAACGAGGACTCAACCGATTGAGCTAACCCTTGGGGGCTTATATATATATATATATATATATATATATATATATATATATATTATATATATATATATATATATATATATATACACAATAAAATTAAAGACAAAAGATCAATGAAAAGGAAGAAGTTGAAAAAGAAGAAAGAATGGGCTTGGAAATTTACATATAAGTCTTTTTAAAAATAAACATTATTTTGTTTATATATATCTATATATATATCTTATTTAAAATCAAATATTTTGGCATCTTATTTAAAATCATTATAAAAAAAATATTTTGGAATTGGAAAGGGAAATATATTCCATACAAATAAAAAAGAAAAATTAAAATATCATTTAGTCGAATTAATATGGGGATAATCTTTTTATGAATAAGGCATTTTTTTTTATTTTTATGAAAATTCCAAAATTTAATATAATTTCTCAACTAATAGAAATGTTTCTTACTAGTTCATATTTACAGAGAAAGTTCAAAAAAAGGCAGAGAAGCTACGGCATATTGTGATTAATATTTTGATATCATGTGTGGCATATTGTGATAAATATTTTGATCTCATGTGTAATCAATTAACGTATGCTAAGTTGGGAGCTCTGTGTGTAAAGAATTATAAAAAAGTGCAGTGAATTTATCAATTCTTCGTTATTATTTTTTTTATATGGAAGATACATTTCAAGGAAATTTTCTACATTTCAAAAATGATATTTGGGATAAACTACTTGACCCTATAACCTTTTCTTTGTCTTTCTCATCATTCAACCCCTCTCATTAACCCACTAATCCATTTATACAAAATTCATTATTTATTTTCCAAAATAATCTAATAAACCTTGACACTCAAAGCCCCTTAGTGCTCAAAATCTATTTTTTAAACTTAAAAATATATAAAATCACACCAAATAATACTAAAATTCATAAACAGAGAAAGACCCAATTAAGGAATTAACATTTTTTTATTTTTTATAACATAAATTAAGTAAATAATTTCACTTTTTTAATTACTTCTCATTTATTAAAAACTTGAAATGTTTTTAAACATAGTATCATTTCAAACTAACATATATATTGCTCATATTATTAGAAACACTTTCACTTTTTTAACTAGTTCTCATTTATTAAAAACTTGAAATGTTTTTAAACATAGTATCATTTCAACCTAACATATATATTTCTCATATTATTCGAAGCACATCCAACTTCCAGTAGATATTTCAATTTTAACAAAAGTTTTTTATTTGTTTTTTATCTACTTTAAATCTATTAAACGTATCCAAATTATGTTTGACAAATTGAATAAAAGTGTTTGGCTATTAATTTAACTAAAACAAAAGAATACAATTTATATAGTTGAATATAGTTGAATAAATTTAAGTGAGGCTGAAATTAATTTAAATAGAGTACATAGTCAAACTTTACCACATTTAGAGAGTACATAGTCTCTGGATTTTAGGGATAATTTACTGAAGAAAAATCACATCCAACTTCTAGTAGATATTTCAATTTCAAAAAAAAGTTTAATTTAGAGATAATTTACTGAAGGAATTGCACATCCAACTTCCAGAGTTTTTTATTTGATTTTTATCTACTTTAAATCTATTAAATATATACAAATTATGTTTGAAAAATTGAATAAAAGTGCTTCACTATTAATTTAACTAAAACAAAAGAATACAATTTATATTTGAATAAATTTAAACCAAGATTAAATTAATTTAAACAGACTTCATATTCAATGCTATTGTGTCTATATAAAGAACATAAGATGTATACTGAAATCCTAAATAAATACTCAAATTATCCCACAGACAAGAAACAAAACAAATAAATCTATCTTTTGATGTACAAATTCACCAAATACGGCTACACATGTATTAGCTTTTCCAAAATGTAAAAATGTGCACAGTGCAACTATATGGATAAATAATTCAAATCAACTAGGTGCTAATCTCAAGTTTGATCAGTTTATCCAAATCCACTTGTTTAAGCGACGTTGCTAAAAGTATATTTTCCTTCATGTTGAGAGTACATAGCATTCCCCCTTCTTGATAGTCACGGTGGATGGAGCGATAGGCTTTACACCCTAGAAGTTGGAACAACCCTTTATCGTTCCTGAGATAACCGATGATATAATTAGATATTTCTTTTGGTCGAAACCTCTTTTTCAGAAGAAATTATGAGTTGGTCCAAAAAAATTTCCTCTGTAATTTGTTGGAGTTATTTCTTGCATTTTTTCTATTTTTATTTATCTATTCTAACGTAACCTTACCGAGAAAGAGAGCAAAGCACGGGGAAGAGTCTTTCTTTCATCAATCCTCAGGGATATAAACATGGGTAATAGAAGAGCTTGTAGAAGGGATACGAAGGTATTCCTTGCCCTCCTATTTTCAGGAAAAATCAAGCACGTGATATTGTTTCTTCTTGCACAAACTTAGAAATATAAAAACAATTCCCATTAAGAAAAAAACCACTCTCCACACATAAAGCCAAATGATCCAATACTTCCCCTTATAGAAGCAAGCAATCTCACCATACAATTTCTTATAGAAATAGGATTTTGAGTCATTCTAAATTGTCGATTACCAATATTATTCTAATTAGTATAAAAAAGCAAGAATCGTGGAAGCAATCAAAACATTCACTGTAAGAAACTGCAACACGCCAAGCTCGTTCACTGCAAAAACACTTGCTAAGAAGGACAGAGTTACAGTGGCATTGATGTTGTTGCTCATGTTCCCGGCCACTTCCAATCCGGTGAAGAAATAATTATATGCAGTTAAGGACGAAGCCACCTTACAAGGATAATCATTGGGAGTGAACTTCGAGGACAATTCTTCCATGCATAAATCTTGCACATGCAAGGCTCAAAAGAAAAATTACAGAGGACTAGTACAAAATATTACAGAGGACTAGCAAAAGGGCTAGCACAGAGGCAGTATTGGAAGTCACCATGATTGATAAATCCAATGCTATAATTGCAGAAAGGTTTTTTTCTCAATCTGTATTTGGTGAAGAACTAGAATAAGTTTATGGGATAGGATAATAAACTCCTAAATATCTCGATTGCATATAATTGATGTGCCATTTCACAAGAAATTTATCTTTCCATAAAATTATGTTCTTTATCTGAAATCTACATGCCCAACCATTTCAACCACCCCACAAAAATAGAAGCTTCTATTCAAATGAACATGCAGATCAAATATTTTTTCCAAAATGGTGACCAAATTTGAAATGGAAAACTTACAGGAAGAACTGAGTCTATAAGGCATGATGAACAAATAAATCAACATGGAAAGAGAAACCTTTTTTTAAGGAGATTTAGGAATAATCCTCCTCTTTAATCCATCAAGAAACCGTTCAACAAGAAGTATTTGTTTGATTACTTTTTTAACGTGTTCATTAAGCATTCTAATTATCTGTTTTCTTTTAATTATTAATTATTAATCTAACAATGTAAAATTCTTTAATCGTCTGACATTTCATCCAATGGTGAAAACTAGTACACAGTGGCAGCTGGGGGAATTGTTTTCAAAGAGGAACGCCTTACAGCGTAATAAATAATGAAAAGAATTTAATAATTATATTTTAATTAATTATTAAATAATTATTATTATTGTAAATTAATTAATTATTAATAATTATTAATATTAATTTGAAAATAATGAATAATTTAATAATGATGATGATGATGATGATGATGGTTATCGTCTGTTAAGACCAATGCGGTCTATTAGACCTTAAGAGAGGAGAAATAATATAATTTTGATTCTTCAAAACCTTGTTTCTATGCTCAAAGAAAAGGGAAATAAGTGCTCCAAGATCGTTATAGGTGGGTTGGCTTAATAGGTCAAGAAGATTGGAAGTGTGGAAGATGGTATGGAAATGAGAGCGAATGTGAGTAAGAGTCAGGCAGTCTATAAGGAAGTGATTTTCGTCTTCCACCTACTTAGAATCGCAAATCTGACAGATGATATTGTTCCAATGGGTCTTGGGAATATACCACTGCTCGGTCTCACTCCGAAGTTCATGGGAATTAGTTCTTATCATAGCGATGTTCATTTTTTCTTATTGTTGGACAACACCAAGAGATCATTATGATTACCAAGGGTGGGGTTGACAAATTCCTTATAGTATCTTAGCTTCCTTTTACCCTCCATCTCCTGATCCTCCCACAGCTTGTCCTTAAACTTTGAGGTAATAGTATCTTTGATATTATCTTTTCTTCCCATACTAAGCTCCTCCTTAATTCCCTAATGGGTGAGCTAGGTCTAGGAATCCTTATGACACTCGTGTTTGAGGTGAAGGTGAGGGTTTTGACAACAGTTAGAAGAAATTTTAGGGAGCCTTTTTTATTCCATGTTGTCAAGCTTCTTCTTATACATCAGATATCTAAACATAGTCGTACTTTCAATGGGGAACAAATTAGATTTGATCAAGAGGATAAGATAGCAAGTATTTCCCTTGATATTAAGGTTGTAGGTTATGAATTGCTTTTGAATCTTCTCGATCTTCCTCCATGACTCTCTGGATATACCGCAACCCCAAACTTCACATTCATATAAGACAACAGGGGTGACAAGGGTCTCAAAGAGGAACCTCTTTTTACTCCAAATGTAAAGATCGACCGACTTACAATTGTTTTCAAGCTCATAATAAGCTTTCTAGCCCCTAATAATCCCTTTATCGATGCTATAATTCCAGTTGAGATGATGAGGGAAGTCAATGCCCAAATACTTATAAGAAGAAACCTGCTCTAAGTACTGGTTATTATACACGAAACTACCATGGGTGATATTTTTGGATTTAATGATCATGACTTTAGTCTTGTCGGTATTAACTGTCATACCTATATTGGAGCAGTATTCATGAAGAAGATGGAGTTGTTTGTCAAGGTCATCATGGCTTTTTGCAATAAGAATGATATCATCAACATAGAGGAGAAGAGTAATGAGAACACCAGCAAGCTCGGTGCTCTTGCACCCCGCAGATTCCAGAAACTCCTCTAGATTATCGATGTATATGCCAAAAAGGGTAGGGGATAGGGGACACCCTTGCTTAACTCCAATATTGCATTTAATGTCTTTATACCACCCCTTGTTGGTCTTAAACTTGGCAGTGACAGTCTCGTAGAGATGGATCACAACAATCCTCAGCTCAGGAGGTACTATGATCTCTTTAAGTCTCTCCCAAAGTTTATCTCAAGGAACGGTGTCGAAAGCTTTTCTAAAGTCCACAAAGCAACATGAGAGGTCAACTTTACTATTGTGACATTCCTCCGCAATGATTCTAAGAGTGACCAGATGGTCAATAGTTGAGTGATGTCTCCTAAAACCAGCTTTCCCTTTAGCTCTTTTTCCTTGGATTTCAAGCCAAAGGCTAAGATTCTTCTCCAAAATGAGCCCATAAAGCTTGGGCAGGATATGGCTAACCATAATGGTCCTGTAGTTAGATGGAACACTCTTTTCCCCATTTTTAAATATAGGTACAATAAGGCTTTACGTCCAAAGCTGAGGGAAGTCATGCGTTATAACCAAATTGAGAAGCTTGTGGAGATAATGAATGAGGATAGATCTTCCCATTTTAAGGATCTCAGCTTGGTATCCTTCAATATCTTTAGCTTTACCATTAGTGAGCTTATTAATACCAGACTCAATGTCGTCAAGAGAATACATCCTCCTTAATTGGAGTGATTAAGGTGGTGCCCATAGTGTCCGGAGAGTCATACAACTTCTTAAGGTAGTTGTCCTAGTTTTCTAAGGGGACAGAATGGTTATCTTTGGTTTTACAGACAAGAACTTTCCGCCAAAATATTTTGGGCACGACTTTAGAAAGGTGGGGAAGATAATCTTGTCTTTTATTTATATAAGATATTTCCTTCCTCTTGATGATATTTTTGTATATATTGATATTATGCGGCTTAATGATTTCATTAGGAGCATCTCTGATCACTTTCCTGGCCATTTTGCAATCTTTCTCATACCATGGATTGGAAGTTCTATTAGACTCATGAAATGGCATTAGAAAACTTACTAGTAATTGTTGGGAAAGGATATGTAAAGGGTGAATAAGCTGATATGTTATCCACCCGAGATTATCTGATCACACTATTTATCTTTAGCCTGCAATACGAATCTCATACACCCATTTATCATTACATGCGGAAATAAAATTAATTTCATGTGCACATTAAAACCATAAACAATCACACATATAAACACAGTATTTCATGGGAAAGCTTAAAGCTGAAAACCCCAACTATCTATATATTATATGTCATAGAGATCATGTAACAATCATCATACAAAGCTCCTCACAAGCTCTCAGTATAATCTCTAATTGCTACACACTGATCAAGCTAGATCTAGCAAAACACATGCTCCAATCTCTCCCACCTGATAGCCTACCTCTATTGCGTAATCAATGTTGTAGAATGGCTCATAAATAACTTCGAACCACCTAGCTTGTACTATGCAATCCTCATTGGCTTCTCCAATCACTGGTTGTTGCAAATCATGTAACAGTATAGTCACAACTGATAGTCACACTGCTCTTTCACCTATCTCTTCACTGGTCTCCACTGAAACTGTCCATGCACTGAAGTTAACTGATGTGTTCTTTAGTTGATTAATGAGTTTATAATTAGTGAATTAATTATTAACTAATTCACACCACCTCACCAGTGTATCAATTAGTTAGATTAGATACAACTAGTTCAACTATGTTTAGATTAGTTAAACTGAACACAACTCCATTAACTCCTCAATCAACTCCACCAAACTCTGTCACATGAGTTCTAACCGAAGTATCCATGTAATAGCTCCAATTAACCCTTAGGAATAGCGTAATTCCTTTTGTCAGCTCCTGTGCCACATCTGTGCACTTAACTGAAGTGCTCCAAGAGAATAAGATAATGTTTATAGTCCAAATATTATTAAGAGCTAATAATATTTGACATATCTATTTTTAGACTGGCAATCTAAAAATAGATTCCGCCCAATATGTCTAAAAACAGAAGTCCATCTATTTTTTCCAACTTGACCAACCATCCACAAATAGCATCCTGCAACTCATAGAACATGATCCATATGTCTAAAAATAGACTTTGCGCCAAAAATAGCCTGCGGGCCCACTTAGTGAAGGTGACTTCTTTCCACTAAGCTCATCATCTTGTTGCAATCTCAACAAGATAGTGAAATGGTCATAAATTTAATCAATGTTATTATTGTAATTCATGGGGCCTAAATCACTCTCTAAATCCATTAATAAGAGGTCAGTTTTACTTCTATCGAAGCGAATGTGTCATTTTTTTTCAATGGTCTCCTGCATGTGGGCGGTATGCATAGAAATATTGAGGGATAGAGAAGGAGGTATGTGGTCAGAGTCTGGCTCGAATCTGTTAAGAAGCTCAAATTTTTTAATGTGGTTGAGCACAAGGATGTTAGAAATTGCATAATCCACGACACTGTTATCCAACAAATGGAAACATGTCATCTAACCGGAGAGGGGCCACTTGTTAATACCATTAAAAATAATTAGGTCATGGGAACTACAAAGTTTGAGGATTTCAATGCCGAATAAGTTCTAGATAATGTCTTTAAATTTTCTCTTGAAATTATTAGCTAAGTTACTATCTTCATCAAGCCACAAGGGGTCGGGGTTAGAGTTGTTTCTTAATGTAATGGCTTGGCTAGTAGAATTTCTACCATTAAATCCTCCCAATAAAAGGATATTACCATCATTTCTTAGGTTAAAGATGTCTTTTTCTAGAGAATTGAAAGGACAATTCTTATCCAAGTTGTTCTTCTTATAGGATGTAGATTTTATAGGAGCGAAATAGCAGAATGCAAGAAAGATCCTATTCGTAGTAGAGTCAGAGATTTTGATCCAAATGTATTTTTTGAAGGGGTCGATTTTATGAAGTTAGATGTGAGAGGAAAAAGTGTTCCTTATCATTAGCAGAATTTTGAGGTCTAAAATGGGCCTCCTAAGGAGAATGTACAACCAAAATAAACTTTATAAGAACCAATAGGATTCAAGATGGTGATGTAACCATGGGGGGATGATTCACCATTTTTTAATTAAAAGGGTAAAAAGATTAAAAAATAATAAAATAATAAACTACATTTTCAACTCGTATTTTCAACTTATCTCCCAAAGTTTTTTTCTTAAATTTCGAGTGGGAGTACTTGTTGGATGAAAAATTTAATTCCTCATCCAAGGAGTACCCATGTTGCATACTTTCGATAGACCTTGCTACGCGAAAAATGAGAAATACATGAAAAAACGTGATTGCAATCACATTTTTCATGTATTTATCATTTTTCCTCTAGCAGGGTCCATAGAAAGTATGCAACATGGGTGCTCCTTGGATGAGGAATTAAATTTTTCATCCAATGAGTACTCCCGCTCAAAATTTGAGTGAAAACTTTGGGAGATAAGTTGAAAATACGAGTTGAAAAAGTAGTTTTTTCCTTTTTCCCTCTAAGATTTGATGATGTCATCAAATCTTATTTTAGTATTTTCACTATTATTTTATAATTTCCTTAGGAAGCCCATTTTATACCTCAAAATTTCCCTAATGATAGCAGGCTATACCACCAAACCCCTCTGAGAGGATTTCTTATTCCAACCAGACCAAAGAGTGAAATTGTTGAGGTGAGAGACCCTAGATTCATCACACTCCCATGTTTCAACTAAGATAATAAGTTCAATATCACTTGGGATCGAACTTAACATAGGACCTTTACACCATGGAAAGCCACAGAAGTTCCAAAAGAGGATTTGGAGTGATGAAAATACCTATTTATCACTCGTGCTTGAGACTATATCTCTAATAATAGTTTTCCTATTCCTAATGATTGCCCATTTACCGGCCTTTCTTGCATCCTTGACCTTTTGGACTTCTTTCCTAAGTCCAGATTGGTCTTTTGGAATGAGACCTTCATTTATAAAGATTTTTGTTCCTTTTAAACTTGGGGAGTTCCTGAGTATATCTAGTTTATGTTCAGGACAACTAACCTTTACATGGATGAGTCTGTGGTTATGCTTAACTATCTTTCTGACCCTTATTGATCCCATGAGATAGGTTGTTTCAATTTTAGATTTTGTTTTTAAATTTTCTTTAACCATTTCTAATGTGTTTTCACTGTTTTTTCTTTTATACATGCAACTCTAAGATATAAGGCTCGTTTATGGCGCTCATGGCCGCGAACAACTAATTTATTAATTTCCTCTTTGATGGGCTTAATATCTAAGTGATTTTCTATGTTATTTAGAGCTGATTTATTATGTAGTTGTTCTTTTAGATTTTTAATCTCTCTTTTCAAGGTGTCATTTTCTTCGACCATTGTTTTTTTACTATGTTCTATTTCTTGAATTTTACCTTTCATTTCGTGGAGTTCAATTTTGAGCGTGATTATTTTATTTTCTAATGATTTGTGGTTGTTATCAAGCATTTCCGTTAGTTCTAGTTTAAAATTATTTTCTCTTTCTTCTCTTCATCTTTATAAAGACTCAATGTACTCATAAAGACTATCTAATGTAATTTTACTTGGTCTGCCTTTGCTAGATGGAGGCTTAGAAATATGAGGGGAAGTATTATTCATAGTGTAATAAAAAAAAACTTAACATGAGGAGGGTAAATGAGAATGTGTGCACCTGTAAAGTAGAACCGATGTGAGGTTGGCACTGCGCCTTGGAGGTTGTGTCTTTGGCAGATATAGATCTTGCTCAATGCAGATATGAACCAACACTAAGATATGAATCACCGCATATATCAATGTGATTACTCAACCGCAGAGATAACCCTTACTCAACCGCAAACACCACATAAAATTTTGTAAGGAAAAACCAATGCGACGATGTTGTCAGCACACCTTGGAGGTTGTATCCTTCGAATTTATAAATATTACTTCTTCTATGTATTGGGCTACCCTTTCGATAATTTAATATATCCTAGCACTATGGATTTTCCACAAACTTCTACTCAAGCACAGAGGTTGCAGCCCTAGTTGACCTCAGGTCTGAGTTCGATCTCTAACTTATAGTCTCCACTCCATCAAAATCCACACATTAATTTTAGGATTCTAAAATTAATCCTAAAATTTTGAAATAAATATTTCTAATTATTATTATTATTATTATTATTATTATTATTAATTAATATTAGTATTATTAATATTGATTTATTAATAATGATAATTATTATTATTATTAATAAATATGTATTATTATTATTAATTATTATAAATATATTAATAAATATTTATTATTAATTAATTAATTAATTATTAATAATAATTAATTAATTAATTAATAATAATTAATAATTAATTATTAATAATATTTATTTATTATTATTAATTATTATAATAGTTTTTTTATTATTATTTTATTATTATAAGTTTATCAGTAGCTTGTGTGATAGATATATAGATGTGATCGTGCTAGTTGAAAATTATCGTGGGGTTCAATGATTAAATTCTCTAACGGAAAAATTGAAGGGAGGGGACAATGTTAGCCTTTCTATGGTTGTCAATTTCACAAGAGATTTCTTGTTGGGATGACACCAGTTGAGGCTAGATGGAGGTCTAAAGCAGGTCGAGGCTCCTAGACCAAGCATAGAAAAGATCTGAGGAGGCCTGAGTGAATTCAAGAACGAAACATGGTCAAGTTCCAAACTCTCTAGTGAGGTTCAGTGCACTGATACGGAGGTCAAACATCTGTGGTTCCAAACTCTGAGGTCAAACTTTGTGGTTCCTCTCTCTGGAAGCAACACTTATAGAAGAAGAAAAATATTTATCTATGTTATAGATCAATTTGGGCATCATCCCCCATGACCTAGTCAAACTGTACATCATCCCCAAGACCAAAGAAATAGGGACTATCATCCCCTTACATTTCAGATGTTATATGCCCTAAGAGAAGAACAATTCATTCATAGCTTCTATTATGATATTTCCAAGGTTTGAATTATATGTTATACCACTTATGAACTCACCAATGCAGCCTCTAAAGGGACTAACTACGTTTCATATGCAGCATCCTCCATTCAAGGGTGCACTATAATGCACTTCCCGACATTCAAGAGTGTGTTGGTCACCTGGGAGTAGAATTCTCATTGTTTTGAGAATCTCCACATGGTCATTGCCATCTAGAAGAGGCCAGATGTGTCAAAATTCGAATCCAAGTGTCTTTCTAACACCTCTGAACTTGGGAACATGTCTTTCCTATTCTTAGAAATTCATTCATTGAGAAACTACCATTAGTTTCCCTATAAATTGAGCACAAATCCTAGTGCTAGGGAAGGAATAATTTTGGTAAATAAATGTTGTTGGATTATCATTTGAGAGAGTGAAAGTACTGATATGTTGCTGGTGTGATGTTGGATGTGATTAGGCTGGGATGAAGCTAGAGATGGTGGCATCAAATAGACCATTGGTTGTAACCCCCCTCCCTTCTAATTTTTAATAAATATTATTGTTCATTTTCCCATATATTTATCTCTTTATGTTTCTATTTCTCATGCAATGGATTCTTGAATGATATATATGCTTCACATCTAATCAATTTGAGTGATTAAGATAGGTAGATATCTGTATATGCATGTTGTTTGTTGTTCTGTGTTTGTGTTTGGAGGAATCGATCTGGCGATCTAAATTGGATTGAGAGCAACATCAACAACGATAGAAGGATAAGGAGAAGGAGAAGTGCTTGGATTACAATTAGGTTTTTCTATCATTCTGTGTATCTTCTTATTTTATAGAAAGTGTTAGAAAAGTATTTCATTTGTTGTTCTAAGTGCCTAGCACCACACTTGGGGAATTTGATTTATCCATAGATCACAATTCTCCATAACAAATTGGTGACTCCACTGGGGAATTTCCTATCATTCTTGGTGTTTTTTCCTCTGCTAATCCTCATCAATAGCATCTACTTTTAGTTATTATACTTTTTAATGAAAGAATCTCATTAGAATAATGTTTTTTAGCTTCCATTTTCAATCATTGTTCCACCCAACACACTGTTGGCCAAGACACAGTGCATTGCACTGCACTGTATCCCACTCAGGGGTGCACTGCAACAAACTGTCTCCCCTTAAACACTGCGTTTCCCCCTTAGCCAACCAAATTCCATTCAAATTTTTCATTGCTATCATTCTTGGCCATTTGTTTGTTGTATTATCAATTGTCTGATACCACTTAGAGACTAGTGAACGTACTTGATTCTTCCTCCTTCGAAAAGTAAATTTGTTCAATGTCTCTTTAGTGTTTTTCTTTATCGTTGGAAAATCAAATTCAAAATATTTTATTTCTGCATTAGATCCATTTTTTTTCGTAAAGGAAATTGTTGTTTCATTCTTCGTTTCCTGTAGGAAATATTGTAGTTCCATTCTTCATTTTTCCTAAAAGAGAATTTTTTGTTAAATTCCTCATTTTTCAAAGAATAAAACACTTATTTTTGTTGATTTGATGCATATATTTTCATTTCTTGCATTCACATTAAGTTTGCTCGAAAGAAAAACATGCATGTGCATATAGTGAATTGTGTGTGTTGCATAGGATCAAGTTAGGAAAGCTGCATTTTAATTTTGTGCTCTTTGTTGTTTTCTCTAAAATTGATTGCTCTTTCCCTTAGTAGCTAGGATTTTCATTAAAAAAGCTAAAATTGAAAAGTTTTATTATCATTTTAGTTTGAATTTTTCGGAATTTCCATCACATCATGTGGTAAACCTCAAAGACAAACTTTCCAAACAATATCAACTTAAAATTTACATCAATTTACGTAAGAAACCATTGGAACCATAATGTTAAAATTTAGAAGGTCTAGGCTCGAGTCGTGTTATGGCGTCATTAAACATAGCAGTTCTCACTAACTTGTATGCGATACATTCAGAGTGTGATATCTCACTCCACATACATAAGTATATCGGAGCTCATCCACGTACCTTCGGGTATATAGGGCGGTGTTATAGTACAAAAAGTATAAGGGGGTGCTCTCACTATGCGGTTTCGCATTAGACAACACTAATACGGACTTGGGCCTCCATGTACCTTCGAGTATATTTGGGAGGACAAATTTAGGTTTCTATCCATCCATAGTGAACCAAGTCAGCCACCTTGTAACTTGTGATACACCGAACACAACATTCGGGGAGATTTCCTGCCCGTACTTCTTGGTTCGCCAGGAGGTATTCTGCAGTTCACAATTACTTCGTAAACCTTTTTCCTAGAATTACCCTTTTATTTTTTTTATTTGTTTTTGGTCATAAAATAAATCATTCATCGTGTAAGAGTAACATTCCTTTCCCAGTTGTTCACGTATAATATCACTGAAACAACCTTTACCACCGAAATTCATTTTTGGTCGGCAAAGGCGACATCGCTCTACCGAAACTAGTACTATCAGTACCTCTGGTGCGACATCTTCCTCACATATACCAAAGTTGGCTCAAGTTATTTATAAAAATCCTTATTCATCTACTATTGTCAAGACAAAATCCTCACAGCTACCTATGGTCACGATCCATCCAATCAATGAGACCATACCTCTCGAACCTGACGTTGTTCAACTAGAAGTTGATCCAGATCCTATCACTTTTTTTCCAGAACATTTGAATCCTGAATTCGAACGAATGGAAGTTGTTCCTGTATCGGTCGCCCCACAATCTATTGTATCCATTGAGTCTCCCATATCGCGCATTCAACCACCTGAAATATACTTCGGTCCTGATGGTGAAATCCTTCCACCTGGTTTAATTTCGATTGAATAAATACCACAAGATGAAACATCTTTAACTCCAACTCATTTTGGGGTAGAGATTACCTCTGCAAGTCTTTTCCTCAATCATCTTCCTCTTATTTTTTTGATCCAATGTCTATTCGAGTTCTTGTAGATCTAGTAGGGTATACATTTGGTCAAATAATGATGCTTGAGACAACATCTTCGGCTAGACCATCTATTCCAGTTGCGAGAACACCTGCTCTTTCTACTTCATCGATGTTTACCACTTCACCAAAGTCACATTTATATGGTGGTCCTTCCGTCCCACCTAGTTACCAATATTTATCTGGAACCTTCTCTCATGCATCCTCAAACCCATGGAATTCACCAATGTCATCATCTAGTATTCTATCTGGTACATATATAGTGAGTAATGAATGGCTTGATCCTTTACATACACCATCAAGGTAATATCAAGCTAGTCCATCTAGGTATATTCCATCTAGTACAATTTTGACTGGACTCCCAACATCTGGAGAATAATATTTTCAATATTATTATACTCCTCATGTTGGGGGAAAACCTATGGTCACCCATTTTGACAATACTCCATCATTATTTAGTCATTCTAATGTCGGAATGAATGTTTGTCAGTGGCAGCCCACTCTACGCATCCAAACACAAACGGTTGTACAATAATATCAACCAGTTCAACCTATTGCACCCACATCTACTCCACTTGTTAATACATTCTTACCCCTATTACAGGCTCAAATTTTTGTACCTCAACCATCTCAGGTGGGTCCCTCAACCCAATACCCTCAAGTATTTGGCACTCAGAGTGCAACTCCTTCGGCTAGTTTACAACAACCACTTGTATCCGGAATTATTTAATCACAAGTTGTATTACCATATTATGGGATGTCGCATCCACAACTAGGTTTTACCTATCCACAACAGAATCCAAACTATCCTAGTTTGGGTTATAATCTTGGTGGACATACCCCTTGGCAGCCACAAGCCCAAATGCAGCAACCTTCATTTCAACTAGTGTACCCATGTTTTGGTTAACATAATCCTCAAGCGTTTGCTTTTCAAAACAAACCCTATCTGGGTTACCAACAACAAATTCCTTATACTGGTGCTCAAAGGCATGTTTCCCAAGAAATTCCATCATACCCTGGCTATGCTCAACCTAACTTAAATCAACAGTTTCCCTTTGTTGCAACTTTAGAGTTACCAGATTTAAATCGGCTCACCAATGATCCAATCAACTATGCTCCTTGGTGGTCGGTGATACATCATAAATTACCCTCAGATATTCCTAAGTTCAATGGAAACCCTGGGAAGACCCATCGATGCATGGTATGACTTATCATTTGTGGTGTTCATCTAACTCCATAAATGATGACTCCGTTCGACTACGTCTTTTCCAGCTTACGCTTAATAGTCCGGCTGTGAAATGGTACATTGAGTTACCAAAAGCTTCTTTTGATAATTTCACTGCCCTAGCTATTTTCCTTTTGACCCATTTCCAGTTACTCATATGATATGAAACTAGAATTGAACTCTTGACTAATTTTAAATAGACTAATGCTACTCACATTTTTTATCATATTCATGAGTGGTGTCGTCGTCGTAGAACGGTTAAAATATTTTTTCCTGATCAACTCCTTGTTGAGTGGTTCATTAAGTTTCTGTTACCATCTATAACTAAGGATGTGGCTAAGGGTGGTCTCGTCACTGAAGAGCAGGTCATTTCTCATGCCCAGTACTTAGATTTAGTTTATACTCGGTCTGGAATTCTCTATGAGAAAATTCCCAATGCGTCGTGATCTAATTTTATTGTTCCTCCTCCATCTAAGGACTCTCATGCTAGATACGGTATGATTGGTACTACAAGCACACATCACTCTACTGCATCTGATACTGGGCCTTCTTCCGAAATCCATGTCATGTCATCTAACAAGGGAAAAAGTGACAAGCAACCTGGAAGTAAGAAAAAGGGGAAATCAAAGAAAAAGAAAACTTCTACCCCGCAGGAATGTTCGTCTGATCAATCGTCTAGAAATCAGAAACCTTGTTACCTTTGCATAATCTGTAATGAGGAGCACTTTGTTCGAGATTTTCCTCACCATGCCAAATTCTTTAAATTGGTTAAGACATCGCATGCATCCGGAATGTTGACAAATCCATTTCTGAATCCGGACACAAATTTGGTTGCTATGGATCCAACTTCTAGTTCCCAAGTGCTTATGGTGTCTGTCATGAATCCATTGACTAATGTTTTAGTTTCAACGCGTAATAAATATTACGATATTCAGGCTACTAATAAACCTACTACCTCGACCACGAATCTGTCTACAGAATCGATGCTACAAACTTCCATTCCTGAATTGACAGTAAAGCCACTAAAGGGAGTCGTTCATAAATCGAAATTTAATCCTCGAGCCCAAGTGGTGGGCCCTGGTATTGCACCAAGAGTGCTGGAACTCCCAGGGCTGCCCTATTTTACTTTATCAACCCGGGGTTCGTACAAACTTGGAGGTGACAGTGTTGTATACAAAATAGATGCATTCTACTCATGTCATCCTCTTCTGCTCTACGAAAGGGTGCTACTTCTAGGGGTTTTAGTGATGTTTGTCACACTTCAATGAAACTAAAATATATTGTAGAAAGGAAATGACAAAAAGGAAACTAAACTGAATTGCTGAAAAGAAATGACAGGAAAGGAAACTAATTTAACTTGCTGAAAATAAATGGCAGAAAAGAAACTAATTTAAATTGCAGAAAGGAAATGACAGAAAGTAAACTAATTTAACTTGTTGAAAATAAATGGTAGATGTTAGCCCCATAATTTTCTCTCTTTTTTCCATTTTCCCCTTCCTAAATCATAACCATTTACCTCTATTTTACCTCTTTTATACACACTCATCTTGCACTAGTCCAAGCACGGTGACATATTTCGTATAAACTTTATTTTTCATATTTTTAATTCAACTTAGCATTTATTAATTATTTATTACATGATTTCTTACTTTTAATCATTATTTGTAACTTATCGATATCTCCTATGTTTATTTGGTAGCTATAGTACTTACCGTGACTGTTGATCCTAGTGCAGGATCGGATCTTGCATCGTTGCCACCATAGAAAATCCTTGCAGCAGATCTGAACCTCCTTGATCACCGCCTTGTATTGAGCCGCTTTAGCCATGAAAGCAGAGTGATCCGAAGGTAGCCAAGACCAATCTGTGAAGGGCGAAAGTTGGATTAGCTACGGCCAGTTCTGCCAACTGCCTAATTTTGAAGACTGAAAAGCTAAACTCTGTGTTTTGTTATGAATCAGTTAAAGGATTTATTTTGGCCTTTGGCCAAAGGTCTATATAATGTAAAATGAAAATAGGACTAGGAAAAAAGTTTTTGATTGTAGAAAATAATAGAAACACAACCGAGAGGCGGTAGCAGGTCGTTGTATTTTGTTATCGCCCAAATCTGGGCTGGAAGATGCTTTAATGTATGTACTTTCCTCAGTGAATTAATAAAAGGAGCTCCGCCTTATGTTTCAAAAATTATGTTTCTGTATTGAGTTGATGAATTAATTAAGGTACTGAGCAGTGTTTCTATTTAAACAGGAAACGTGCTAGTTGGCTAGGGCCCATCCAACCCAACACGTTTACCCCATTTCGTTTTTTCTTGTCATTTATGTTTACATTTTCAAGTGTGATTTAATCTTAAGCACATATATTCCTGTCTGAGTGCAAGCGGATTCGTTGTGTGAAGTAGATAACTTTCCTTTTCCTGCAACTTCTATTCCTACACTTGATTTCATATTGGTTTTTCTCAGCCTGGTCCAAGCAAGAGAAATGAACCTACACCAGTGCACGTTGGTGTGACATCTCTTTTTCTGCAATTCTGTTTGACTGGTTTCCCCGCCTAGTTCGAGCAGGAGAAATGAACCTGCACCAGTGCACGTTGGTGTGATGCAACAAGCTTTCTTAGTCTACTTCCCGCAATTTTCTTTCTTTTATTAAATACTTAAGATAGGATAAATATATGTTGATTGTTTCTTTGTTCCTGTGCTCTGTTAAGATCAAAAACATTCACTTTTTATGTGTGCAATTTAATTTAATAGCATAATAGCACTTGCAATAATCAAACACTCATTTTAAGAATTAAATGCTAAGTGCAGGAAGCTCTGATCCGGTGCAAGAACTAGTTTCTTGCCACGAGATCTCACTGCTCTGAACCTAGAAAAGTTCAATCCCTTGCATGAAGCAGAAAAGCCTTTAGTAAAGACACCATCTATATCTATTTGCATAAATCTATGTTCATGCACTAGTGCAAGTAGACTGTGATAGTGCAGGACAGATTAGTGCAAGAAGGAAATCTCTAAAGGAGAAGGTTTAAGGGCCCATCTGATGAAACTGCTAAGTGTCTCTATTAAAGAAAAAAATACATACTCTATAGTTAAACAATAATCAACTGGAGTGATTTCATTTATTTTAATTCCCTCTTGCGAATGCATTATTTCTTGTTCCAATCTTAGATTATTTTTGATGGTTCAAGTTGCCTTTATTTTCTCTTTTTAATTTGATTCTATAATATTTCCTTTAAAGAAAGTACGGATTTATATTAGGAAGATTCATACCATCTCTGGCATTTCCTGTGCTTTGTCTCTAAGTTTACAAATCCCTCGAGTTGACAAATTAAGTGTTGAGGAGTTTGCTTAAGTGTAATTCCTGAACCCAATATTTTGGCACCGTTGTCAAGGAGGCAATTTGATTTGGTAAGGATTTTCTGATTATGCAATAGAGGTATTTTTTCCTTTATTTCTGTAGTATTGTTTGGAAAATATTCTTTGAAGGAATTTTACTGGTGTTAATTGATTTCTGACAGCATTTTTTTAGAATTTGTTTGTTATTTTTTCTTTCTTTTTTTCCTCCGAAATGAATGCCTAGGAAAGGTAAGGGTTCGAAGCCCACTAAGGGCCAAAAGAATTCTAAAAACAATTTTCATATTAGGTCTTCTTCTGTAAGCATGAAGCCTAATCCAATTCAAACCGATCATGCAGGAACAATCCACCTGGATTCTAGCAATAACAGCTTAGGTGTGGATCAACCTGTCGAGAGTAGTAAAAGTAAAATGGAAACAATGATGGACCAAGAAGATCATTTGGAAGGGATTGGTGACAACCAGGTAAGTGAAGAACAATCCACTTTTTTGTTTCGAATTGTGGATCCTGATACTATGGCAAAAATGAAGAATATTCCACCATCAGCTCTCCCTCATTTCCATGGTAAAGTTCACAAAGATCCTGACTCTTTTCTATTCGAGGTTGATATTCTGTGTAGAAGTTATGATTATTCAACTGATGCTTAGAAGTTAAGATTATTTCATGTTACTCTCAAGGACTCAGCTTTACGTTGGTTCATGGGGTTGGGAGGAAACACTATAACCTCTTCGGATCAGATGAAGAGAGTGTTTTTGTCTAAATATCAAGAATATTGCAAAACTCGGGACATGCAGGATGAAAATTTTACAATCATACAAGACGAGGATGAAACTCTTGAAGATTACTTAGAAATATTCTTGTATATTTTACAAAGGTCAAAACTTAAGTTTGATCCCATTACTATTAGAACCTTGTTCTTAAGAGGATTTACTAATAATGCTAGAAATAATTTGACTTTGTTAGGAAAAGGTGATATTTCTCAACAAACTTTTGAATAGATTTGTGAATTATGTAAGAAATTTTCAAGAAATCAGTATAGATTTGGTAGAGGAACTCAAAACAGAAATAGAAAAACTGAATCTACTGATGCTATGATTATTGGACTAGAAAATAAAATGGAAAACATGAAAATTGATATAATGAATAATGTTACTAAACAGTTAGACTCTTTAAAATTCTAGCAAAAACTTATGAAGGAACCAGAGTCGTTATGTATTTTCTGTCCTAAATGTAGAGAGAAGCATCCTCCTAAAGAGTGTCCTCTTAATCTAAAAGAAACTAATAAGTGTGCTATTTGTGTAGAAGACCATGTCACAGAAAAATGTCTCTCTATACCTGGACTTAAAGCTGTATTTACAGGGGGACAGCCTGAAGTTGAATAATTGTATGTTATGGGAGCAAGAAGGAATTGGCCTCGGGTAGGTGCAGGTATGGCTCCTGAATTTTCTCCACACTATTTTGGTTATAATTCACATGCATATTCTTATCCTAATGCTAATCAACAGTGGCAGTATGGGAATCAATATCAGCATGGGAAACCCTCTCAACCATGGCAACAAGGTTGGAAAGGGCCAACCCATTTTCCATATTCCCACCAGCCACCCATGCAACAATATCCACCTACGCATACACCTTATTCAATTCCTCAACTTCCAATTCAGTCTACTCCACCGTTGCCTTTACCTCCACCCTTTTGACCTCCTTAGTTATCTGCTTAGCGTATGCCCAATCCTAACAATAATAAATCAGTGCAAATAATATACGTAAAAAACCCACCTTTACCATTCGAATACCAGTCTATTCCAGTTGGGGTTCATGATATTCAATTAAGATTAGGAATGACCATAACATCGGAAAATTAGAAGCAACCTAGGGTGTTTGTTGAAGAGAAAGGAGAAGAGGAAACTCTTCACCATTCTCTGAAAGATGTCACTAAGAATCCTTTACCCTCTGAATCCTTGCCATCTTCTTCCAACCAGCCTCCCTTCCCAGAGAGGCTAGTAATGGAAAGGAGTGAGCCTATTTTTGAAACTAGTTTAGCATCTGAGCTTCGAAATCTTTTTATTAAGATAACTTTTCTCCAAGCCATTAAATATATCCCCATTTGTACTAAGATTATTAAGGAACTCTATCTCAAGAAACCTGGGAGGAAGAGATTGGAACCCCAAACCATTCAATTTTTTGGTAGGGCAGTAGAGTTGATGATGGGATGTGTGTTTGTGGAAAAATATACTGATCCCGGAAACCCTATTGTCTCAGTTCAGATTGGTAATGTCCTTGTCTCTAATGTTCTTATAGACTTGGGGGTAGCCATTAATGTCATAATTTACCAAACCATGGATCAAATTCAGTTATCTCATCTTCACCCTACTCCCACTGTGCTTGAATTGGCAGATAGATATAAATTAAGCTGAAAGGAGTATTGGACGATGTGATCATCTCATTAGATTCTTGGGAATACCCTACTGATTTCATTATGCTTCAGCCAAAGAACCCAGTAGGAGGACATCCCTTGATCTTGGGTCAACCATGGCTTACTACAGCTGATGCATATATTGGATTTCGTTCCGGTGATATGTATATTTCGCATGGAGATTCTAGGAAGAAATTTACCTTATATCCCCCTGCCAGATCCATTCAAGACCTTCGAGATACTTTATGGTTGGATCAAAGCAGTGATGAGGGCAGCCATTAATGTCTCTAATGTTCTTATAGAATTGGGGGCAGGCATTAATGTCATAACTGAGAAAACCATGGATCAAATTCGGTTATCTCATCTTCGCCCTACTCCCATTGTGCTTGAATTGGCAGATACATCTAAAATTAAGCCGGAAGGAGTATTAGATGATGTGATCAACTCATTAGATTCTTGGGAATACCCTGTTGATTTCATTGTGCTTCAGCCAAAGAACCCAGTAGGAGGACATCCCTTGATCTTGTGTCGACCATGGCGTGCTACAGCTGATGCATATATTGGATGTCGTTCCAGTGATATGTATATTTCGCATGGAGATTCTAGGAAGAAAGTTACCTTATATCCCCTTGCCAGATCCATTCAAGACCTTCGAGATACTTTATGGTTGGATCAAAGCAGTGATGAGGAGACTCAGCCTATTTCCCTTATCCATCATTATATTGGGTCTTCACAAGAAGATAAGATTCAATATTTCCTAAATAATCTAGACACTATGCCTAATTTTGAGCCATTGAGCCTGATTTTCAGCCTAGATTTTCAAGATAATCATGATTCTCATTCTTCTGTACCATTGCAATTGATCACTCCCTTGCGTAATCCTGAGCCTGATACCACTCTTGTTGAGATTAACCCCGGTAAGTCCTTGCATATTAGTTCATATTTGGACTCATCTCAGCAAGAGTAGCTTCTGAATTTGTTGCAAAACCATCTTAGTGCCTTTGCTTGGGGCTATGAAGATATGAAGGGTATCCCTCCTGAAACTTGTACACATCATATCTATATTTAGGAAGGAACCCGACCTGTTCGACAACCCCAAAGGTGAATGAATCCAGCTCTAAGAGATATTGTGAAGGAATAAGTACAGAAACTCTTGGATGTCGGCTTTATCTATCCTATTTCTGATAGTCAGTGGGCCTCTCCATTAGTGCTAGTACCTAAGAAGGATGGAAGGTGGCGTATTTGTATTGATTATCGAGAATTAAATAAAGCCACTCTTAAATATTACTTCCCTCTCCCTTTCATTGACCAGGTGCTTGATACCTTTGCAGGAAAGAAATATTTTTCCTTTTTGGATGGCTTTAGTGGTTATAACCAGATACAGTTGCACCCGAAGATCAGGATAAAACTACTTTTACATGTCCATGGGGTAGATTTTCTTATAAAGTGCTTCTCTTTGGTTTATGTAATGCCCTAGCTACCTTTCAAAGGGCAGTCCTGGCCATTTTTTCTGATCTAGAATTTGTAGAAATTTATATGGATGACTTTTCTGTGTTTGGTGATTCTTTTCAGGAAGCTCTGAAAAATCTGGAGAAAGTAATTCTTCGTTTTCAAGAAGCCCATCTTGCTTTGAGTGATAAGAAATATAGATTAATGTGCAAATCAGGGATGGTACTTGACCATTTTATTTCTGATAAAGGTATCCAAGTTGATCCGGCAAAGATTGAAATCATTTTGCATCTTCCTGCACCCAAAACTCAAAGGGAAGTAAGAGGTTTTTTAGAACATGCTGGTTACTATAGAAGATTCATTGAAATTTTTTCTAAGATAGTTGCCCCTCTTTTCCGACTTCTAGCTAAGGATAGTGAATTTTCTTGGTCCAAAGCTTGCCAACAGTCTTTTGAAACATTGAAGGAAAAGTTGGTGTAGGCACCAGTTTTGCGAGGTCCTAACTAGTCCCTGCCTTTTCACATTTCCTCTGATGTTTCAGATTTGGCTATTAGCGTAGCTTTAGGACAAGAGGAAAATAAGTAATCCTATGTTATTTATTATATTAATAAGAATTTTTCTTCCGCTGAATTGAATTATACAGTTACAGAGAAAGATTTTTTAGCTATAATTTTTGCAATTAATAAGTTCAGGCACTATATTACAGGATATGAAGTATTTATACATACTGATCATTCCGCGATTAAATATTTGATGAACAAACCATTGACTAGCGGTAGAGTGACTATATGGTTGCTATTGTTGTAGGATTTTAATGTTACTATTGTTGATAGACCAGGAAAATCTAATGTTGTAGCAGATTTTCTTTCTAGATTAGATAATCTTGGTGAAGCAACTCCTGTTAATGATGATTTTCCAGATGAACATATTTTTGCTATGTCAACAGATTCTCAGTGGTTTGCTGACATTGCTAATTACTTGGTTATTGGGAAAACACCACCCCACTTGTCCGCTCATTAAAAGTGGAATATTATTCAGAAAAGTGCTACATATTCCTAGATTGGAGGAGATCTCTTTTACATTGGTCCAGATCTGATTATCTGTAGATGTGTAAGAGAGGATGAAGTGTTTGAAATATTGAAACCTGCTCATGATGAACCTTGTGGAGGACACTTCGTTGATAAGCGGACTGCATATAAAGTATTGTGTGCTGGTTACTTTTGGCCTTCCTTGTTTAAGGATGCCAAACATTATGTCAGACAATGTGATAGCTGTCAACGAATGGGCTAGCCTAATCAAACCAATGAAATGCCTTTATGCCCCCAAGTTATGATTGAGCCATTTGAAAAATGGGCTATTGATTTTATAGGACCAATAAATCCAACGTCATTAAGTAAAAAGCATATTCTGGTTTGTACAGATTTTACTACAAAATGGGTAAAAGCTAAAGATGTTTCCTTTGCTATAGAAAAAATTGTTGTTGATTTTATTTTTACTGAAATCTTTACTATATTTGGTGTGCCTAGAGAAATTTTTTCTAACAATGGTCCACAATTTATTTCTAATCTGGTACAGGGTGTGATGGAGCAATACAATATCCGGCACAGGAAATCTACGTTGTATCACCCGCAAGAAAATAGCTAAGTGGAATCCACAAACAAAGTGATCGAGTCCATTCTTACAAAGATAATAAACATGCATCGAAAATACTAGGCTGAAAGATTACCAGAAGCCTTGTGGGCATACAGAATCACTTGGAGAAATAGCACGGGACATACACCATATGAGTTGGTATATGGAAAATAGGTTTTGTTACCAATTGAATTCCAGATCAAAACTTTCAGAACTGAAGTTCAGTTAGGACTAGATCTCTCTGAGGCACAACAACAGCGTCTTCTCCAATTAAATGAGTTAGATGAATTTCGTAGGGATTTTTTTCAACAGAACATACTAATTCAGCAGCAACGCAAAAGGTGGCATGACAAGTCTATTCAGAAAAAGCAATTCCAACTAGGTGATTGGGTGCTCCTTTATGATTCTAGATTTAAAATTTTTGAAGGAAAATTCCATACACGTTGGATGGGACCATATGAATTGATCTGAGTATTTGAGAATGGAGTAGTAGAAGTTAAAACTATTGATGGACAAAATTGAGTATTCCTGGTAAATGGACACAGATTAAAGAAGTATTTTCAGCCACTTGCCAGGAAATATTTTACACAGCAAGTCCAACAGCAATTCGGGACAGTAGTGGTGAATGGTAATACCAACTTTTTGAAACTATGAGTTCTGCTTCTCCTTAAAAAAAAAAAATTTAAAAATAGAAAAAAGGGAAAGATTTTTTTAAAATGAAAAGTAAAGAAAAAATATTTTCCTGTAATTATGAAAATCAGTTCGCTGACATGATTGCAGAAGGATCAACCTGAAAACCAGCTTGCTGGAAGGAAGATCAAAAATTTCTAATAAAAAAAATGTTACGCGATCTTTAGATATGCTAGCGACCACTAAGTAAAAGCAGGTTCATTAAAACCAACCTTTATACAATTGGGGTAATTAGCATGGATATTTTTATTCAGGTAACATTTAAATCTCATTGCAGCTATTTTTCTTGCACCAGTGCAGACAGACCTCCCAGAAAATTTTATGTCTTTCTCCATATTCCACTTTCTTAATATTCCCTCAATTTTCTTCTTAATCCCAGAATGATTAAACCTTCCCATATTCTTCTGAATTTACCCTGTTCGTTTCATAAAACCCCACTTTACCCTTGAATTTTTTTCCCTATCCCACTTCTGTTTATCCCCTCTTGTGGTACTACTCTTGGAATCCCCGTAACAGAATTCCTTCCCATTCCTAAATTTCCCTTTTCCCACTTATTTATTCCCTCATGAATTGCAGGATCTCATGTACAAAGAGTAAAGAGATATGCTCTGAAACATCAAGAAAGGTTGAAGAAAATTTCCAGTATAAATTGAGGAAGTCATGTTGAAAGTCTAGCCTATATTTTACTTAAATTCTCTATTCTTTTTCAGATATTATGCTTGCACTAGTGCAAGCACATCGTCCTATATAATAAGTGCAAGAAGAATGGTACCAGCAAGATGGCATAATTTAAGCAGTGCAGGCAAACCGGTGCAAGCATGCACCCTGTTAGAAACAGAGTACAATTTGTTCTTTTCATAGCATATGTCATAGGAAAATGGTCATTATAAAGGTTTATGAGAAATTCTTTCACTTAGTCGAAAAGCACTTATGACTATGATATTAACTAGGAGAAAAATTAAAGTACAAGGTGTTTTTAAGTTAAGAGTCATGATCATTTTTTAATGAATGCTAAAGTTCTTTTTTTTGAATTTATGAAGGAGTACAGAAATGTTCTAACTGTTGCTTGGATATAATTTTCCTTTCCGCTGTAATCCAAGATGTCCTTCACTTGTAATGATTACCTCACCTAGCCGTTAAAAACGCCACCGCAAGTACCAATCCAGCATGACCTCAAATATGTCGTGTATTCATGGCTATTTCAGTGGAATGAATGAATGAAAAGATGGAAGGGATGGTGGATGGTTGGATCCCTATCTATAAGAACCAATTTTCCCGGTGTTGCATGTAGATTGTTGACTGTTCATAACCGTTAAGCAGCAATGCCACCTGTTCGAAGCGAACCCTCTTCTCTTAGTATGGTAGAACAGACTGTTGAGTTTCATAATAGTCTTGCACTATTGCAAGACTTAGGATTCCTTCATTTTTTTCAAAATTTTGACGGGCACGACCATGAAGTGGCCCTACAGTTTGCGAGAAGTTTTAAAAATGGCCGAGTGCAAATTGGGCCTCTAAAATTCAAGGTTACGAAAAAGTTTTGAGCAGCAACGACAAGGTTGGAGAATACTGGTGAGCAGTATTTTAAAAATAAAAAACTAGAGAGGAATCAATGGCAGTGTTTCGTCGTTAACCAGAACATGAAGGTAGATTGGAAGAAAGGAATTACGCGCAGTGCCCTGTTCGGACAGTGGAAGAACCTCTTTTTCATCCTACAAAAATTTGTGACCTATGAGGGAAGTGATCCGGATTTATATAGGAATGCAACACAATACAGAAATAACCATAAACATAGAGATGCATTGGAAATAATGTGTCATTTCATTAATATCAAATAACAGAAATATGCTTATAGACATAATGGAAATAAAATAGCTAGGGTGCTGGTAGCGAATCTCTGAGAAGAGATGTGGTGGATACATACCTCTGAACTGTGTTACAATGAGGCTCGAGGGCCTATTTATTATTGAGAAACAATGGAAAAACTGAAAATTCCAAAAACCTAACTCTAGGAGATGAAGCGCCAAAACTGTGGGCCCCCGTTTGGGTAAGTTGGTGTTTCAACTTCCCGGGGATGTAACTTTGGCATCCGATCTCCGTTTGATGTGCTCAATAGCTCATTAGAAAGATCTATCCAAGGAGTACAACTTTCTAGGTGAGAAAAATTATTCCATGGATCCATGTTGCTCCCGATTTTCCCAAAAAACGTCGTTTAGGGCCTCAAAATGGCTCCAGAAGTTCAGGACCCGAAAAACTACTAAAAATAGTAAGTTGTGCCACAACTTAAAAATTGAACGAACTAATGGTGAGGGTTCAAATGGAATAGGTGGGCGGCCACCAATATCCACTTGGATCATTAATGCCCCAAAACGGCTCCGGGAGTGCAGGATCTGAAAACCTGCTAAAAATAGTAAGTGGTGCTGAATATGAAAAGTTGTAAGAATTGATGGTGTAGGTCCAAATGGAATAGGTGGGTGGCCACCGATATCCACCTAGATCATTCCTCCCTCCTGGTCCCCATTGCATTGAGATCCTCCCTGAGATGAAGCAAATTTTGTTGAACTGGGTATTAGATTTGTTGAAGATGTCATGGACCTATGGGCAGACATGCTGGATGCATTTAGTAAATTTGGTTTATTTATTAGCCTCAGAAAGTACATGTGTGGATTATGTATGTGTATTTTCAGGAGGTATGGCAACATCAGGTGGTGGTGCATTGGGGGTCATATCAATGGAGTACTTGTCTTGACAGTGTAGAGGAACCTCTATGAGTGGGGAGAAAATGTCCTCATATTCCTCGATGAATATGTCCATCTGCTACAGTCATGCAGGGGAACCCTATTTCGAGGTTGTGGCCACAATATTATTCTTTCCCTGTGAGCGAGTTGTAAGGAAAATTAATTTCCTCGTTTCGGAAACAATCTTACTGCGTTGTTTTGCAGTAGTCAAAGAGATGACAAGAGGCAGTACTACGTCTGGTATCCTGTACAAGTTATTTCCCAAAGTAATAATAACAGGCACGAGGCATAGACTCATACACAGCATGTCACCTCCACAAGTATGGTTGGCCTAATAATACATTAGCTACATCAAAAGGAGCAAGATCACATAATACCTCATCCGTGAATAGCTTGATGTTGTACGGAAGGCGGCACTGTTGGCAGATGCGGATATCTCTCCCTGGGTGAAGCCACCCGATGGTATATGGCTGCGGGTGTGCTATGGTTGGTAGGCCAAGCTACTTCACGACCTCTGCTAAAACGAGGTTCTTTTGGCTTCCGCTATCGACAAGAAATTGCAACGAAGAACCCTTCACCCACATTTGCGAATGGAAGAGGTGCTCCCCCTCCTCTGGATCCTCTGGGTCCTCCCTCTGGATCTTGGTGGTGGCAACAATGGCGTTTGGATCTACATCAATCATCTTCTTCTCTTTTTCATTGCCTTTGTCTTCTTCTGACTCAGGATCAGAAAATGCATCTGATTCGGGTGCCTTTAGTTCGGCCATTAATGACTGTTTGGCCCGAAACTCATTTGTGCTGTGAGTGGGGCTGCTATGAAATTCACACCACTTCCCTGTGTCCTTTTGATTTGTGGTGTTGTTCTGAGTACATTGCTTTGGCCTTGCCCCTTGTTCTTCGGTTCGGGGGCGCCTTTCAAATTCACAGATCCAAAGTCTCACTTCTTCTGCTTAAATTTCTGCTCGATCTTGGCAGCATAGCGATATGTCGTGCCAAGCGATGTAATGTCGAGGAAATCCATTTCCTCTTGAATTTGTTTGTGTAGACAGCCACATTACTTGAGCACCAAATGTCTCTCTAAATATTTAATACCCAAATTTGTGCGCATGGTATGGAACAGATTCGTTAGTTCGTGCACATCTTGATCCCTTTGTTGCCGCAGCGTGGTCCATTGGATGTATTTGTCCTCATAGCTTCCCACGGGGTAAAATTTTTCCTTGATGCCATCTCAGAACGAATTCCAAGTGGGTGTGGCTGAGAACAGAGAGGTTCCCCCTTCTTCCTCTTGCTCACGGTAGGTTTCCCACCAATATTTGACATAGGGGGCGGCTTTGAGGAGTGCAAAAATAATCTTTTCTCGGTCAGAGAAATCATTGAACGAGAAATACCCTTTCAGAAAACTCAACCATCTATCTACGACATCTGCATCTATTTGGCCTTCAAATACAGGAATATCAAAGTTTACCTGTACCTTGAAGGGAGTGGCACCTCTAGAGTGGTTGTTGGATGCAGATGCGCCATAGGTGGGCAGTCGTTGAAGGATCTGAGAAAATTTATCCATCATCGTGTTCCTTTGTTTCTCGAGGGCCTCCTCAAGCAATATTTTGATAGGATCTCCTGCTCCCTCGTCTTTCTTTTCTTCCGCCATGGGAGGTTGTCGGGTTTTTCGAGGCTGATCTTGCAAGGGTTCAACCAGATCGAGCCCTAACTCCTTATACCCTGACCGTGTTGGGGACATGCAAAGAAAAACAAAGAAAGAGGAGACCGCTCTAATACCACTGATCCAGATTTATGCAGGAATGAAAAAAAATACAGAAATAACCATAAACATAGAGATGTAGTGGAAATAATGCATCATTTCATTAATATCAAATAAAATAAATATGCTTACAGACATAATGGAAATAAAATAGCTAGGGTGCTGGTAGCAAATCTCTGAGAAGATATGTGGTGGCTACAGACCTCTGAATTGTGTTACAATGACGTCGAGGGCCTATTTATTATCGAGAAACAATGGAAAAACTAAAAATTCTAAAAACCTAACTCTAGGAGATGAAGCGCCAAAACTGTGGACCCCCGTTTGGGTAAGTTGGTGTTTCAACTTCCCAGGGACGTAACTTTGGCATCTGATCTCCGTTTTATGCGATTAATAGTTCATTAGAAAGATCTATCTAAGGATTAAAACTTTCGATGTGAGAAACATTGGTCCATGGAGCCATGTTTCTCCCAATTTTCCCAAAAAATGTCATTTAGGGCCTCAAAACGGCTCTAAAAGTTCAGGACCCAAAAAACTGCTAAAAATAGTAAGTTGTGTTGCAACTTAAAAACTAAATGAACTGATGGTGGAGGTTCAAATGGAATAGGTGGGTGGCCACCAATATCCACTTGGATCATTAAGGCCCCAAAATGGCTCCGGGAGTGCAAGACCCGAAAACCTGCTAAAAATAGTAAGTAGTGTTGAATGTGAAAAGTTGCAAGAATTGATGGTGTGGGTCCAAATGGAATAGGTGGGTGGCCACTGATATCCACCTAGATCAGGAAGATACTCCCTCACTTTTGTGTACCATTTCAGGATGTTGCAGCATTTCGAAGGCGGCCGACATGTCCAGTGGCGGATTGATTTCCCCTATTTCTTGCTTAAGAGTTTGGAAAAAATGGCCAAAGGTGTGCGAGACGCACGGGTAGACCAGGCCGACAAGAAATTATATCACCATGGTCTGATAAAAAATTTGGTCCAAAAATAATTAGAAATAAAAGGCATGACCTGGGAGGCACTGTTAAAACAGCTGCATAAAAAGAAATTTGTTGGAAGGGAGACAGAGGACCTCGCCAGCATAAGCAAGGGTCCAAGTAAAAATGAAAAGGGAAGTCCTTCTTGCATCAGTGAAAAAAGGAAACAACCTGGGAAATCAACAGAAGAAAAGGCCCCATTTCCAAACAAAAAGAAGACAGATGATGCACTAGTTGAAGGGACTCCTTCTTCAACACCAGTACAGGCACAGACCCCCGAAGAAGACAACTTGTCAGTGCTTGCGGATGCAGCAAAATATGTAGAATTTGAAGATGGCACTCTATTGGCCTATTTTATTAAAAATGCTCAGAAAAAGAATGAGGAATCTAGTGTAGGCGAAGAACCACAGTCCCCACAGGACGTTGAATCCCCTCCTGCACCAGTACAAGAAGAAGAAGAGCAAGATGAAGAAGAAGAACTGGAATAAGAAGAAGAAGAAGAAGAAGAAGAAGAAAAGGAAGAACAGTTTGCTGAAGCCATGAGGGATACTGAGGTCCCTGAGGAAGACACAGCCCCTGTCGAGACAGAATATTTGGTAACTCCTGCTTCCCGGATAGCTGAACTAGAGCTTCAGGTGCAGAACTTAGAGCAGCTCATAGCTAAAGCATAGGAGAATAAAGAGAAAAGTAGAGAAGAGTTAACTACGTAGACCCAGACAAAGAAAGGAGAAGTTAGAATTTGGAATTACCGTGTTGCGCAATGTTTCAGGCGACTTAAAAAGGTGACAAAGAAATTAAAGAACATCAGAAAGAAGAAGTTTAAAACATTGTAGGATGATGTTAGTATGCCAGAGCAGGAATGCTCAAATTTTTGAAGATTTTTTTCACAGGTAAAGAGTTGTGTGAGGACACACAACAGCTTAGGGATGGGAGGATTTTAGCCCCCTAATTTTCTCTCTTTTTTCCATTTTCCCCTTCCTAAATCATAACCATTTACCTCCGTTTTACCTCTTTTATACACCCTCATCTTGCACCAGTCCAAGCACGGCGACATATTTCGTATAAACTTTAATTTTCATACTTTTAATTCAACTTAGCATTTATTAATTATTTATTACATGATTTATTAGTTTTAATCACTATTTGTAACTTATTGATATCTCCTATGTTTATTTGATATCCAGAGTACTTACCGTGACCGCTGATCCTAGTGCAAGATCGGATCTTGCACTGTTGCCAACACAGCAAATCCTTGCAGCAGATCTGAACCTCCTTGATCACCACCTTGTCTTGAGCCACTTCAGCCATGACAGTAGAGTGATCCGAAGGTAGCCAAGACCAATCCATGAAGGGCGAAAGCTGGATTAGTTATGGCTATTTCTGCTAACTGCTTAATTTTGAAGACTGAAAAGCTAAACTCTGCATTTTGTTATGAGTCAGTTAAAGGATCTATTTTGGCCTTTGGAAAAAGGTCTATATAATTTAAAATGCAAATAGGACTAGGAAAAAAAAAATTGATCGTAGAAAAGAACAAAAACACAGTCGAGAGGTAGTAGCAGGTCGTTGTATTTTTTTTATCGCCCAAATTTGGGCTGGACGATGCTTTAATGTATGTACTTGCCTCAATGAATTAATAAAAGGAGATCTGCATTATGTTTCGAAAATTATGTTTCTGTATTGAGTTGATGAATTAATTAAGGTACTGAATAGCGTTTCTATTTAAACGGGAAACATGCTGGTTGGCTAGGGCCTAGCCAACCCAACACGTTTAACCCATTTAGTGTTTTCTTGTAATTTATGTTTACATTGTCAAGTGTGATTTAATCTTAAGCACATATATTCCTGTCTGAGTGCAAGGGGATCTGTTGTGTGAAGTAGATAACTATCCTTTTCCTACAATTTATGTTCCTACACTTGATTTCAGATTGGTTTTTCTCAACCTAGTCCAAGCAAGAGAAATGAACCTGCACTAGTGCATGTTGGTGTGACATCTCTTTTTCTGCAATTTTTTTTTACTAGTTTCCCCACCTGGTCTGAGCAGGAGAAATGAACCAGCACCAATGCACATTGGTGTGATGTAGCAAGCTTTCTTAGTCTACTTCCCGTAATTTTCTTTCTTTCATTAAATACTTAAGATAGGATATATATATGTTGATTGTTTATTTGTTCCTGCACTCTGTTAAGATCAAAAACATTCACTTTTTATGTGTGAAATTTAATTTAACAGCATAATATCACTTGCAATAATCAAACATTCATTTTAAGAATTAAATGCTAAGTGAAGGAAGCTCTGATCCAGTGCAAGAAATAGTTTCTTGCCACTGGATCTAAGTGATTTGAACCTAGAAAAGTTCAAGCCCTTGCATGAAGCGGAAAAGCCTTCAGTAAAGACACCATCTATACCTATTTGCATAAATATTTGTTCTTGCACTAGTGCAAGCAGACTGCAATAGTGCAGGACAGATTAGTGCAAGAAGGAAATCTCTAAAGGAGCAGGTTTAAGGGCCCATCTGATGAGACTTCTATGTGTCTCTATTAAAGAAAAAACACATACTCGGTAGTTAAACAATAATCAACTGGAGTGATTGCCTTTTATTTTAATTCCCTCTTGCAAATGCATTCCTTCTTGTTCCAATTTTAGATTATTTTTTATGGTTCAAGTTGCCTTTCTTTTCTCTTTTTAATTTGATTCTGCAATATTTCCTTTAAAGAAAGTAGGGATTTATATTAGGAAGATTCATACCACCTCTGGCATTGGTTTTGCTTCATCTCTAAGTTTACGAATCCCCTGGGTTGACAAATTAAGTGTTGAGGAGTTTGCTTAAGTGTAATTCCTACACCCAATAGAAAAAAGGAAACTAATTTAAATTCACACTTAACTTTGCCAATCGGCTAAACACCCTACTTATCTTATGCTCTATCTATGCAATTATTCATGATCTAGTTCTAATTTCAAGAGGCGTTGCTTGTAGTTTGGGGAAAAAGGAGCTAAAGATGCTAATGGAGGGCTTGAACACATGGGACAAGGCTTAGAGAATTGAAAAGAGGGTTTTAAACTTTATTAAATCTTATAATATCACAAAAATGCTTTGGAGTAAAATGATTTGAAAATTGTGATGGCGAAGAAGCGGGAGTACAGTTTGGGAGTGGGAACAAAATGCGATTTGCGAAAAGGGCAAAGGTTGCGATCTACGATATGTGCTATCGCATTATTGCAATCGACAAACATGAGCGGCAATTCTTAAAGGAAAGGGGGAAAAGGTTGCGAAATGCGAAATGCGATGGGTGACATAGCGATGGGACCGGTGGCGGAGTGTAATCACAATATCGCAATTGGCATTGGGAGCGATAAGCATTAATAGGAACCAAATATAAGTGCGATTTGCGATAGGATAAAAACTACAGTATGTGATTTGCGATAGGCATTGTCGTAGAGTACGGAACGCTATTGCAATTGGCATTTTGGAATGGTAAGTATTAAAAGGAAAAATATGCGAAGTTCGATTTGTGAAAAGGCGAAGTACAATAGTGGGAAGTTCGAGGAGCAAGGGCAGAGTGCCCCAAAAATATCGGAATCGGAAAAAAGGAGCGGTAAATCTTAAAGGGAAACGAGAAAGGATGCAAGGTGTGATTTGCGAAAAGGAGAAGTACGGTACAGGGAAGTTCGAGGAGTAAGGGTGGAGTGTGATAACAATATCGCAATTAGCAAAAAGGAGCAGTAAGTCTTAAAGGGAAACAAGAAAAGATGCGAAGTGAGCTCTGTGAAAAGGAAAAGTAGTGGAGTATGGAGAATTATCGAAATCAGCGTTTGTAGCAGTAAGTCTTAAAGGAAAAGGGGAAAGGTTGTGAAATGTGATTTGCGATATGAATGTAATTGCGGTAAGTCTTTTAGAAGAAAAGGGAGCGAGTTCCAATGTTTTTTTGAATATTTTCGTTAAAAAGGTAAAGGTGAGGTGAAAAGGGAAAATCGTTGAAATGTTGAAGAATATAAAAGGAAATGGAAGGGGTTTTGTGATGGCCTCTACAAAAATAACCAATATTAGGCACAATTATGAAATTACCTCTAAACCTTCCTACGAAAATATTAAAGCATAAGAAAAAATTATTAAGTGCAGAAGGAGAGATTCAAGATATCTTTTCATGCGCATAAGAAAGATAGATGGGCCTAAAAAATATTATATGGACCTTAATTTATGTCTAATTTAGAGGCCCATCACCCCCCTACTGAAACTGTTGCTCATCCTCTGAGCAACCTATTCATCCTCCCTACCTTATGGTTCTTCCTGCATGCTGGCTTATTTCATTTTTTGTTTATTGGCCCATGCGCTACTCCCCCTGCTAATCTTATTGCTATTCTTCTTGAATTTCTTCTCGTAGGTACTTCATGGAGATCCTCAGATGCCTTAAGAAAATATGTTTTTCATGCCAAAAGGTGGTAGATTTCCACCTTTTATTTTTTATTTTTTATTTTTTTAATTGCATGCAGAATAAACTCGCATTTCCTTTTTTTGTGAACTGAGTTCACCCTTGGTTACCCCTTTGGTACTCCTTGTCTTCCATTACATGAACTGCTTACTAACCCCTTTCTTAAGTCCTCCTTACTTTTGTCTTGTTCCTCTTCTTGGTGAAAAAGTGAGGCTAGTTGCTAGATAAGGCTGAGGTTTCTCTACTACTGATTTTGGCTATATACAAAAACTTTCCTTCTCACACTTTTTGATGTTTTATTAAGCTAAAATAGTTTCGAAGAAAGGGTTAGATGATTGCATACCTGAGCCTTACCATTGATTTGTTTTTGTAGGTGATATTGAAGTTGTTGATATGGATGTTGAAGTTGTCTTCGGTGGTTCTGAAGTTGCATGTCATAATATTCTTAAGGTCCTTTTGGAGCTTCTGAGCATAAGAGGAGGAAGTCCAAGTTTGAGTACCTTTAACCACGGTGTTGACCGAATTTTTCTTTTTGTGCCAAATTGCTATTTTTTCTGCTTGCAAAGGTTGGAGAGCACCTACATCCATTAGAGAGAGATACATGGAGAAACGCATTTTTTTTTAAGGCCTACTAGCTGCCTCAATAAGGTTTTCCACTAGTAGGTCTGCCTAGGCGCCTCAATAAGGTTTTCCACTAGTAGGTTTGCCTAGGCGCCTCAAAGGAGGTTTTCACCTAGGATATTTTATTTTTATCTTTATTTTTTCAACCTAATGAACGCCTCATGGAGGTTTTCAATCAATGGGCCAATCTCAGCCGCCTCAAAATAGGTTTTCACCAGAGATTTTACTCTTTTTCCCTTTTTTTTGTTTTTTTTTCTTCTTCACTTTCCTAATCTACTTGAGAAAAAAAAAAAAAAACCTTTTTCAAGTATAGGAATACTTCCAATGGAGCCATGTACACATCAAGATGACAGATAAAATCAAGTGCACACTTGGAATACATTCTCTGACATGTACCTAAATATAAGAGATGAATTGCTTTGACTGGGTTTGTATGAAGTATTGTTGGAGAAGAGTGTGTTGTTGCAACTTAATCATTGTTTGGAACCATATGTCAATATTTTTGTGATGTCCCTGGTCCACTTGCTAAGTTGGATCACCTTGAAGGTCCTCCTATATTATGGCATTCAAATATTCCTATTTTTTTTTATTTTTCTCTTGAACACATGGAGGAAATGTTGGTAAACATGAGGAAAATTTCTCAACATCTGATTCTGATGACGGCTCTTCCTCAAGTGCAGCCCTTGATCTTTTGATCTCCTCATTTGGATCTTCTTCTTCTTGATTTTTTTTCCTTCAATGAAATTAATAAAATCTCGTCTTTGCAATACCTTTCTTGTACTAAGATGAATACCATCTAGATCAAGAGGAGATGTTTGGAAGTGTTGTACCTCATCATTGTAAGTGAGCTGGGATACTTCATTGTATGGGTTTGGAAATGGTGGTACAAGTAGTTGAGTGGGGGTGTATATATGAGATGGATATGGTTGAGGTTGTGATTGTGGTGGAGGTGGATGGTAGGGATAGCATGGAGTTGGGTATGGAGGATATTGAGGGAAATATAGAGGATATTGTGTATTTTCCCAATAACTTCCTTGCCAACCATGTTGCCACGATTGGTTTTGGGGTTGAGATGGCTGAGGTTTCCATGGAGGGAGTGTATCCCAATTAGTTTGAGATGGATGTGAATAAACTTGAAATTGTGAAGTGGGCCCTTGCATCATATCAAGTTGACTAGGCTGCCAGGGTATCCTTGGAGCTACATAACATAGCTTCTTTGGTGATTTCCTTGCTCCATTGTCTTCTTAGTAAACTTCTTTAAACCTGGGGAATGGTGGACAACATTTAGTAGCATATGATTCTGCATGGATAACAAAAATATCAACACCTTCTTTTTGCTCATTTTGCATTCTTACATTTCTAATTGTTCACTTAGATTGCTAAGAATTTTTGTTTTAATTTATCAAGAAAATTTCCAATTTCATCTTGCCTTACCAATGTTGAGGCAAATTTACTTACTCTTTCCCTTCCTCTTGATATGCGCTTGCATGTTTCACAAATTTCTTCAAATGAAAATTGGTATATATCTCCTCTGCTCATGATATTAAGGAGATCAATCCACTCATCCCTAATTGTTCTAAGTAAGAGGGTTTTTAGTGTGTCAAATCTTAGATGATGCAATTTTTCCCTCTTAACATTATACATGAACCTCTCTATTAGATCATCAAAGCTCTCATCTTCTTCTTTGTTCATTCTAAAAATTTCTTCTCTAAAATCACGATCTTTATATTTTTCTAGAACTATCTTTTGCATATCATTCCATGATCTTATTGAATTAGTACCTAGACTCATGAACGATTTAAGATATTTATACTTCAATTTTGCAGGAAACAATCTCAATTTTTGAGTGTGTGATAAGTAGCCATAAGATCTACAAAGTATCTTAAATTAAAAGAGAAATTTTTCTGAATCCTTTGTCCTCATACCATGGAAGTTGGGAAGGAAATATGGAGGGATGTTCTTCAAATTTACATTGATTTCCATATCTTGAATAGGAAACCCAATAGGATCTTCTTCATTGACGTCATATCCATCCATCTCTTCTACCTTCAAAAGTGTATGGTGATGTGGTTATTACTGAACCACGTGGTCAAATGGGGGGGTTGGTATTGGAGAAGTATTTTTAAAAACTTTATGAGTATCCCTACTACTATGAGGCATGAAATCAGATTTTTTTTGTATTTTTTAATATTTAGGAAACAACATGAAAAAGGAAAGCATAAAAGAATGCTAAAATAGAATCAAAGCATCTACTAGACACCTCCCTAGAAATGACGCCAAAAAGTGGTGAGCCTTGGTATTGCACCAAGAGTTCTGCAACTCCCAGGGGATGCCATACTTTACTTTATCAACCCGTGATTCATACAAACTTGGAGGTGATAGTACTATATACACATCAAATGCATTCTACTCATGTCATCCTCTTCCACTCTACGAAGGGTGATACTTCTAGGGGTTCTTAGTGAAGTCTGCCACACTTCAATGACACTAAAATAAATTGCAAAAAGGAAATGATAGAAAGGAAACTAAACTAAATTTCCGAAAGAAATGATAGTAAAGGAAACTAATTTAACTTGCTGAAAAGAAATGGTAGAAAAAAAACTAATTTGAATTGCAAAAAGGAAATGATAGAAAGGAAACTAATTTAACTTGTTGAAAATAAATGGCAGAAAGGAAACTAATTTAAATTCACACTTAACTTGGCCAATCGACTAAACACCCTACTTATCTTATGCTCTATCTATGCAATTATTCATGACCTAGTTCTAATTTGAAGAGGCGTTGCCTGCAATTTGGGGAAAAAAGGGATAAAGATGCTAATGGAGGACTTGAACACATGGGACAAGGCTTAAAGAAGTGAAAAGAGGGGTTTAAACTTTATTAAAGATTATAATATTGCAAAAAATTCTTTGGAGTGGAATGATTTGAAAAGTGCGATGGTGGAGAAGTGGGAGTACATTTTGGGAGCGGGAGCGAAATTCTATTTGTGAAAAGGGAAAAGGTTGCGACTTACGATATGTACTATCGCAATACGTATTCAGGAGCAGTAAGTCTTAAAGGAAAAGGGGAAAAGGTTGTGAAATGTGAAATGAGATGGGCGACATGGTGTTGGAAGAGGTGGCGGAGTGCAATGAAAACATCGCAATTGGCGTCGAGAGCCATAAGCATTAACCAGAACCAAATAAAAGTGTGATTTGTGATAGGATAAAAATTGTGGGATGTGATTTGCGATAGGTGGTGTGGCGGAGTACAGAGTGATATTACAATTGGGGTTTTGGAGCAGTAAGTCTTAAGAGGTAAAAGGAAAAATATGTGAAGTGTGATTTGCGAAAAGGAAAAGTATGATAGTGGGAAGTTTTAGGAGCAAAGGCGGAGTGCGATAACAATATCGCAATCGGAAAAAAGGAGCGGTGAGTATTAAAGGGAAACGGGAAAAGATGCAAGGTGTGATCTACGAAAAGGCGAAGTATGGTAGAAGGAAGTTCGAGGAGCAAGGGTAGAGTGCAATAACAATATAAAAATCATAAAAAAGGAGTGGTAAGTCCTAAAGGGAAACGAGAAAATATGCGAAGTGCGATCTGTGAAAAGGCGAAGTAGTGGAGTATGGAGAATTATTGCAATCAGCGTTTGGAGCGAAAAGTATTAAAGGAAAAGGGGAAAGGTTGCAAATTGCGATTTTCGATATGAATGTAATTGTCGTAAGTCTTTTAGAAGAAAATAAATCGAGTTCCAACGTTATTCGAATATTTTCATTAAAAAGGTAAAGGTGAGGTGAAAAGGGAAAATCAATGAAATGTTGAAGAATGAAAAAGGAAAGGGTAGGGGTTCTGCGATAGCCGAGATGTGATAATCAATAAAGTCCAAGGTAAAAGAGCACATGCAAGACTTTAATGGTTTCTATGAATAAAAAGGGTGCTACAGCTGATAGGAAGAGAAAAGAAGGAGGGAAATGGAGTGTAACAAAGGTGTTCAGGTTGTGAATACAGAGATGGAAAATGAAGAGGGGAAGCACCACCGAGCTTCTCTAGGGCTTTAACAATACGTCCTGCCATCAACCCTGCTAATTTATGCATGAAATACATATGAAATGCGTGATAAAAACAATGGAAAGAAATAATAAAACTAGTACTGCAATTCTACCCTAAACTCAAACAGAAAGCAATTTTTGGCCTGTGGGAAAGTCTACCCTGCTCGAACTCTATTGACAGAGATGAGAGGGGAATACTGCCTCACATTTTTATAGAGTTTATCAATTATTCTACATTGTTTATAAGCAGATTAAATCTACAACAACAAACTATAATAGCAATGAAAATATAATAAATAGAACTAGATAAATAACAGAAAGGAAATAATGACAATAGCAGAGAAGTCGAGGCACATGAGTTGGGCCCCAACCCACGACCCCAGCTCTCTGGAACTAGATCAATATAAATTCATATGAATACTCATTGCATTAAAATTACAATCTTATTACATCCCGAAGGTCTTAAACAACAAAATCCTAATAGAATGGGAAATGAATGGCGTGGGATGGAATAGAATGGACTACATCGAATGGACCAGAATCCATCAAAATCGACCCTAATTATCTCTTGATTAGCTTTATTTATCCTCAAGGGCAGCTACCAACAACTCCCTAAAAAATAAGTAATGAGTCCACTTGACTCCAAGTGAAGTATGGCTTGAGTTCACTTGGTCTTGAGTTTCTTAGCTGCCTCTGGAATTTGAATTGCTGGAGGGGTTCTCATGAGCATATTTGGCTGCCTTTGTGAGTTAAGGAGGGTGGAAAACCCCCTTGAATATCTCCAAGATTTCTCCCCAATTTCCTAATATTGTGCTCATTTATTCTTCACTCTTGATCTTCCAGTGGCAGGGAGCAAGTCCCTAAATTATCTCCTTCTCCAAATCTGCATAATCTGCCCAATATTCTACAAAATAACCAATATTAGGCACAAATATACAATTATCTTTAAACCTTCCTGAGAAAATCTTAAAGCATAAGAAAACATTATTAAGTGGATAATAAGATATTTAATATATCTTTTCATGCACATAAGAAAGGTATATGGGCCTAAGAGGTTAGATGGGCCTTAATTTATGTCTAATTTAGAGGCCCATCACCAAGCTACTCAAAATTATAATATAATTGAAGCTTTGGCTCAATCCCTTTAAGCTATGTCAGTGCTCGAGGTGCTTCAAAATTTTCCCTCCCAAAAGTAGGCTTTGTTATCAGAAATTGGTGGAATCGATCCGACAGATTCCAATCTCGTATTTTTTAATCTCAATCACCTCATTCATCATATTATTATTGATGAGGGATAATATACCTGCATTATGTCTCTAAACTCCTAGAAGTCACTTAGCTCACCATGCCTATTGTAGAAATTATATAACAAATGTGTTATATCCAAGATTCTCCTAATCACACACTATTTTAACTTCATGCACAATACAAAATCTATTCCACCATTGATCATCACATGAGGAAATAAATACAATTACAATGCACACGTGAAACCATAAAAATTTACACACATTAACACAGTTGTTTTAACAGGAAAGCCTGAAGCTGAAAACCCCAACTATTTGTATATAATATATGTCAAAGAGATCATGTAACAATCATCATATAAAGCTTATCACAAGCTCTCAGTACAATCCAATCGCTACACACTAATCAGGTCTTGATCTAGCAAATCCATGCACCGATCTCTGCCACCTACTAGCCTGCCTCTACTGCGCAATCTCTGCTAATGAATGGCTCTGAATGAACTCGAATCCACCTGGATTGCACTACGCAATCCTCATTGGCATCTCCAATCAATGTGTGGTGCAAACTCATGCAACACTATAGTCACAACTGATAGTCACACTTGCTCTTTCACCTACCTCTCCACTGGTCTCCACTGAACTGTCCATGCACTTTAGTTAACTGATGTATTCTTTAGTTGATTAATGAGTTAATATTTAGTAAATTAATTATTAATTAATTCACACCACTCTCACTAGTGTATCAATCAGTTAGACTAGATACAACTAACTCAACTGTGTCTAACTGAGTTAAACTGAACACAAGTCCACCAACTACTTCTACAACTCCACCAAACTCTGTCACATGAGTTCTAACTGAAGTCCTCCATGCAATAGCTCTAGTTAACCCTCAGGAATAGTGTAATTCCTTCTATCAGCTCTTGTGCCACATCTGTGCACTTAATTGAAGTGCTCCAAGAGAATAAGATCATGTTTAGAGTCCAAATACTATTAAGAGCTAATAATATTCGATATATATATTTTTAGACTAGCCATCTAAAAATAGATTCCACCCAATATGTCTAAAAATAGAAGTCCATCTATTTTTCCAACTTGACCAAACATCCACAAATAGCATCCTGCAACTCATAGAATATGATCGACATGTCTAAAAATAGACTTGCGCCAAAAATAGCTTGCAGGCCCACTTAGTGAAGGCGACTCTTTTCACTAAGCTCATCATCTTGTTGCAATCTCAACACTCCCTCTCAACAAGATAGGGATTCTCTGCCACCCCGATCCTGTCTCTGTGGTATTCGAATTTTCTCTTGGTGAGCGCCTTCATCAGAATATCAGCATCTTGATCCTCCATAGGAATGTAAGAAAGTAACATGATCTTCCGCTGCACACAATCTCTGATATGATGGTACCAGATGTCAATGTGTTTAGATCTATCATGAAATACTGGATTAACCGAGAGTTTGATGCAACTCTGATTATCACAATATATCCCAGTAGGATCTAAGTGTGAACCGAACAACCCAACCAGGATCTTCCTCATCCATATAGCCTCGCATGCAGCCAAACTTGCTACCATATACTCGGCCTCCGCTGAACTGAGTGCCACGGATCTTTGCTTCCTACTGTACCAAGAAACTGTTGTAGACCCGATACTGAAAATCCCTCCAGGTGTGCTCTTTCTGTCTGTTGGGCTCCCTGCCCAATCTACATCCGTGAAACTATGCAGCTCCACCTCATCCGACTATCTTTACCACAATCCATATCCTGATGTGCCTCTGAGATATCTCAATACATGCTTGCCTGCCTTCCAAAAGAGCTTGGTAGGCTTAACCATAGCTTTTGAAAGTTGGTTAACAATGTAGCATATGTCCAGTCGTGTATTGACTAGATACATGAGTGACCCAACCAACTGTCGATAGACAGTGGCATCCACTACCTCTGCCAATGTAGCATCCTCTTTCCTCCAACCACCAGGAAGAGGAGTGTCGATAGGCTTGCAACCTTGCATGTTGAACTTCTCCAGTATCTCCCCGGCATACTTGCCTTGAGACACAAATATTCCACCCTTTCACTGCCAAATTTCCAATCCCAGGAAATAATGAAGGAGGCCCAAGTCCTTCATCTCAAACTCCTTTGCAAGATCAGCCTTGCATGAGTGTATCAAAAGTTCATCACCTATCAAAATCAAATCATCTACATAAAGTACAATGATCAACAACTTACCCTCCACCACAATCTGGTATAGGTTAGGATTCACCTCACTCTTGGAGAACGGTTCGTGAAATAACTATCTAGTGATGTGCAATTGCTAATGGGCTTAGCGTTTCACCATACAACTTTCTTGATCCCCACACATGCGACTCTCATTACAGATGATCTCTTCACCTTCTGCCGTTTATACACCTCCTCAATGAACTGCTGAGAATCCTAGCTTCTGAGTATCCGACTCCATGAATGCCACCCCATCTGCTGGCCAGAGAAGGTAAGGATATCCATATGGAGCATACCTGCACAGGGTGCAAAGTGTCTCTTCATAGCTCTGACCCTCTTTCTATGAGGCCTGGGCAAAAGGTCTTGCCTTATACTTCGATGCTCCCGCCGCAGCTTGCTTCACTTCAGATCCATCTTCAACTCCACACCATTTCCTTCCCGCTGGACACCATGCACTATTTATGACAATCTAATCATACTCTTCCACCATGGCATCTACCCATGCAAGGTCCTCCACAGCTTCTTGGAAAGAAGATGGTTCTGTCACGATACACTTGCTCATCAGAGCCATGTATCTAGTATATCGGTCAGGTGATTGTCTCTGTCTGCACTGTGATGTAGGTGCTCCTACATTCTGCACTGCATCAAGATTCAGTCGCTCAGCTTCTATAGTGCGCTTCCGCCCTCTAATGGTTGGCGCTGCATGAGTGGTTTCTTCCACTCCATGAACCTCGTCTTGTGGCTGATCCACATCCTGAGGCTCATCCTTAGGAACTAATAGCTCCTCATCTGCATGCAAGTGTGGCTCCCTCTCAAGCGAAAAATTCATGGCTTTATCCTCATGAAATTTGATATCCCATCGCACAACAGTCTTCCAACTTTCTGGAAAATACACACGATAGTTGTGGGGTGTTTCTATGTACCCCAAAAATATCCCAACCTCTGCAGTCGGCTCCAGCTTCTTCCTGGCATCCTTCGTCACATGAATGTAAACAGGTGAACGAAAAATCTTCAAATGAGAAATATCAAGCTTCTTACCAGAAAACGCCTCTTCAGGTGTACTCATGCCAAGTATCCTATGAGGACAACGATTTTGCACATAAACTGAAATATTGCAAGCTTCATCCCACAAGTGTATGGGAAGGCCCTAATCATGCAACATCACCCGTGCAGCACCCATGATTGTTCTATTCTTTCGCTCCGCGACCCCATTCTGCTGTGGGTTATGAGGTGCTATGAGCTCTCTTCGAATTCCTTCTGCGCTGCAAAATTCCTTGAATTCGCCAGATATGAATTCACCACCATTATCGCTCCTATGAGCCTTCACCTGCTTCCCTGACTCTTTCTCAACTAGTGCCTTAAACTCACAGAACTTTGAGAATGTCTCGCTCTTCTTATGCATGAAGAAGATCCAGCACTTACAAGAAAAGTCATCAACAAAGATCACATAATACCTGTGCTTTGCTGTTGAAACTACTGAGAAAGGTCCACACATGTCTGTGTGAATTCTCTCAAGGATCGTCGTGGCGTGACTATCCTTCCCATGAAAGGTGGCTTTCACAAATTTTCCCAAAGTACATCTCTTGCACTGATCTGACTGCACAAGTGTACCCTTGGGAAGCCCAGTAGAAATCTGCTGCAAAATTTCAAAGTGCCATGGTGAAGATGGCCCAATCTCCGGTGCCATAGCTCACCCTCATCCTATCTCACCACTCCTTTTTCTTTTCCTGCCATTACTGCGCAACCATCTACCTACAACTGATAAGGGTTCTTAACTCGAACCCCTATCCTTTGGTTTTCACCAGTTTCCTTACTACGCAGGAAAGCCTTTCCCTCCCTAAAAACAACATCATATCCCTTATCTTCCAACATCGCCACAGAGATCAGATTCTTCTTCAATCCTGAAACATGCATGACATCCTTCAAGATGAAAGGTTTTCCAAACTCCCTCTCAAAGGAAATGGTCTCGATACTCGTCGCACTGTATCTACCATCATCGCCCATCTCAATGTGCACTCCAATATCTTTCTCATCCAGATCAGTAAACAAATATTTGTCTCCGGTCATATGGAAAGATGCACCATTGTCAAGAAACCACACTGATCCCATCAGACTTGAGACCAAGCATGCGATCAGTGAAAAATCCAGCTCAAACTGCGAGGCTAAGGCCTCTCCAGCTACAGATCCAGCAGCCTGCTTATTGTTCTTCTTCTGTGGACAATTAGTGGCGTAATGTCCGTGTTGGTGACAGTGAAAGCACTTCACCTTGGACACGTCCTGCTTCTTGCCTTTCACACTAGATTAAGAAGGATTTTTCTTTCCCTTCCCCTTCCTTTCTTTGGCAACCAAAGCGCAATTTTCTTCGTCTTCATTCTTCGATGAAGATCCATCCCTCGTACCCCTCCTTATCTCCTCCTGCACAAGATCCGACCAAAGTCATTCCCATCTTGGCAGTTTCTCCCAACCATTGACAGAGTCCTTGTAGGAATTCCAACTCTTCGGAAGCCCAAGGAGAGCCAAGCTCACCAAGTCCTCTTCATCTATAGTAACCCCCACACTTCCCAGCTCATCCCTGCACTGGACAAACTTCATGAGGTACTTGGGTATACTATCGCCTTTCTCCATTTTTATTTTCCTGAGTTTGTCTTTAAGCGCCAACTTCCTTTGGTCGCTTCTGCTTTGGATTTGTCTTTAAGCGCCAACTTCCTCTGGTCGCTTCTGCTTTGGAACAAATATGTCAAAGCTTTCCACATCAAGAATGGACTAGCTTTCCCATGAAGGCTGGACACTATGTGATCCTTCACACCTTCCAACAGAATTTTTCGACACTTTGTTGTCTTCTTTTGTCATGCGTCAAGTGCGGCAACATTGCTAGAAGCAGGTTTTGGAATATCATTATCTATGAACTCCTTCAACCCATTATCATCCAGCACCGCCTCCATCCTTTCCTTCCATGCAATATAATTCGAGCTTCCCTCAAGGGCATACTCCAATCGCAATCCGTTGAAAGACATTTCAATGAATTCTCAACTTCGACACCAAGAAAACTCTACTGCAAATTCAAATTCCACTAGCACAAAACTCAACTGTTTCAATAATTGCAATTGCTCCAATGATCAATGCTCTAATACCATGTAGAAATTATATAACTAATGTGTTATATCCAAGATTCTCCTGATCACACACTATTTTAACTTCATGCACAATACATAATCTATTCCACCATTGATCATCACATGCGGAAATAAACACAATTACAATGCACACATGAAACCATAAAAATTCACACACATTAACACAGTTGTTTTAACGGGAAAGCCTGAAGCTGAAAACCCCAACTATATGTATATAATATATGTCATAGATATCATGTAACAATCATACAAATCTTATCACAAGCTCTCAGTACAATCCAATCGCTACACACTAATCAGGTCCTGATCTAGCAAATCCATGCACCGATCTCTGCCACCTGCTAGCCTGCCTCTACTGCACAATCCCTGCTAAAGAATGGCTCTGAATGTACTCGAATCCACCTGGCTTGCACTACGCAATCCTCATTGGCATCTCCAATCAATGTGTTGTTCAAAATCATGCAACATTATAGTCGCAACTGATAGTCACACTTGCTCTTTCACCTACCTCTCCACTGGTCTCCACTGAACTGTCCATGCACTGTAGTTAACTAATGTATTCTTTAGTTGATTAATGAGTTATTATTTAGTGAATTAATTATTAATTAATTCACACCACTCTCACTAGTGTATCAATCAGTTAGACTGGATACAACTAGCTTAACTGTGTCTAACTGAGTTAAACTGAACACAACTCCACCAAACTCTGTCACATGAGTTCTAACTAAATTCCTCCATGAAATAGCTCTAGTTAACCCTCAGGAATAGCGTAATTCCTTCTGTCAGCTCCTGTGCCACATCTGTGCACTTAACTGAAGTGCTCCAAGAGAATAAGATAATGTTTAGAGTCCAAATATTATTAAGAGCTAATAATATTAGACATATCTATTTTTATACTGGCAATCTAAAAATAGATTTTGCCCAATATGTCTAAAAATAGAATTCCATCTATTTTTCCAACTTGACCAACCATCCACAAATAGCATCCTGCAACTCATAGAATATGATCGACATGTCTAAAAATAGACATGGTCTAAAAATAGACTTGCGCCAAAAATAGCCTGGCGGCCCACTTAGTGAAGGCGACTCTTTTCACTAAGTTCATCATCTTGTTGCAATCTCAACACCTTTCTCAATCGCCTACGAAATTGAAAGCTTTCGACGGACGTACGTATAATCCTTGTGTTATTATCAATAACCTGCATGTTGAACTAAGGGTGAAAACAGAAAATGTTGAAGTTGAGGTCGTTGACGGACCGCTTGACTACAACATTTTACTCGGAAGACCATGGGTATATTCTATGACTGCGATCATTTCTACACATTTTAGAATGATCAGCGTTCCACATAAAGGTGTTATCACAGTCATCAATCAACTATCCTTCTTTGCCTCTAGTGCCCAGGTAACTTGAAGTGTTTCGTTAGTTCACGCACCAAATTTCACACTTCAGAACATTGGTGTGGGACTCTTAAAGGGTTATTCCCTCATGGGAGCCTTTGCATTACCACTGCCTGCGACGTCGACATAAATTGAAAACATAGAGACCTGTTATATGATATCTTCCACTCCATCTTACTTAAGGAAGATTACGGGAGATTCTGAAGTTGTTACATTTGATGAATTTCAGTCGCCTAGCCCAATTTAGTTGGCATAATAATCAATCTACATGGCTTGGGAGGCGAATCTAAAATCATCATCATCGGTCATTTGGGTTGACCGTTCATTAGATTTTGGTACTCCATCTTATCCATTTTCCTCAACTTTCTTGACAGATGAGAATATTGTGGAATCCATGATGCCAGAAGGAGAACCATGGGAAGATCATCATCATTGCTCCCATCTTTAGGATTACGAAGAAGATAATCTTATTTAACTATATCACCCATCGATCAAAACTTTATTTTAGAATTATTTTCCATTAATTCAATCAAATCCAAGTGAAATTTATTCAATATTCAAGGAACCATTTCTATCGATATTTCGATCAAACCCGATGTTGTAGAAAAAATTCATGTCAGCATGTCTTGTTCTCCATAAGAACTTGAAACATATCGCTCTCTATTTCATGAATTGTGTGATGTATTTTCTTGGTCTTACAAGGAAATGTGATGCATAGATACTAGTATTATTGAACACACCATTAATATGTACACTGATGTCAAACAGGTATGTCAACGCCTTCGTCCTATTCATCCGAAGAAGGTCGCTGCCATTAAAGCAGAAGTTGAAAAAATTTTGCGGGCTGGTTTCATTTACCCTGTTCCACTAACTGAGTGGGTATCCAACATTGTTCCTGTTATGAAGAAATAAGGGACCATCAGAGTGTGCGTCGATTATTAGGATGTCAATCTTGCTTGTCCAAAAGACAACTATCCTACTCCCTTTATCGACCAGATTATTAACGATTGTGTTGGATGCAAAATCTTTTCGTTCATGGATGGATTTTCTTGCTACAATAAAATCAATATCCACCCAGAGGACCAATATAAGACAACATTCATCTATCCCTAGGGCACATTTTCTTATCGGAAACTCCCATTTGGTTTAAAGAACGTTGGGGAAACTTTTCAGAGAGCAACGGATTATGCTTTCAATGGCATCAAGCACATTGGTAAACCCTTTCTCGACAATTTACCCGCACATTTACGAAACTAGACTGATCACTCGATGCATTTGAGAGCTATATTTTTGCGTTGCCGACACTATTAAATGTGCCTCAATCCACATAAATGTGTTTTTCGTGTTGGTTATGTTTGTTTCCTAGGATTCTTCGTCTCAAAAGAAGGAATTTGAATCAACCGACTGAAGGTCCATGCCATTCTTGATTTGCATGTGCCCTCAAATTTGCTTCAGTTATAGAAACTACAGGGAAAGGCTAACTTCCTAAGGTGGTTCATACCCAACTATGTGAAATGGATAAAGGATTTACTCGGATCTTAGAAAAGGGGATTCCCTTCCATTGGGATAAGGTTTCACAAGCTTTTTTTAATGTTGTCAAGGATACACTTGTCTGGGCATCATTAATGTATCCCCCCAATTATCAGAGTGATTATTTCTTATATATCACCACGACTGATACGACCATTGCTATGATATTGGTCCAAGTAGAAAATGGGATTGAACATCTAATCTATTATTGAGTCGTAGCCTTGGTGGCTATTCAAGATGTCCAAATATTTTGCCACTATATCATGTTCCGTAAGACCATTGTCATTTCGGATTGCAACCCCATGACTTAAATTTTATCACGCAATTGCTAGGGGCAATTATTCAAAATGGATTGTCATTTTGCAAGAGTTTGATTTGGAATTCACCAAATCCAAGTCAAAGAAGTCTTTATTTTTGGCTAAGCTTATCAGTGACCTTCCCTCTGATAGTAATGCTACTACATTGGAACCATCTATTCCTAATGAGTCTCTGTTTTTTATCAGATCATTTGATCCTTGGTATGGGGATTTTATCATTTATCTCCAGACCCAAACTTTTAGTCCTGATACCTCTTGCTCTGACCAGCGATGTATTCGATACCAAGCCAAATATTATCTAATCGTCGGTGATACACTTTATCATCGTGGTGTCGATACAATTTTAAGAAGGTGCCCACTCATGAGGAGGCCGAAAAGGTTTTAAATAATTGTCATGTTGGGGCTTGTGGTGGACACTTGTCTAGATATGCTACCGCATCGGTTGCTTTTGGCCTACCATATTTCACGACTGCATCCTCGTGGTCATAAGTTGTCATGCGTGCTAGCTATTTGATCGTAAGATCCGCAAATCACCAGCGCCAATGCATCATGTTGTCTCTGTGGGACCATTTGCAAACTGGGACATTGACTTCATGACCTGTAACCCTCATTCATCTGGGGGGCATGGTTATATTATTGTGGCAGTAGACTACTTTACCAAGTGTCGGGCCGAAGTGATGCCTACATTTAATAACACGGGACAAACAACTTCATTGTTTTTCTTTAATCATGTCATTTCATGGTTTGGTGTTCCACGGGCTATAGTCACAGATCATGGCTTGCATTTTCGCAATCATATGACGAATGATTTGATTGCCAAATTAGGACTTTCCCATGATATTTCTACTCCTTATTATCCACAATCAAATGGACAAGTTGAGGATATTAACAAGATTCTTAAATGAATGCTTCAATGAATGATAGGAGTTCATAAACAAATTGGAATTTAATCTTGTACTCAGCCTTGTGGGCGTATTGAACCTCAATGAGAAACGCAACCAGATTTACCCCCTTTCAATTGGTGTATGGTTTGGAAGCTATCTTTCCAATCCAATGAGAAATATTGTCGTTAAAACTTGCAATCAACTTGTTACCTGACACCTCTGCTGAAGAAGCATGTCTTTTTAACCTCATCCATCTTGAAAAAACATGTCATGAAACTGCATTGGCCAACAAAGCGCATAAGAGACATATAAAGTAGCAATACAACAAGCATGTCTAGCCTTGCATCTTCTTAGAGGGTGACTTGTTCATTCTTTATGATCAAGAAGTTGATGTAATAGGTACATGGAAATTTGAGCCATTATGGCATGGCCCCTATATTGTCAAAATAGTTCTTGCTAAGGGAGACTACAAGTTGGTATATTACGATGGAATTTTGTTGGTGCAACCCCGAAATGGGTTTTATCTGAAACGTTACTATGATTAAGCAAGAGTGTAGTAAATTGTTCTATCATATTGTATATATGTTGTTGATTTGAATTTACTATCTTAGTTTGTTTTTCTAGATTTTTCTTGAAGTTAGTAATCCACTTTACATTTCATTGCAGATGTTTGAATCTTTGGAACCATTCATTGGGTATGCTGATGGTGCTAGTCATAGTGCGCAGAATCTATCCTCTGCAGCGTGAGCCATTTTCGCTCCGAATGACGAGTTAGTGAGTTTTCAAGGGATTTGTATCAGTTGATCTACAAAAAATATCGCTGAGTATAGCACATTGATTGAACTTCTCTCTAATGTCGTTTCATTTGGTAGTAACCACATTATTATTAGGTTAGACTCACAACTTGTGGTACTGCAACTTACTAGTGTTTATACTGTCAGAAATCCAACACTGCATCGTATGTTCCTAAGAGTTTGACTTTTGGAAATACATTTTGATTCCATTCAATATTAACACATTTCCAAAAACTTGAACACATTAACTGATTCCTTAGTGAATTACATTATAAATAGACATTTGCAACACATGTAAAGATACATTCACATAATTGAATAGGATTGTGCAATAAACATAGGAAAACACTGAAATCAAATAGATAGATAGTTAAAGTTTTTTACAAAATTTGTGCCCAAGATACATTGGTCATCTGACTTCAAAATTTATGCAACATGTCAAAATTAAATTAGTGGTGCTCATGATAACATGCAACTAATCTAGCTAGACTACATAGTAACCACATCCAATGGTTAGGAACGCCAATAGTATGGCACTGCAATCGCATGGGTAACTCTTCGATCTAGAAATCCAGAATCCTGAAGGTCAGTCCTTGTATGTGTTGCTGAAGCTCAGCAAGAGTCTCAGCCATATCCAAATCCTGAAGGACTGCTCTCCCGACAGCCCTCTCTGCTAGCTCATCCGATCTTTGCTCTGGCTGTCCCACTGGTCGAACTCGACCTACATCTATATACATAAAAAAATTTAGTTTAGTCTAGGGAAAACATCAAAATACAAAAACTTGTATAAACCTGAGAAAAATTAAAAAAAACGTGGTCGAAACATTTTTACCAATTGCACCCCATTCAGCGCCTTTTAGTAAAGCTAAATCTGGATATCCTCGGAATTTGATGCCTACGTATGCATAATCATCTATGGTGATAATCTATCGCTTGAACCAGATGAAGAATGTAGTCGAGAAAATGATGGTCGATTGACCAACATGTCTAGCCATTAGTTCTACCCATCTCTACATCCTTGGAACTGTAGGGTTATATATACCCAGTGTCATATGCTGAGGCTGCATCAGTGGAATCCGCTCTAAGGAAAAATAAATGAGGATTGAACCATAGTTTAAATTTTTCTTCCTTCCTTGCTTTGCCTTGCTCAATTGTTCTTTCATTTGAAAGAGTACAAATTCAGCCTAGTTGAAAATTGTTAGTTAAATCACTCTAGTGCATACTGCATGTAAGATCTGTTTGTTACGTGTAGTGTAGCAGTACCATCAAGCTTTGTGATTGTGAATAAGATGGTTCTCAATGGAAAATCATGAACATCACGGATGTTTAATTACCCATCCTTGCTAGGTTCTTCCCCTTGATTGCAATATTGCAATATATAATCTCTCACCTTCTCTCCTCCGAGAGCAGACCCTAAAAGAGAAATGAGTAGGCCTCTCCTCGATAATCCTGTGAGAAAATAGATATCCTCCATTAAATTTGGGACCACCTTTTCCCCAATATGAAATTCCTCAATCACTAGATCCCATGAACGAACAAAGAACTCCAATAGTTCCATCTTTTGCCTCATAGCTGATAGTCTAAAGTACTTCAGCAACCCACAGTCTTTGAGGGCTCTTACAGTACCCGAATCATTTAGGGAAATCATGTTTTGTTCCTTATGTTCTCTTTCCCTCCATGAAATTGTCATTTTGGTCCATTGAATCCCTGAAACACAATCATAAGACTCATAAGGACCCATTTCATGCAAAAAAATACTTAAAATCTAGCCACACTACAAAGAAAAAAAATCTAAATTGCGCCCAATGCACCCCTAGTCAAGGGACAGTGCATTGCAAGTGCACCTAGCCTTCAATTCCAGTGCACTACAAAGCACCTTTCGACATTCAAGGGTGTGTTTCCTTATGTGAAAAATAAATTTACCATAAAGGGCCCAAATCCCTAAAAAATTGCAATGAAATGAAACAAAAAGACTATTGAAGGAAAGAGGAGGTTTATAGCTCCAATCTGGATCAAACGTCGAGGAAAACTGTCCACAGAATCGATTGCAATCAACTACTGAATTTCGGGGGCAAAAACAGGTTCAGAGCTCCAAAATCCAAATGGTAACTTTCAAATTGTAAAAATGAATAGTAAAACTCTTTTAATTAGTCATTTGATTATTTACAAATCATATTTATTGTTGTGACTATGGATTTTATTCATTTTTTACCATGAAACAGGTATTTTTAATCCATTTGATGTTGTTCTGAACAGGTTTATAGCTAACATAGCGGATTAGTCGTGCACACTTATCCAAGAACGATTTGACCACAAAGCATACTTTTATCCTTATTGTTCGAGCTTTGATAAAAAATGAAAAAGGACTTGAAGCGCACTTTTATCTCTTTTTCGAGCTTCGATAACGATGAAAAAGGAACCCCTAGAGTCTTCTTTTATCTATTTTCAGACTTCGATAATGTGAAAATATTTTCGAGCACTTGTCTTTTCGAGCTTGTAAAAGTAAATTAAATGACATCTACTCAGTATAAGTTTAACCCTTCTCCGGACTAAGATACATTATTTACGAAAAAAGGAAAACCTTAGTCGAACATGGCTAGGAGGTTCTCTTAGATATTATTTTACACTTTTTCGAATTTGAGCGAGAAATTTATGAAAAATGACTTATGGAGTTTTCTTTTGTCCTCTTTTTCAGACTCTCTAAATATGAAAAAGGATCGGCTTGTTACTATCGTTAGGCTCGTTAAAACATAAAATAGCGATGAGCTTGTCGATCATGGCAAGAATTGAGTTTCATTTAACACTAGAATCGTTAAATTATTAAATAACGACGCATATTCGCCTGAAGGGTTGAATTATAAATCAAGCATATGTTATCCTCCTCAAGCTTGTTAAAAAATAAAGAGGTACTGGTCGAGAAATGACCGAGGAAAATTTGGGAAAGTGAACAGAACTTTTTACAGTAGCAGGTCTCTTGAGCATGAAACTTCACTCCATCATTGTGATTTTTTGGTTGGGTAATATTCTCGACGGTTCATTCATAACTATGATGCATCATACCTTCACTTCGGTTTTGGGTTAATTTTTCCAACTCATCTCAGTGTCGCCGATCTATTCAAGAGAATTCATCCAGTGAATACTCATCCTTCTGCAATACTCGTAAACCTTCATTTTCATGAAAGTCATCCCTGAACATTGCTATATCAAGTCACATTTTGTCTCTGAAATCAGTAACTCTCGTTTCACAATAAAGTGGCTTCCTGTCAACATCAAATCATCATCCAGGGAGTTTACTTAGAAACATCATCTTCCAATACCATGAGGCTTGTTACATCATCGACGGGATCCTCACTTCAGGACCTTTGAACGAAAGATTTTTTTGGTGTTCGACGTCAAATCATCTATTCACGCCTTGCAAAATGTATTGCATTACCTTGAGAGCCATTAACATCAATGGTGATTCTCTTGCGTTTGTTAACAACTCACATCATTGGCTGGTAATCAAAAAATGTCTTACCATGTTTGACAACAAACCATATATTCACATGGCTAGACTTGTACATGAATGATCGAGTGAAAAAGATAAGAATACCCCAGATCTATTTTCAGCCATCCAGACTATGATTTCAAGATTGTTGTACACATCATCTGTAGGGTGACCTTACATACAGATGCTCATCTAAACATGGGCCTATATCTGTGGGCATGTTTGTATTGGGAAACATTCCAATGTAGATGAATTTATGAACTATGTACATGTTATTAGATATTTTATGTGCTGAGCATGGGAATGCCTCCCTCAGCAATTCGTGATCAAGATGAAAATATCATGATGTAATGTATTGTAAGATTGATGCAGGTTGCCACTCCGCTTCATTTCCATTTCATCACATCGTAAAGCATCTCATTCAAATATATTATTATTATTTTGACTTCATGCTTTAGGGGGCAATTTTTATAGGTCAATTTGGGCATCATCCCCCATGAACTAGTCAAAATGGACATCATCCATAGGACCAATGAAATAGGGTCTATCACCCCCTTACATTTCAGTTGTTATATGCCCTAAGAGAAGAACAATTAATTCATGGCTTCTATTGTGAGATTTCCAAGGTCTAAAGTATATGTTATATCACCTATGAACTCACCAACATAACCTCAAAAGGGACTAAATGCATTGCATATGCAACATCGTCCATTCAAGGGTGCACTGCAATGCACTTCTCGACATTCAAGAGTGTGTTGGTCACCTAGGAGTGGAATTATCATTGTTCTGGGAATCTCCACATGGCCAGTGCCTTCTAGAAGAGTCCATATGTGTCAAAATTTGAATCCAAGTGTCCATCTAACACCTCTGAACTTGGGAACATGTCTTTCCTATTCTTAGAAAGTCATTCATTGAGAAACTACCATTAGTTTCCCTATAAATTGAGCACGGATCCTAGTGTTAGGGAAGGAATAATTTTGGTAAAGAAATGTTGTTGGATTCTCATTTGAGAGAGTGAAAGTATTGATATGCTACTGGTGTGATGTTGGATGTGATGAGGCTGGGATGAAGTTGGAGCTAGTGGCATCAAATCGATCATTGGTTGTAACCTCCCCCTTCTACTCTTCAATAAAGATTGTTGTTCATTTTCCCATAAATGTATCTCTTTATGTTTCTATTTCTCATGTAATGGATTCTTGAATGATATATATGTTTCACATCTAATCGATTTGAGTGATTAAGATAGCTAGATATCTGTATATGCATGTTGTTTTTTGTTCTATGTTTGTGTTTGCAGGAATCAATCCGACAATCTGAATTGGATTGAAGCGACAACAACAACGACAGAAGGAGAAGGAGAAGCACTTGGATTACAAGTAGGTTTTTCTATCATTCGATGTATCTGCTTATTTTAGAGAAAGTGTTAGAAAAATTTTTCATTGGTTGTTCTAAGTGCCTAGCACCACACTTAGGGAATTTGATTTATCCATAGATCATAATTTTGCATAACAATTTGCCAAGGATACAACCTCGCATTGATCTTTCCCTATAGGTGCACTAGTTCCTACTTACCCTCCTCTTGTTAAGTTAAATTAAGTTTTTTTTATTACAATATGAATACTTCCCCACATATTTCTAAACCCCCCTCTAGCAAAGGCAGACCAAGTAAAATTACCTTATAGAGTCTTTATGAGTACATTGAATCTTTAGAAAGACGAAGAGAAGACAGAGAAAACCATTTTAAACTAGAACTAACCACCTTGCTTGACAACAACCACAAATCATTAGAAAACAAAATAATCACACTCGAAATTGAACTCCAAGAAATGAAAGGTAAAATTCAAGAAATAGAACATAGTAAACAAGCAATGGTTGACAAAAATGACACCTTGAAAAGCAAGATTAAAAATATAAAATGACAACTATATAATAAATCATCCCTAAGTAACACAGAAAATAACTTAGACATTAAACCCATCAAAGAGGAAATTAATAAACAAATTGTACTTGACCATGAGCATTAAAAAAGAGCCTTAAATCTTATAATTGAGGGTATAGAAGAACAAAACAATGAAAACACATTCGAAATATCTAAAGTAAAATTAAAAATTGAAATCTCAAATTGAAACAACTTATCTCACGAAAGAAATAAGGGTAGGAAAGATTCTTGAGCATAAACACAGACTCATCCATGTCAAGTAGAGTTGTAATGAACATAAATTGGATATAGTCAGGAAATCCCCAAGCCTCAAAGGAGCAAGAATATTTTTTAATGAAGATCTCATTCCAGAAGACCAAGTTGAACTTAGGGAAGAAGTCCAAAATGTTAGGGAGGCAAGAAAGACAGGGAAATGAGCAATCATTAGGAATAGGAAGGTTATTATTAGGGACAAAGTCTCAAGCTCGAGTGATAAATAGGGACTTCCATCACTTCGGATCCTCTTTTGCAACTGTTGTGGCTTTCCATGGTGTAAAGGTCCTATGTTAAATTGGATCCCGAGTGATATTGACCTTATTATCTTAGTTGAAACTTGGAAGCATGATGGATCGAGGGTCCCTCCCCTTCACGGTTTCACTCTTTGGTCTACTTGGAATAAGAAATCCTCTCGGAGGGGTTTTCATGGTAGAGCCTGCTATATAAGGACCATTGTTTCCTCTCACATCCAACTCCATAAAATTGACCCCTTCAATCAATACATTTGGATCGAAATATTTGATTCTACCACTAGTAGGATATTTCTTGCTATCCATTATTTCGCTCCTATCAACTCCACATCCTATAAGAAGAACAACCTGGATAAGAATTGTCCTTTCAATAATTTAGAAAAATACATATTCAACATGAGGAATGAAGATAATATCCTTTTTCTGAGAGACTTTAATGCTATAAATGTTACTAAGCAAGTAATTATGTTAAGTGACAATTCTAACCCCAACCCCTTGTGGCTTGATGAATATAGTAACTTAGCTAATAAATTCAAGAGAAAATCTGAGAACATTATCGATAACTTATTCGGCACCAAGCTCCTCAATCTTTGCAGTTCTCAGAACCTAATTATTTGTAATGGTATTAACAAGTGGCCCCTCTCCAACCAGATGACCTGTTTCCATGGTTTGGGTAGCATTGTCGTGGATTATGCGATTTATGACACCCTTGTCCTCAACCATATTACAAAATTTGAGCTTCTTAATGGATTCAAGCCTGAATTTGACCATCGACCTCTGTCTCTTTCCCTCAATATTTCTATTCATACCACCCACATGTAGGAGATCAATGAAAGCCAAAGGCACATTCAATTTGATAAAGGTAAAGCCGACCTCTTCGTAAGGTATTTAGAGAGGGATTTAGGCTCCATGACTTAAAATAATAACATAGATAAAATCTATTACCATTTCACTACTATCCTTTCCAATACCATTAACAAGTTCTCTAATGAGACCTTGTCTAAACATACTAAGAGAACCTCCAATCCATGGTATGACAAAGATTGTAAAATTTCCAGGAAAGTGATCAGAGACGCTCCTAATGAAATAATTAAGATCGGAAACATCAAAATATACAAAAAAATCATAAAGAGAAAGAAAAGGTCATATAGTAATAAAAGACAACACTATCTTCTCCACCTTTCTAAAGTCGCACCCAAATTTTTTTGGTAGAATGTGCTTACTCGTAAAGCCAAAGATACTCATTCTGTCCCCTTAGAGCACTGGGGCAACTATCTTAAGAAGTTGTATGACTCTCCAAACACTATGGAAACCACCTTAATCACTCCAATTAAGGAGGATGTATTCTCTCCGGATGACCCTTAAAATGGGATGATCTATCATCATTCCTCATCCCCACAAGCTTCTCAATTTGGTTGTAACGCATGGCTTCCATCAGCTTTGGACGCAAAGCCTTATTGTGCCTATCTTTAAAAATGGGGAAAAAAGCGGTCCATCTAACTACATGATCATTATGATCAGCCACATCCTAGCTAATATTTATGGGATCATTTTAGAAAATAAGCTTAGCCTTTGGCTTGAAAGCCAAGGCAAAAGAGCTAAAGGACAAGTTGGTTTAGGAGAAATCACTCGACTATTGACCATCTTGTCACTCTCAGAATCATTATAGAGGAATGTCACAATAGTAAAGTCGATCTCTTCTGTTGGTTTGTGGACTTTAGAAAATATTTTGACATTATTCCTTATGATAAAATTTGGGAGAGACTTAAAGAGATCATGGTCCCTCATGAGCTGAGGATTGTTGTGATTCGTCTCTACGAGACCGTCGCTGCCAAGCTTAAGACCATCATGTATAGTAACCACTGCTTAGAGCAGGTTTCTTCTTATAAATATTTGAGCATTGACTTCCCTCATATGCTCAACTGGAATTATAACATCGAGAAAAGGATTATTGGTGGCTAGAAATCTTATTACGAGCTTGAAAACAATTGTAAGTCAGTTGATCTTTACATTTGGAGTAACAAGAGGTTCCTCTTTGAGACTCTTGTCACCCCTGTTGTCTTATATGGATGTGAAGTTTGGGGTTTCAATATATCCAGAGAGTCATGGAGGAAGATTGAGATGATTCAAAAGAAATTCATAACATACAACCTTAATATCAAAGGTAATACTCCCTACACTATCCTCTTGATTGAAGTTGGTTTTCCCCGATTGAATGTACAACTATGTTTAGATATTTGATGTATAAGAAAGAGCTTTATCATATGGAGTCCAAAAGGCTCCCTAAACTTTCTTCTAACTTTAGTCAAACAACCACATTCACCCTCAAGCTTAGGTGGCATAAGGATGCCCATTCTTGGCTCAACGACTGGGGAATTAAGGAGGAGCTCAATATGGGAAGCAAAGATAAGGTAAAAAATATTATTACCTCCAAGTTTAAGGACAAGTTGTGGGAAGGTCAAGAGTTGGAGGGTAAAAGGAAGCTAAGATACTATAAGGAGGTGATCAACCCCACCCTTGATAATCAAAATTATCTCTCTGTGTTGACCAACACTAAGAAAAAAATGAACATTGCTAGGATAAGAACTAATTCTCATGAGCTTTGGAGTGACACTGGGTGGTGGTCTATTCCCAAGACTCCCTGGATTGATAGAATCTGTTAGATTTGCGATACTAAGTGGGTGGAAGATAAAAGCACTTTCTTTTAGATTTCCGAGCTCTTGCTCACATCCTCTCTCAATTCCCTAACATCTGGCACACTTCCAATCTTATTGACCTATTAAGCCAACCCACCTATAGTGATCTTGGAGCGCTTTTTTCCCTTCTCTTTGATCATAGGAACACAATTTTGAAGAATCAAACTAAGATTCTTTTTCCTTTCTTGAGGTTCGATAGGCCGCATTGGTCTTAGTGAACGTTAATCATCATCATTATCATAAATGTGATTGTGCTAGTTTATAAAATCTCATTTGATAATGCATTGGATGGATGAGGGTTTAGCCTTTTTTTTATATAATATAATGCATTGGATGGGTGAGGGTTTAACCTCTTCTTTTTATATAATATAATGCATTGGGTAAGCGTTTTGTCTTAGCTTATATTAATGATCTTCAACACAAGCATAACGAGATCCTAGACTCAGTGGAAAGTCTACGTCGGCACCACAGGCGAACAAATGACCACCTCTTCTCCCTAGAAGCGAGGGTGGAACACATAAACTTTCTCATGGACGAATGAACTGCTCTTTTTCTTGCTCCTCCAGTCTTCCCCCCAAATCCACCCCCATAATGTGGATTTCTATGACTTGTATTTTTTACTATTTTGTGCTTTGTAAGTTCTGGCCTATAAGCCAACCAACAATAACCAATGACACCGGTTGCCATGGTCTTCCTCTAGGTTACGTTCTCCTTAAAGCTAGGCTTGAGCCAATTTCTAAGCCTGTGGAGATGTATTTTGCATCTGATGATTTCCTGATAATATATTGACTTGAATTTTGGCTTCTGTGATCCATAGATATTTTACATAATTCTTTTGGTGATAATCACATGAGACCGAACTTTGTCGATATGTTTCGAACCAATCAGTTGGTTAATCTTCAAAACGAGATAATAGAACACATCAAGTCCTCAAACTTAAATAAATGCAGAAAAGAGAAACTAGCCATTAGAAAATAACAACTAGTTTGACTAAAAAAATATAATGATATTTATTTAATTATATTTAATTTTAAAAATATATACTTCTTATATATTCTAATTATTTAATTCAAATTACTTGTTTGATTTATAATTATCATAGTCATAATTCCATTTAAAAAAAAAAAAAACTCGAAGATAAGATTCTGGTCGACAAAGAAAAATACTAAAGGTTTGAAAATCATTTTTTAAAATCTTGTCTCAATTTAGTGAAAGACATTTTATAAAGGAGGCGTTAGAAATTAGACAATATCTTTCCTTGGATGGATGAGGCTTTATTTTTATTTTTATTTATTTATTTTTTATATATAATATAATGCATTGGACGGATGAGGGTTTAGCCATTTTCTTTTTATATAAATAAAGCATTCGATGAGCGTTTTGTCTTGTCTTCTTTTTAAAAGTGGGTGGGTTACAGGAACATCGCTTTCTTTTGTATTTTTATTTCAAGTGGGTTACTAGAACGTCGTTAGGTTATTCCATGTTATCATCGAGATCCCAAGCGGTCCACCTTCCTTACGACAACGAACTTAAATCCCCTTCTGGAAGGGAGGACACCTTGCTGTGACTAGCCGCCTGCACGGCAACTACAAAATCCGATCCAAATCTCCTTTAGTTCAGTCCACACGTACCTTGCAAATAAAATAATCCAAAAAGGGTGGGAAATTAAATAACCTCAGAGTCCATTACCACACGTTTGTCATCTTGTCAGGGTTACACTGTACACAATCACATATATTGCCCAAATACATTAATGAGGGTATAGTGTGGGAAATATGTATCCAGGAATTTGACCAGTAATTTTGTCATATAGTTTTGATTAACAATGCATGTTTAGATAAAACTTGAAGAGCAATTTATTAAACAGGAGTGGCCTGGGATTCGAACCCAGGCCAAATTCACTGAGAGATGGGGCTACCTTAATGCTATTGTTGGTGATGGATCGAGATTGTTTCAATCTCTGGAACTCTAGTTCCGCTTTCAGCAGAGCGGCAATTCCACAGTCAAGTCAAATAAGAAGCTGATACAACTAAAACTAATTCGCACCGTTGGATTAAGCAAAGGAGGCAAAAGAGGGTCACGATTTACCCTGTAAAAACAAAACGAATTGTTCGAAAGTTATTATTACCGTAGCTATAGATCAAGACTGGCTGAGCAACACTCAAGTGTAGGTAAATCCGTTTGAAAAGGTGTAGTGAAATCAGTTTAAAAATAGATATGAGTCCAGCAAACGATGTCATGTGTATGGTAAATAATAGGAAATCTGAGCTTGTATTAGCAAATTAATTGATTTTTCACTGTGTTAACTAGATTTTATGATTGAAATAAATTTTGGAAATTTTCTATGGTTAAAAGACCAGTCTTAAATGCATTTTGGAAAATTGCTATTGTTAAAAGACCAGTCTTAAAGCATTTGGATAGAGTGTAAGGTGAAACCAAATTTTCTGGAGTGCCTGTATCACACTTCTATTGATATATAAGGTGAGGAAGTATTTCTTAAACAAAGAATGATAAACCAAATTTTCTCTAGTGCCTGTATCACACTTTTATTGAGTGCCTGTATCACACTTTTATTGGTAATGAGAGTTTTAAGTTGTAAAATTTTTGGTGCCTCTTGACTCAGCACATCTGGCCATCAAACCATGTGCATTATTAATATATGAATATTTGCCATTTGGGAATATTTGCTATTTGGGAGTTTATATTCGGAATCTCTGAAGTGTATGAGTGTAATTGTCATTTATATCACTTTATTTTTAGTAAGTCAGGTGGGAATTTGACAAACGTAAATTGTTTAAAATATAAGAGTTGGTTTTTGATTTATCTTAAAATGAAAATATGAATATGTTTTTTTCAAGTTGGTTCAAATGGAGAGCTCGCTTCATTATTTATTTTAAAGTGAAAAATCTAAAAATGTTTTTTTATAATTTGACCATTTGCTAATTTGTAATTTTATAATGTTTTTTTTAAGATGTACTAAGTTTGACCATTTGTAATTTTGCAAATGATTTTTAAAGTTTGAGTAGTTGTGTTTTAATATTATTATGGGAATATAATTGTTTTATATAGATAAAAGTATAAGTTTTGGTTGTGATGATTCAACGGATCAACGGAATAAAAGTGAGGAGCTTATATTTGATTTTAATTCTTTTTATTTGTTATTGTGAAATTTGAATGTAATTTTTTTATTATATTATGTTTTTCTTCAATTTTATATCTTGAAATAATTTTATTAAATATACTGGATATTTTTGGATATATTTGGTGGGAATTATTGGTGAAATCTTTATCTTTTGTTATATAAAATTTGTTTTTGACTGTATATATGGATTCATCATGAAATTTTTTAAAACATTTTGATTACAAAGAATTCACCCAACAATATTGTAATTCTAATAAATCCTTATTAAATTTTAAGCAATTTTGACTGAAAAAAATACCAAAAAAACATTAAAAACATATTATAAACTACAACAATTTTAATTAACTTTAACATATTAAAATTAATATTTTTTAATCCATTTAAATGTATGATCAACTAGTAAATTAATGCAAGGGAAATCTTTTAAATTAAATTTTAAAGAGCATATTGAATCAAAGTCCTCAGTCATTTAAGAAAAAAATACACAGCCAATCTGCTATTGAAAATTTTAAAAAATAAGAGCAAGGAGCCCTCGATGAACATAAAAATATATGATCAACTGTAAATCGGCAAACCTAAAAATATATGACCAACTGTACATAAATGCAATGACAATGTTTCAAATTAAATTTAAAACGAAGATTGATACAGTCCCGAGTAATTAAAAAACATTACACAACCATCTGCCATTGAAAAATTTAAAAACTAGGTTGCTGAGCATTTGGAGGAGAGAGCAATTGGTCTCACCTGCTACTTATGAACTAGCCCAAGGGCTGGTTGAGCAGAACATTGAGCTTTTCAGGAAAAGTGGACGAGGGAGGAGTTGTTCCAATTTGGTGGATCATTGATGCAGGAGCATCAAGCTTAGGTTTTCTGACGGGCAAGGTTTCCGGGGTAAAACGCGGGCTCGGTAGACTACTCCTTCAAGTGAAGTGTGAAAATCGTCAAACCTAAATGTGTGAAATAGGTGATGAGTTTTTTTTTGAAATTTCAAACCTAAATGTGTCATATAATTCAAAAAAGATGTTGTTTAAAAAGGTCACAATTTTAGGTAGACTCAATGTTGTTTAAAAATGTCACAATTTTACCCTTGCTTAATCTTGTCGTGGTTAGGCAATGGGTGCATGGACATATATTGCTCAACCACATTAATAGCCCGGGAAATATGTATCGCAGGAATTTGAGCGATAATTTTCTCTTCTCGTCCTGTTTACCCAATTTGAGTGAGTTGTCTTTAGTGCATGGACATATATTGCCCAACTGCATTAATGAGGCTATAGCCTAGGAAATATGTATTGCTCGAATTTGAGGGATAATTTTCTTATCTTGTCCTGGTTACCCAATGCAAGCTGAAATGGAATTTGAGTGAGTTGTTTTTAGTGCGAGTGGATTTTTCCAATTTAATTTCTTTAAAATTCAGGAATTCATTGAAAACAGAAAATTGATGGGTAACCTTGCACAATCGGAGTGTCTTAAGGGTTTTTTTGGGTGTTGAATCTATATATACATTAAAAAACAATTTAAATAACAGATATCAAGGTTCAATTTCAATTTTTTTGGGAAACTCCACTAAAGACAACTTTGAATTTGAGGGACAATTTGTTGCTCGAAGGTGATTTGATTGTCATATAATTAAAAATTTCGTACAATTATCAAAGTTTTTTTTTTTTTTTTAAATTGTGAAATAAGGGGGTAAAGTGTGAAAACTGTCAAATTTGATTAGTGAGTCTTTTTTGAAATTTCAACTCTAAATCCCTCATATAATTCAAAAAAGATGATGTTTAAAAAATCACAATTTTACCTAGACACTTTGTTATTTAAAAAAGTCACAATTTTACCTTAACTCCTAAAAAAGTCACAATTTTACCTTAACTCCTATTTTAGAATTAGATTCTTTTGTTTTTCTTTTCTTTTCCAAAAATCAAAAATAAGTTTTTGAATAAAATGATGAATTCAGCATCATTAAAAAATACACAAAATTCTCAAACTTGACTCTCACCAAGTTCCCACCAATTTTGAACAAATTCCCAATTTTTAATAGTTCCCACCGATTTTGAACAAATTCATTCGAAAATTTCCATTATTTTTCATAAAAAATGACGTTCAAGGCGTACGGGCTGATTCGGTATCGTGTGTTTGACCGACATGTAATCTGCTGAAAGGGCGGACTGTGGTTTGACCATGTGTGCACAATACGACCGACATTTCTCGAAAGTGAACTCTTTACAGCAAAGAATTATTGACCAGCCGTTCCCTCTGAGACAAGGGGAGAGAGCACGGCAGTGGAATGTTCGTCTGTGCTTAAATGAACACGTGGTATTTTTTCGACCCACCGTTTCTATATATAAATATGATGTTGCTCTTCACAACCCAATAAGCCTCTCATAGCAGTAGGACACGTTGGGTTCTCCAGCTAGTTTAGGAAAGTGCAGAAGATATTGCGAGGGATTGATTCAATCACAGGGACTGAAAATCTAAGTGGAATAACAAATTTTCCAAGGTGTTAACAGGGTTCGATCTGGAATCTCTTGGGGGGCTAAAATATGAGTACGTCTATCAGCGAAGAGCCTGATGAGAAAACATGGACAGGCAGTCTGCGATCGGCGAGTACCAGATTGTTCGAGCGATCCGAGAGCGTTTTTTCTGGCTCTTCAAGTGTACGAAAACGCCAGAATGACGAGGAAGCGCTCAAGTGGGCGGCCCTTGAAAAGCTGCCCACTTACCAGCGGTTAAGAACAGCGATTCTTGCAAATGTGAATGACAAAAAAATTGTCGGGCTTGATCAGGTCGATGTTAGGGGTATCGAACACGAGACCCGGCAGCTGTTGATGGAGAGGCTTGTCAAGGTTGCAGATGAGGATAATGAAGGATTTCTTAACCGGCTTCGAAAGAGGATAGACAGGTTTGATCAGAAGCTTATTATGTTATTTTTTACTGAACCCAGATGCGGGATTATTTAGATTAGCTTGCCTTCGCTTAAATGAACATTTGTGGATTTTTTGGGCGGAATTTTGCAGCGTTGGCGTCGTTTTGCCCGACATCGAAATTCGTTACGAACATTTGAACATCGATGCAAATGCCTACGTAGGAAGCAGAGCGCTACCCACGCTTATGAACTACACTGCTAACATAATCGAGGTAGGTTTTGCATACGAAATGAACAAACTATGTAGATATTAGTACGAGTTTTTTCGGACTTTTGTAACATCTAGAATTTATCGCGATATCCAGGGACTTTTGGGGGCGCTTCATTTGTACACCAGCAACAAGGCAACCATGACAATCCTTCATGATGTCAGTGGCATCATCAAGCCCGGCAGGTAAAACGAATTTCATTCTTGAATTCCTGCCAATTTCATCGCGAAATCGCATTCTTTACCAGTTACAAACCAATATGACTGAAATTCAGTCCGAAAATCTTGCCTGCAAATCTCTAACCCTTTCGAGCTCTACGTACATTTGACAGGATGACGCTTCTTCTTGGACCGCCAGCCTCGGGCAAGACGACTTTGCTCTTCGCTCTGGCCGGAAAACTGGACAGAAATCTGAAAGTATGCATCGATTTTATTTTATATTATTTAAATTAATGAAAATGAGATGAAATTTTTTAAAATTCGTATGAATTTAATATCACACTTAAGTTAAAATGAGTCCACAGGGGGCGGTGGGTCACCGGTTCAAATCCCCGTGATGTTACCACCTGTATAGCATAAAAAATAGCAGTTAAGATGGATTGAGATCACACTTATTCCAGAATCATATGAATTTAACGCATACCAGTTTAAACTTTAGATCTATTAGGCAGTGGGTTGGGTTCTACAGCCAATCTGATGGTCCAAAAGAATCTTTTAAAGATCCAAGCAAGGGTGTAGTTTATTATTCTGTTCTCTAATTTTTTGGCTCAACTGTGACTATTTCACTCAAATTGGATTGCTATTTATTCATTTATAATTTACACCTCTCCTTCCTTTCTTGGCTGTAAATTGCACATCATTCTTTAAGTGCAAGGCCGTAAAATGCACACCATTCTTTTAAGTGCAATGACAGATCAATTGAAGCAGGAACCAAGAAATGCTAAGAAATATCGTAAACATATTGTCCGGGTGCAGGTTACAGGTGGAGTAAACTACAATGGACATAGCATGGATGAATTCGTGCCACAGAGGACATCCGCTTACATCAGCCAAAATGATTTGCACATTGGGGAAATGACTGTGAGAGAAACCTTAGACTTCTCTGCACGGTGCCAAGGGGTCGGGTCGAGATATGGTATGAATGCCTTTTCTATTTCTGGATCTTGTTAAATCCGATGCTATAGATTTTGAAGTCTACAATTCGAATAATCCGCTATCTTTCTCTTCTGTAGACGTATTAACTGAACTACTGAGGAGGGAAAAGGATCAGGGAATCAAGCCAGATCGCGATATAGATGTCTTTATGAAGGTACAACACAGCCATCTGCTCTGAAATCCGTTAAGATTGAATCAAATTTTAAATGTATTTCAAAGATTTTACTGAGAATGGCCACTGAATTTATTAATTTCTTGTGCAGGCCACTGCATTAGAGGGCCAGAAAGCCAATCTGATCACGGACTATGTTCTGAAGGTATTTTGCTATAGATTCAAAAAGTCTAAATTCTAAATAGCAGGTTAAAGTTAGGATTTTAACATTTAGAATTAACAAAAACCTTAAGACAGCAATTTAAATTCTAAAATAGCAGTTGAAAGTTGTTAATATTGCAGTATCAAAATGCTAGGAATTGTAAATCGATTTTCAGGCCCAAAAAAACTGGGAAAAGAGGCCTTTCAGTTAAAATTTAACCTAGCCAAAGGATCAGTTTTCTTGGATGAACCAACAATATTTGTATTGCTATTGATGATTGGACCAGATCTTGGGGCTTGACATATGCGCGGACACACTGGTCGGAGATGCAATGCACAGGGGCATTTCAGGAGGGCAGAAGAAAAGAGTTACAACAGGGGAAATGATTGTTGGAGCTGCGAAAGCCCTGTTCATGGACGAGATTTCCACCGGTCTGGACAGCGCTACAACATACCAGATTGTTCGATGCCTACGCCAATATGTCCACGTTTTCAATTCGACGATGGTGGTGTCACTCCTGCAACCTGCCCCTGAGACCTTCGATCTCTTCGACGATGTCATTCTACTTTCAGAAGGTCATGTTATTTACCAGGGTCTTCGAGAAAACATTCTCGAGTTCTTCGAGTCCATGGGATTTAAATGCCCTCAGAGGAAAGGTGTTGCAGATTTCTTGCAGGAGGTATGTTATTTTTTTCGATCTTCCTGTAATTATGATTGGTAAGCCGTGACATTAAAAAGCAGGGTATCTGATGAATGCCATCGAATTGTATGGAATCGATTGAACAGGTGACTTCTCTCAAAGATCAAGAGCAGTACTGGGGAGACAGAAGGCAAACATACCGTTATGTTCCAGTGAAGGAGTTTGCGGATGCATTCCAGTCCTTTCAGGTTGGGGTCGCATTGAATGCAGAGTTATCGGTTCCATACGATAGAAAGAAATGCCACCCCGCAGCTCTCACAACAGAGGAATACGGTTTGAACAAAATGGAACTTTTCAGAGCATGCTTTGATAGAGAAGTTTTGCTGATGAAGAGAAGTTCGTTCGTCTATATCTTCAAAACTGTTCAGGTAATACTTCAATGTTGTATTTTTCTATTCGTGTTCTAGTTATTTCGAAGTGATTTTTGTTTTACTGTATATTTTGTACCTTCAAACAAATTCAACTTGTTTGAGTGTTGTATTATGTAATTGAATTTCATTTTTTTATAACTATTTTGTCAATAATCCTATGTAGACAGCTTATCAGATTTACCTATTCTAAGCTTATATTCATTTGTGATATTTGAAGCTGAAATATGATTACTCTTTGACAGATATTTATCATTGCTGGCATTGCGATGAGTGTTTTTTTCCGTACAAATATGCATCACAGAAATTTGTCTGACGGAGCCATTTACTTTGGGGCACTTTTCTTCGGTCTGACGGTGGTGATGTTCAATGGCATGGCAGAATTGTCGATGACAATTGACAAGCTCCCAGTGTTTTACAAGCAGAGAGATTTCAAGTTCTACCCAGCCTGGGCTTATTCACTTCCAACATGGGTTATGAGAATTCCTCTGTCCCTGTTGGAGTCTGTTTTGTGGATCATTATCACATATTATACCATAGGTTTTGCCCCAAATCCTCAGAGGTATAGTTTGATGACCTTGAAGCCCCACCTTCCTTTGTTCTGGTTGTGGTTTTTTATGCTCAAATCTAATGTCAAACTTCCTTGGTATTCTCTTCCCCTGCAGGTTTTTCCGACAGTTTGTGCTGTTCTTTATGACCCATCAGATGTCTTTAGGCCTCTTTCGCTTTATAGCTGCCTTGGGACGCAATCGGATAGTGGCTAACACTTTCGGCTCGTTTGCCATCTTGATCATACTCGTTCTCGGAGGATTCATCATATCCAGAAGTATATAAGCTCTAACCCTCAAACTGAATAGAAAAAGCTGTTCAAGCCAGTTAATAACTATATGTACTAATGTTTGGTGTTCGTGGTTTCCTATTGCAGATGATATTAAAGGATGGTGGATATGGGGTTACTGGATTTCTCCTCTCATGTATGCTCAAAATGGAATTGCAGTAAATGAGTTTACGGCAACTAGATGGCAAAAGGTAAGTAAATTGCAGACTAGACGCTGCCTGCAATTGAAAATCGGTCTTGGTCTTGTGATATAAGGAACTAATAATTTGCTTATTTATAATGTTTCAGGCAAATGACAACGTTGGCGTAAACTTAATGAGATCTCGCGGCCTTTTTCCCGATAGCTACTGGTATTGGCTTTCGATTGGAGCCCTCGCGGGGTTCAATATTTTATTTAACATCCTCTACACACTGGCATTGCATTATCTAGATCGTAAGTCCTTTTTAATTTCTGCACATGATTTCGGCTGATTTCAGTACTATACTTTGCATCCTGACCGGAATTCATATGTAGAAAACAAAATTAATGATGTTCTGTTTCCTTTTTCCAGCGCTAGGAAAGCCTCAGGCATTAATTTCCGAAGATGATTTGAAACAAAAGCTGGCAGCTCAAACAGGGGTTGTGCAAAGAAACAGTATAAATGAAATGCAGACGATCGCAGGAGAAAACCGTGAAGAGATTCAAGCTTCTGGTACGAACAATGCTGCTTCAAATTCTACAAGAGAATCTGGAAAGAAAGGAATGGTTTTACCTTTTCAACCTCTGGCGATGGCTTTTGACAATGTCAATTACTTTGTCGACATGCCCCCAGTACGTTAAGCTTCCCATCCCTTTGAATTAATTGCTATAAGCAAGTATTGCGAAGCCTTTCTGTTTTCCATTGTAATCGCTGTTAATAATTTGATTTTTAAGCTTGTCAGTAATTTTTACTGCTTTAAATATTACAGGAAATGAGGCAAGAAGGAATTGAAGAAAATAGACTCCAGTTATTGCGTGGAGTGAGTGGAACATTCAGGCCTGGTGTGCTCACTTGTTTAATGGGTGTGAGTGGAGCTGGAAAAACAACCCTAATGGATGTTCTTGCTGGAAGGAAAACTGGTGGATACATCGAAGGGTCCATCACCATCTCTGGTTATCCCAAGAAACAAGAAACCTTTGCTCGTATCTCTGGTTACTGTGAACAAACTGATATCCATTCTCCTTTCGTTACTGTTTATGAGTCACTCGTATACTCTGCCTGGCTTCGTCTCCCATCTGAGGTCGATACTGCATTAAGAAAGGTAATCACTTTTCTCTAATCTCGTCAAATTAACAGCATTATCAAGTGTGTTTATGTCGAAATGAAGTTCAATGTAACTCATCGGTATTGTATTTGAACATAAACAGACATTTGTGGACGAAGTTATGGATCTTGTGGAACTGAATAGCCTGAGACAAGCTCTGGTCGGCCTTCCTGGAGTGAACGGCTTGTCCACGGAACAACGTAAGAGATTGACAATAGCAGTTGAATTAGTTGCAAATCCTTCAATAATTTTCATGGACGAGCCAACATCAGGACTGGATGCAAGAGCTGCTGCTATTGTGATGAGAACTGTCCGGAACACTGTGGACACAGGCCGAACAGTTGTTTGTACTATTCATCAACCCAGCATTGACATCTTTGAAGCTTTCGATGAGGTATTTTCTGAAAATACACACTGTCAAATCTATGGATCTTTATTACAATCAAAGTTTATCTTTCAATCTAAAAATAAAACGCTAAATATTTGGGTGGCTTTATACATCTTAAATTTCTTTATTTGATTGCTAAATTAAACTATACAACTATTCAGAATCTTCAGACACAAATGAAAATCCCTCTTTTATAAATAATTTGTAAAAGAAACAAAATCCTTACAAAATAAGGAAATCTTTCCTTATACTTATGATACTTAGTGCTGAAGTGGTAATTGAAGAATGCATTTGGAAAATTTGCAGCTTGTGTTGATGAAGCGAGGAGGGCAGATGATATACGTTGGTCCCCTTGGTCGCCATTCCCAAACACTGATAGACTATTTCGAGGCCATTCCAGGCGTTCCCAAAATCAAGGAGGGGTACAATCCTGCTACGTGGATGCTTGAAGTGTCATCTGTGGGCGCAGAATTGCGTCTTGGAACCGATTTCGCAGAAGCATACAGGAATTCATCCCTCTACCAGTAAGTCATTATCAGTACAAGTTTTTGAAAATTATATTAACAGTTTTGTTCTCATTTATTTAAAAATGTGATTACTTGTAATATAATTATGTTTTCATCTGCAAATTTCCTGTCTTCTTTTATACTGTTTTTATCACTACCAAGTGACAGACTTCACACGACTTAACAAATTATCTATTTTTACAGACAAAATGAAGCTGTAATCAAGGAACTGAGCGTGCCGGCTCCGGGAATTAAAGATTTACACTTCGAATCTCAATTTTCACAACCTTTTATAATTCAATCCTGGGCCTGCCTGTGGAAGCAGCACTGGTCATACTGGAGAAACCCTGAGTACAATGCCGTCCGTTTCTTTTTCACTTTGGTCACTGCTCTGCTTTTTGGTACCATGTTTTGGCAAATGGGTCAAAAGACGTAAGAAATTATACCTTGCAACCTTTACAACATTTGGATGCTTTTTATCATTAGAAGCTGCAATATCATCGTTTTAATTTGTGATATGAATGCATGGTTGCAGAAAGGAGCAACAAAAACTTTTGAATGCTATGGGATCACTGTTCGCGGCTGTGCTATTCATAGGTGTGAACAATGCTTCTTCAGTCCAACCAGTAGTGGATGTTGAAAGGACAGTTTTCTACAGAGAAAAGGCAGCCGGGATGTACTCTGCTCTGCCTTATGCCCTCGCACAAGTAAACCCCCAATTTCATTTCATCCCTCCCAATAATGCCTAAAAGCTTTCTGAATTCTCGTACCTAATTTGTCAATGATGTCATGCAGGTATTGATCGAAGTGCCATATGTATTTGGTCAAGCGGCGGTGTATGGAGTGATCGTGTACGCGATGATCGGTTTCCAATGGAAGGCAGACAAGTTCTTCTGGTTTTTCTTCTTCATGTTCTTCACATTTTTGTACTACACATACTACGGAATGATGACAGTTGCTCTGACTCCTAATGTCAACATAGCTGCTATTGTCTCCTCGGCTTTCTATGCCATCTGGATGCTTTTCTGCGGTTTCATAATCCCTCGGCCGGTAAGAATTCATGGCTTTGAGCTCTGCAGATCCAACAATAATTCCGAAGTATACAACGATTGATTAATACTTTGCTGCTGGGTACTTGTTAAAAAGCTTGGTCTAAATTGTTTGTCAGATGTAACTTGTTTTTGCCTAATACCTCACAAAACATCAAAATTTTATTTTTACAAATTCCATCAATTGAAACTTTTTGCCCATCCAACAACTGTGCAAGATTCATGCAATACTTGCTCATACAACTGTGTATATCTGAACATTACAACCATAACAAACATAACTGGACACATATTGCTTGTGCTCCATTCTATTACTGTTTTTGGTTAGGTTTCAATTCAATTAATACCTCTAACAATACTTCATAAATTTGATGCAGAAAATTCCAGTGTGGTGGAGATGGTATTACTGGGCATGCCCTGTTGCATGGACTCTCTACGGTTTGATAGCATCACAGTTTGGGGATTATGAAACTCTCATGACTAAATCAGACGGCACTAAAGAGCCATTGAAACACTTTCTCAAAAGTTATTTTGGATTCAGACACAGCTTCTTGGGACCTGTTGCAGTTATGACAGCAGGATGGAGCATTCTCTTCGCATTCATCTTTGCCATATCCATCAAAAAGCTCAACTTCCAGTCAAGATAGTCACTGAAATATAGAATATTATATTTTCAATGTAACCAGTAACGAATGTCCTATCCGATCGATCATATTACAGAGCACAAGGAGGCGGAGTATAGGTGTATGTATATATATATATATGTATATACCACCAGATGTCGTATTCTATTTAAAGATATTTCTTTTCCCTAAGGGATATAGCTTGTCCCCTGTATATAAAGGGGCACCGCATTCTGTGAATCCCAGGTCATCAATTTTCAACCAATTTCAACCAATTTTTAATGAGAAGACGCTCCATTGCTCACAGTAACTTTTTGTTTTAATTCACTATTAATTTGTTAGATAAATTGCATGACATTAAGATGGTTGATGTCACTAGCATTTTTTTTGGGTCAGATGACAGATTTTCACAGGAAGGTAGATTACAAAATAATGGGCATGAAAGTTTCTTTGTGGTGAATGCAAGTCAATTTTGATAGTAAAATATGTGCAAAATGTTTAATTGTTAAATTGGAAAACTTGTACTTTGATAATTGGAATTTTTTAGCTTATTATAATAACTGTTGTATTAGATTTAGGTTGTTTAGCTTATTATAATAACTGTTGTATTAGATTTAGCTTGTTTAACCTATTTGTGTTAAGTTAGTAATATACAATTAAAATAATAATTGAAATATTGAGATGATGAAAATTGATTGAGATATAATTTACCACTTATTTTACCAATTAAAGATTTAAAACCATTGTGAAGAAATATTTATTTTCTAGAATGGGCAATTTCTACTAAGAGGAAACAATTTGTACATAATACTTCTGCCTCATTTTAGGCATTCTATATTGTTTTATGAAGGACATTTAATAATTTTTTTTGCCTATGTTTGATATGGTGGGATTCAAAATATATGTTGTATTCTTATTTTCATTTGTATTCCCTATTATTGATGATTATCTCATTTACGAAATTATCTATAATTGTTGTAAATCAAGACAATGTATGATTGTTCTATGTTATTTTATGAAGGACATTCAATAATTTTTGTTTCTCTCTGTTTGATATGGTGGCATTCAAAATGTATGTTGTATTCTTATTCTCAGTTGTATTCCTTATTATTGATGATTATCTCATTTACGAAATTATCTATAATTGTTGTAAATCAAGCTAATGTATTATTACTCAACATCAAGTTGAACTGGACCCAAAGGATGACAAATTAGAAGAATCAAACTATTGTTGTACATTGGTTGCTTCAATAGTAGGTTTTGGATGACATTGTTTGCTTAAAGAGATCTTTGCTTAATGGACCACAATGAGTTGCCATATGTTATTTCATAGTGCATAACATTCTACATATGCATTTATGGAGTACCGCAGAAACAATAGGTTGGCCCACCTCCATGGAGTCTCATAGTTTGTCTATACATATCAAACAAACTTGGTGTAATATGCACATTTTTCTAACTAATGTGAAATGAGATCTTCTTGTCACCGACATACCCTCCAAGGGTTCTTTACAAACCCTATTTCATTTATATAGCAAAATAACACAAAAAATTCAATCCACCAGTTTAATAATCTTCTGGATATCTACTACAATATTAATTTGGTTTGCCAAGAAAGTGTCAGTGTACTGAATATAATTATTGAGCAAACAACAAGCAACAAGCTTTGCCACATCACTTAAATTTAGTTACCAAGTTACAAAATTCTAAGAAGTATCTTGTCACTAATAAATAAATAAAATTATATTTATCAAATATGCATATATGCAAAATAATGTTAAACTACAAAAATAACTAAAATATATTGAAATTAAATTCTAAATAGTAAAAATGAAGAACCGAAAACTTATTATATTACATTTACTTTGCTCCTTTAAATGAAAATGCATTTATATTAAAAATAATTTGCTTTTTCAAATGAAAATGCATTGCATTCAACAAATTCAAAAGAAAAATATATTTATCTTATTATTACTTTAATACAAATATTTTCATATAATTTAAAAACACATAATTATATACAAATAAATAAACTACCCAAACTCACAATTATCATTAAAATGTACTTATATAAAAAAGCTTAAGATAAATTATTAAAATACATTGTTTATTTAATAATTCTTCCTTTTCCATATTTCAGAAAAAGTGGAATCAATACCTTTCGTGGTACCTTTCTATTTTCAATTTTTTAAAGAGCAAGTTGCTATACATATTCTATAGTTTACAGTAGCCTCAACCTGTCCGGAGGAAACCAGGTTTGTTGGCCACTGCAGAGAGTTAAAAGCTAACCAAAACTGATATTTTTTTCCCTTCTATTTACTTCTTTTATCACTTTACTATGTCCATAACATTTGCAACTAAAACATAAACTATAACTATTAACCGCCAAAAACATGAGAAATAACTATAAACTAACAAGGTTTTCCATCAGAAGAGTCCACGAGGGCTAGATCCTTTGCCGTGGATCCCAGTAGTTCCACTTGCTTCATGCTTTGAAGCCGGCGCTCAATTTTCCCAATTCTAGCATTTGCTTGGATATGTGCCTTGGCCGTCTCATGAATGTCCTGCTTTATCTGTTGGAGTCTGAAAAGCATTGATGAATTGCCTTCCCTTTCTTCCATGCTCGACATTGCCTTTGCAAGAACACAATTCAATTTCCGATAAGTCTTAACTGATTACTGAAACAAAGATACTCGACCTCTTGTATTTCCTGGGTTAGATATAAAATCCATTTTAGCCTCCTGCTCTTTAAGATCGTCATCTTCATCATCACTTTGTCTCTCCCAACCCTGAATTGTATTACAGATATGAACCGGATTTCCTGACTCATATAAGTCAACAATGTTCTCCAGTATTTGCTTATTACTCTTTCTGCCTCTTTTTCTTGGTCCCACAGTCTGATTGATTTGTTGTTTCTTGCCTCTACCTGTGTCTTTGCTTTTACCTGTTTTTCCTTTTGCCATTATGGTCCGACAGAGAAGGTCTCCTATAAAACTGAATAGGAACCCTGTATAGAGAGAAGAATCAACAACCTGAGCTGTATACACTCTGATGAGTTCCACAAGAATCACTAGTCTCATAACGAACATGGTTTTCTTGCTAGAATCGAAATTATTACAGAGAACAAGCTTTCTGGACCCGTTCCACAATTGATTTAACGAAAACATGGACTGAAAAGAAAGACTATTTCACCAAGGAGGATTGTTTAGCAACCATTTCCATTTAAAGCCAATGACCCAAATGCAAACCTTGCCCCCACTACAAATATGGATCCATTGGTACTGAGACAGAATTAGAGAATGAAATATAATCCCGCTATGAACGCATTCATTCTTACCTAGTCCCTTCCTTACATTTACCCACGAATATTTAATTGAAAACAAGGTTTGACGGAAAACATAGAACTGCATACAACTAGACATACCTTTACTATTTGAAGTCGGCCTAATATTCGAAGAATACATGCAGGCCTGAGCAACCATAAAATTTTGCAAGAAGTAAAAAGCCAGTACAGGGCATTTTATGGCAGCCAAAGAAAAATACCAAAACATACAACCATGTAGCAAATAAAGGTTAGCACAGAGATTATGGCGACAGAAGAGGGGAGGGCTATGGAAATAGGGCTCTATATCCAGACCTACAACCTCTACCAATCCATAAAAACCAGAGAAACAGACAAAAACCAAATGAGGCCAATTCCGATCATAAAGAACAAAGAACTTAACAGGAACACCTGTAGGACCTTCATCTTTTTTTTTGCGGAATGGGGACTGGAAAATCGAATTGGGAGCTGAGGGCCACGAAAACCATTACATACCAATTTATTTGCCACTAGCGCTGTCGAGTTCCTTCCACCTGCAAGCTCTCCATCGCAGCGTGAATCTGATTTCGCTAAACTCTTGCAATATCCTTACAGCAATAGAAACTTACCTTATTCATTTTTCCTTCCCGCTGCCAGCGTAATTTCCAAGTTCCGCCTAACAGGGTTTGATGAGGTTGGACAGATTTCTTCGTGCGCATTAAATGTTGATCATGGGAAGTACCTCTACCACCCTCCAGCAAGTGTTATGCATGATGGCTCATCAGACTTCCACCACCGTGTGGCATTGTCCGACTCCCACCCTCCTCTTCCTGGCACCCCGATCGGGGTTGAGATCGATCTTTTTCTAAGATGATCTGTAATGAATGAAGTTCTACATTCCATGCCTGGTGATGTTGATTTATATCCAATTGCCAGCTGTCATTCTTATAGCCCCAATTAGCCAAATAATCAACCGCCTCATTACCTTCTCTACGGACATGTTTGGGAATTACATAACCTATTTGGCAAAGGAGTTGTCCAATTTCTTGAATTAGTCTGGCTGTGCGCCAACTTTGACTGATTTTTCCCCAATGATGATCCAGGTGGATATTGGTGGTCACCCGCCTATTCCACTTGGGGCTCCACCATTGTCTATTTCAGTTTTTCAGTTTCGGCACAGTTTACTATTTTTAACAGTTTTTCGGGTCCTAAACTTCCGGAGCCGTTTTGAGGCCCTAAACGACGTTTTTTGGGAAAACGGAGGGCAACATGGGTCCATGGACCGATGTTGCCCATTCCAAATTTTTAGTCCTCGGATAGATCTTTCTAACGAGGTATGGTACGCGTCAAACGGAGATCGTATGCCAAAGTTACGCCCCTGGGAAGTTGAAACACCAATTTACCCAAACGGGGCCCATAGGTTTGGCGCTTCATCTCCTAGGGTTAGGGTTTTGGCTGTTTAGGATTTCCCATTGTTTCTAAATGATAAATAGGCCCTCGAGCCTCATTGTAACACAGTTCAGAGGCCTGTAGCCGCCACATCTCTTCTCAGAGATAGCTACCAGTGCCCTAGCTAGTTTTATTCCCATTCTGTCTGTAAGCAAAATTTAGTTCGTTGATATTAATGAAATGAAGTGTTATTTCCGCTGCATCTCTGTATTTATGTTTATATGTTTATTCTGTTGCGTTCCTGCATAAATCCGGATCAGTGGTATCAGAGCGGTCTGCTTTTTCTCGATCCTTCTTTGCATGTCCCCAACGAGGTCGGGGTATAAGGAGCTAGGGCTTGATCTGGTGGAACATTTGCAAGATCAGCCTCGCAAACCTCGACGGACGCCCATGGGGGACGAAAAGAAAGATGAGGGAGCAGGAGATCCTATCAAAATATTGCTCGAGGAGGCCCTCGAAAAACAAAGGAACGCGATGATGGATAGCTTTGCTCAGATCCTTCAACGGCTGCCGACCGGCGGCGCATCTGCATCCAGTAGCCACTCTGGAGTTGCGACTCCCTTTAAGGTACAAGTAAATTTTGACATTCCCATATTTGAGGGTCAAATAGACGCAGATGCCGTAGATAGATGGTTGAATCTATTAGAAGGATATTTCTCTGTTCATGACTTTTCGGACCGGGAGAAGATTATTTTTGCACTCCTCAAAGCTACCCCCCATGTTAAGGACTGGTGGGAAACCTACTGTGAGAACAAGGACCAGACAGAACCCTCTCTGTTCTGGGCTGTACCAACTTAGGTGCACTCAATAGGCAATGCATCCAGGGAACTTTGAACAATACTATCTATTGGGGAGTATGAGGACAAGTACATACAATGGACCATGCTGCGACAACAAAGGGATCAAGATGTACATGGTGACGAATACATTTCCCTTCCTTGCGCACAAAGTTGGGTATCAAAGATTCGAGCTTATCTGGTGCTAAGTATCGGTATGCTGAAACCATTAGGGGAAGAAGTAGGTTCCTTGACGAAAGGCATCTCTCGCAGTACGACATCAGTATCTTTGCCAAGATTGAGTAGAATTTCAAACAGAATAAGCGAGACTTTGGATCTGCGAATCAAAAGCAAGGGAAAGGTGCTCCCAAACTGCAGAACAAAGGACAGAGCCAAGGCATGGTGACTCAAGATAACCTGTCGAAGCCACAAGCAAAGAGAAACACCGCAAAGCCAAAGAAGGACACAGGAAAGTGGTGTGAGTTCCATAAAAGCTCCACTCACAACACAAGTGAGTGTCGGGCCAAAGTCGCTAGTGGGTGAGATGAGGGCTTACTGAGTCGGATACATGCTCGACTCCGAATCGGGAGACACGAAGGCGAATGAAAAAGGGAAACAGATTATTGATGCGGAGCCCAATGCCATTGTTGCCACTACAAAGATCCAAAAGGAGGAACCGGAAGATCCAGAGGAGGAGGAACGTCTCTTCCACTCCCGGATGTGGGTAAAGGGCTCCCCGGTACAGTTCATTGTCGACAATGGGAGCCAAAAGAACCTCATTTCAGCAGACGCCGTGAAGCGGTTGGGCTTGCCGACCACAGCTCACCCACATCCATACACCATCGGGTGGCTTCACCAAGGACGAGATCTCCGCGTCAGCCGGCAGTGTCGCCTTCCCTATAGTATCAAGCCCTTCACGGATGAGGTATTATGTGACGTTGCTCCTATTGATGTTTCTGATGTATTATTAGGACAACCATACTTGTGGAAGCGTCATGCTGTGTATGAGTCTCGACCTCGTGCTGTTATTGTTACTTTGGGAAATAAGTTGTACGGGATACCAGAGGTACCACCTCCTGCCGCTATCTCTTTGGTTACTGCAAAACAATGTAGTAAGCTCATTTCCCAAACCAGGAAATTCGTTTTCCTGATGATCCGCCCCCAGGGCAAGAAGAAGACTGTGGCCACGACCTCCAGACAGGGCCCCTCTGCACGACGACAACAAATGGATAAGGTCGTGGAGGAGTACGGGGACATCTTCACCTCACCCACGGGGGTTCCTCTGCACTGCCAGGTCAAGCACCCGATTGATCTGACCCCAGGTGCGCCACTACCCAATGGACCGATCTATCGACGCTCTGTTCTGGAAAATGATGAAATCAAGAGGGAGATTCAGGAGCTGTTGCAGAAAGGTCACATCAGACCAAGTTCATCGCCCTGTGGGAGCCCGATCGTGTTGGTACAGAAGAAGGATGGGACGTGGAGACTCTGTATTGACTATCGGGCGCTGAACAAGATCACTGTCTAGAATAGGTACCCAATCCCACGGATTGATGACCTTCTGGACCAACTCCAAGGTGCAAAATATTTCAGTAAGATCGACCTGAAGTCTGGGTATCACCAGGTACCAATTGAACCCTCTGATGTGTGGAAGACTGCCTTCAAAGCTAAGGAAGGCCTTTTTGAATGGCTGGTCATGCCTTTCGGGTTGACGAATGCTCCGGCAACCTTCATGAGGATGATGGACGACATCTTGCGGCCATTCACCAACTCATTCGTAGTGGTGTACTTGGATGACATTCTGATCTTCAGCAAGACTTGGGAAGAGCACCTTCATCACATCCGACAAGTCCTCCAAACACTGCGGCAACACAAGTTGTGTGCCAATTTGGAGAAGTGCACGTTTGGCATGACCCGGGTTCAATATCTGGGATACATTATTGATGAAAGGGGGGTGCATGTGGATCCATCCAAGATCCAAGTCATTCGGGATTGGCCAGCCCCGACTACTATAACAGAGCTTCGCAGCTTTCTGGGTCTTGCTAATTTCTACCGTAGATTCGTGTTGGGATTCTCTCATATCACTTGGCCCTTGAGTCAAGTCACCCAAGGAGGAGCGAGAGCAAAATTCTTTTGGTCGGAACCTCAACAGAAGGCATTCAAAGAATTGAAAAATCGCCTCTGTTCTGCCCCAGTGCTCACCTTACCAGACTTGCAGCAGCCATTTGAGATCGAGACAGATGCCTCTGACTATGCTATTGGGGCGGTTCTTACTCAACAGGGACATCCAGTGGCATATCACAGTGAGACATTGTCTGAGACAGTTCGCAAGTATCCCACCTATGACAAAGAAATGTATTCCATTGTGCAAGCCTGTCGACAATGGAAGCATTACATTTTTGGGAAGGAAACAATCATCCACACAAACCACCGGCCCCTGCAGTTCATACAGACACAAGGGAAGTTGCAGAATGATCGCCATCAGAAGTGGTCCACATATCTGCAACAGTTTCATTTGAACATCAAGTACAAGAAGGGTAGCACCAATAATGTTGCAAACTGCCTCAACCGACCACCGATCGTGGCACTCACCACCATGCTAAACTCTTGTGGGCATGAGACTTCTGATTGGCCTCTTCTCTATGAGAGTGACCCAAAATTCGGCCACACTTACAAGGCACTATTGGGGGGTACGCAAGTTCCAAATTTTCACCTCAAGATGCACTTTTATGTCACCTGGGACACCTTTGTGTTCCTACATTGGCCAGCGTGCCAAGATGATATGGGAAGCACACTACGATTGGTCGTGGGCATTTCGGGGTCGGCATTGCTAATCCTGTGAAGTATTTCTATTGGCGAGCCATGAAAGGATGTCGAAGCACATCGGATCTCACCTTTCTTCCTTGTGCCATTGCCAAGCCAAACCATCAGCAAGGCCTATGCTCACTCTACCTACCACTGATGACCTTTAAGGAATCCATCTCCATGGATTACATGTCGAACGGCCTTCTACTAAGAGGAAATTGAAATAGGCGTGTTTTGTGGTAATAAATATTTACGAAGATGGCCATCATGGCGGCCTGCAAGAAGAATATCACAGCAGAAGCCACTGCTAAACTCTTCTTTGAACGAGTGTGGGTTCACTTTGGGATCCCACAGTCTATCATATCAGATCGGGATAGCAGGTTCCTCAGCACATTTTGGTCCAGCCTCTGGTCGATGTTGGATACCAAGCTCACCAAGTCCACAGCTTTCCATCCCCAAACGGATGGCCAGACAGAGGTCGTCAACAGAATGATTGTACACATTCTGCGCATGTACAATTCAAAGCATCCACGCACATGGGACGAGAGCCTCCCTTATGTACAACATAGTTATAATCGGACTCTCCACAGTTCAATCGGCCATAGCCTTTTTCAGGTGGGCTTGGGATTCCAGCCACTATGCCCCATTGACGTAGCCATGCCATTTGCAGCTTCTCAGGCCAATTCAGCTCATGTCCAGTCTGAAGTTGACAAAGCCAGTAGCTTCATCGAGCGCATTCAACACATCCGCCAACAGGTTCATGATATATTGGACAGAGCCAATGCCAAGTACAAGCAACGCCATGATCAACACCGGGTGCCACACAACTTCGAGGTGGGTGACAAAGTATGGCTACATTTGCAGAAGGAGCGCCTCACTGGACCCCACCGCAAGCTTCGCCCGCTCCGATACGGGTCGTACACCATCACCAAGGCTGTAGGGAACAATGCATTCGAGCTCGGTATTCCACCATTCCTTGGTCTGCACCCAGTCTTCAATGTGGATCGCCTTCGTCCTTACTTCCCACCTCTACTGGACACCTCGGACATTGCAGAACAACTCACACCAACTGAGTTAAATCCAGACTGCATGGAACAGGCCACCACAGATTGCATCATGGACATGCAAATCAAGAACACTCGCCAGCAGAAGATCCAACTATATCGGGTTGTCAAAGCTGGCCAACTCCTGCACCAAGGAAAGTGGTTCACCAGGGACCAACTTCAGCAGAAATTTCCTCATCTCATGGAGGAACTTAACGCAATGGGGACTGTTATGTGGATGAGGGGACTGTTTCCTTATCCTTCTAGTCTCTATCCACTGCAAGTTTCCCAATTTCATCATTTGGAGCTTTTCATAAAAAGTCAACTTTTTTCTCGATACTTGCGACCTTCTCTGCTATCACTGACATCGTACTGCTACAATATTTTTGAATTTGCAGAACAACAATCTATTTTTTCAGAAACCATCTTGTTCCTACCTTGGTCAAAAATCAAAGAAAACTTAGAAACTTTCTCACCTTGCACACAGTCACCATGGCGATTTTTAGCTGATCTCGCTTTGTACTTCCGTCAACTCTTGACCAAGTTTCTTTGCCATTGGCATGTACCTTTTGGAAACTAGTAATAAGAATTTGTGGAACCCATGCCTTCTTTGCCAAGATACTTTGTCACTTTCTCTTTAACCTTTTCACTTTCTTGCATCGACTTCTTGCTTCCAACACCATTCAACACCAATGTTGACTGCTGCAAATGTTTTTCACCTTCTTTCAAAGGCAACTTGTTTACATCCTGAAACAACTCATTACAAGCATAAGCATCCTTATGAAAAGTGTGATTCAATACATCTCTTTGTTTGATCATCAACAATGTCAAGTTTTGACTTGCATTCACTATCCTCTTCATTTCACTTGCATGCATAAGAGACAAATCTTTCTTCTTCTTATGTGCTCTAATTATGTACTCAATACCATCCTTAACAAGTGATACTTGTTCTCATGGTGATGAAATGCAACTTTCCTATCATACCGATAAGGACTTCCCAATATGATACCTAATATTTCAAGCGGCACCACATCAAGCTCAACTTCATTAAGAAAGTTTGAGTTAATGGAGAATCTTAGTAAGCACTTCCTTGTAACCTGCAAGTTTTCATTCTTGCAAATCCAACCCAAAGGATATGGCCTTGGATGTCTAATTGTTTCAAGGCCTAGTTTCTTAACCAATTCTTCGGAAATAAATGTATCTCGTGACCCACTATAAAAAGTGCATCAATATTGGTATGTTTAGAGACAACTCTAATGTGGAAAAGTTCTATTTAGGTATCTTCATCATGAGTATCATTTGAACAATTTGAAGAAATAATGCTTGAAACATATTTACCTTTCAAACCCATGGCTGTAAATTTTGTCTCATCTCCTAAATTTGACCCTAAGTCTTGTTCACCTATAGCAACAATTTTCCCCTTCTCTTTGGCTTTTAGTCTATTTGGTTTCAATTCTGGATGAAGTTGTCAACAATGGTCTTCATCATGGCCAGTCTTTGAACAATTCTTTCATGTGATTTTTTCCTTCTCTTTCTTTATAGAACTATTTATTTTTCCTCTTCCATAAAACTTTCCTTTCCCTTTACCCTCACTTTCCTATTTCTCCTCTATTCCTTGTTTTCCCCTTGCCTTTAAGTGTGTGGATTGTACATAAACTTCATATAAATTTGCGTTAAACATAATAATAGTATGCTTCAAATAGGAATTTAAACCTCCAATGTATTTCAAGGGTGTATCTTGGGAATTCAAATTTACTCCTAACAACAAAGCTCTCATTCTAAACTCCTAAGTGTACTCTTGAACTGTTTGACCCTTGAGCTGCCTAAAATTTTGCCAACTCATTATAGATTTTTGCATGTAAGCTAAAGGATAAAACTGTATTTTAATGGTACAAATAAACTCAACCAAAGAAATGGATATCTTGTTGGGTGTGGAGCCTGATTATCTTGTTTACTTTGTATCACAGCATTGGACCCTTGTACCTTAAAAGGGGCGGCAATGCCGCCCATAATTAATCGCTGCCATGGGGGGTCCAGGGGGGGCGGCAGCACTTTTCAGAGCCCCCCCCGTGGTGGGGGGTTTCGGGGGCAGCGCCCCTGAAGCTAAAAACAAATGTAAAATTTCCTTGTAAAAGTATAGTAATTTCTAGTCAATCTGGGCTGTTCATAGGCGGATGATCTGACGGTAGAAGTTATGTTTAGTTTAGGGTTTTTCTCCCTAGAAGGCAACCCCCTTGTATATATGAGGGTATTGTATTGCGGCTGTGGATCATGTGTGTATTATCAGAGTGAGAAACAGATAGGGAGACTATGAGAAAGAATAGAGGATATTACAGCGGATTTGCTGTAGGTTTTTTCTCTTCAATTTTTGTTGGATAATAGAAAGGAAGGACTAGCTGTTCGGGGTGGACGTAGCCCAAACTGGGTGAACCACGTATATCTGTGTCTCTCTGGTTTTATGTGTTTTGTGTGTTTTTATTTTTCACATATTTTATGTGTTGCATTGCTCTATAATATATAATTTTCTAACATATCTTACCATGGATTTAGATTTCCTCTCGAGTCTTTTCTTCCCACTAGGCTAGTGCTGCTCCTTCTAGCCTCATTGAAGCCAACTAGATCTTTATATCATCTTCATGAAAATTGTGAATTATGAAATACACCTCCAATTGACGTATCCAATTATAAAGCCTCTTTGCATTTACCTCGCCATTATACTTTAGAACCAATTTAAGTAATGGAGTTTTTCCTCTTATGGATTTTGAGTGAGTGTGAGTGGTCTTTGTGGTGGAAGTGGAAGATGATGTAGACAGGGATGATGAGGATGATGAAGATGGTGGAGATCGAGGTGGATTTCCTCCAATACCCTTTGAAATATTTTCTTCATCATTCTTACTGTTTGAAGATCATTCTCCATGTGGAGGCTTTGAACCTTCTCCAGCTCTTTCTGCCATGAAAGCTTCATACATGATTTTAACCATTCTTTGCATCTCTTTGAAGTCTCTCTTAACATCCTCTTCTTCAGAATGTTCATGACACTCTTCATAGCCTGACATAATGGCTTTGGATTCAATCTCAACCTCTGTAGCTTTTACCTCTTTAATCACTTCAGCTTCTTGTGTAATTTGTACGTCTTCAATCTCAAATGATGGAGATGGAATTTGAGGTGATTAAAATGCATCTTTGCTTGGAATATTGGGTGAGAATGATTCTTTCTCAAATCTCTTCCTTCTTTTCCTTATCTCAAGACTAGCTACCAATAGCTTCCCTTCTCCTCTCTGTAATCTTAACCTTGTAAGCATCACAAAATTGCAACCGTTAAAACTCTTTTTCAGAAACTCTAGCAAAGAAAGCAAATAACCTTAAGAAAACTTATGATATTTCAACTAGGCTCTGATACCACTTGATTTGAACTAGATATGTTAGATTTTTCATGCTAATTACAAGTTCAGAATTATGATTTATTTTCTTATGGTGCTTTAGTTTCTTTGGTGCAGATGAGTGTCAAAACAGGAAATTGTCTTGTGTTTTATGTTGAAATAAATGAAAAATAAACAACATAAGTAACAATTTAATAGTAGCATAAACATGTACAACAAACCATAAATAGAGCCATCAACACAAGTTTTTGATGAAGGAGTTCACCCCTCTTGGGCTGCATCTCCTTGATTCAACTCCATAGCTTGGGCCTCTTGTATTAGCTCAAATTTGGAAAAAGGGTTGTGTACATTAATCAATTTCTCTTGAAATGTGTTTTATTGTCTTCATAACATACAAATCATATAAAAATGACTATTCACTCTGGCTGGTCTAGAATTGACCTCTTTCTCTGGTGGCCTTGGGCTCCCTGAACTTACCTGTAGAAACATCACATGTAGAATTCATTTTTAGACTTTGAAACCCATGCCATTGTCTCTGGAATTCCAAAATCATCTAAAATTAACTATTCATTTTCCCAATTTGGTTGAATATTGCCTCTATTATGGAAAACAAATTTCCCTAGTTTTCCTCCTCTAAATCTGGGAATTTGCTAGATAATTCCGCTAAATTTGGAACCTCCGCCGGATTTAGGGGCGCCTCCAGAATCTCCGCCAAGTTAAACTGAGATTAATTAAAGTTAACTACAATTTAACTTAATTAATCCTGCGCTAAACATGCTTAGTGCTAGCCTCGACGCTGGTCATATTGATGTGGTTTCATGGTGGCCGCAGGCTGGCCCCTCTGTGCTCCATCGGTCCCACGTACCAAGCATTAAATAGAGGTTAGGCGGACGGTTTAACAAATACACCACATGCAACATATTGGTAAGGCCACAGGCTTGTGGGGCGGAGGTCTGGGGTTCAAACCCGACCCCGTCCTATTATATATGATTTTTTCCATAATAAATTTTACAACGAACTATTGCAGTTGCATAACCCATCGAACCATAATTTAATTAAAGAACTTGGCATATATTTAATTCAACGTACCATATGACATTTGATTAACAACGAACATTGGCATTTGAATATGAGCATAGATTATGAACTAAGGTTTACTTATAAAATTTAATTATAATTAATAACACACACACACACACACACACACATATATATATAATATAATATGTTAAAAACATATAATATATTATATTATATAATATATATAATATTTAAATCATAATTAAATAAAATAAAATAAAAATACAATTCCACCTTAGAACCATTAGGAAATTTTCACCCACATAGACCAAACTGGCGTATTAGAAAGCGACGCTTGTCACAACCTCATTGGCAGAAACCTAAAGAATATTCCAAGAGATTCCTTTTTGCTGTCTGGGCTGCTATGTCAGCAACCTGTCCAATTTGCAGCTTTTTTAGCTGTTTAAGAAAGCGAACAACAGGCCATAACTTACTCATATGAACTCGGATTTTGATGAAACAAGTTGCGTTGGAATCCTGGTGACAAGCTCTACGATGTCGTCCTAGTTTCGAGTAATTATGAAAAATTTGATTTTTGAGCTAAATACTAAGCACCTGATCAATGAAGCCATTGTGCAATGATCTTTGGGTTTCCATGTAGCTTTTGAATTGTTTCCATAAATGTAGTAGCAACTATACTGGATTCAAATGGATGCGATAATGCACAAAATCGTGCATACATGGTAAGCCTATCAACTACCACCATGATGACACTTTTTCTTTTAGAATTGGGTAAACCTACGATGAAATCCATTGAAACCTCCTCCACACATTGAATTGGAATGGATAAAGGTTGTAAAAGACCAGGGGTTTTAATTGTCACAACTTTATTTTGTTGGCAAACCAAGCATTGCGCCACAAGAGATATTGTGGTTTGAGTTGGGAATTCTTTCAAATATATAAGCGATCTTTGTACCCTAATGAATGATTTTTCTAGCTAAATGTATAAGATGTACTGGGATATTGCTGCAAATTTTGAATGAGTTCCCACACTTCTTCATCATTCTTCCATTCATCCCTTTCTTCGGTTATCCAATCTGGTTGGATAATAGAAACGACACAAATAAATGCTTACACATCCTCATCCTTTCTTGAGAGTGCATATGCAACAACATTTTGCTTCCCTTTTTTGTAGATGATTTCAAAGTCATAACCCGACATCTTTGTCACCCATTTTTGTTGCTCTTATAAAGATAATATTTGTTCTAAAAAGTATTTAAGACTACCATGATCTGTTTTTACCTTGAAGTGTCTTCCCATTAGGTAAGGTCTCCATTTCTTAAGTGCATGTAGTATTGCCAACATTTAGGTCTGGTAAATAGATTTTTGTAAATAATTTCGTTTGATTGGATGACTTTCAAAAGAAATGGGTCTTCCTTCTTTCATTAAAACAACACCAATTCCATTTCATGAAGCATCACATTTGACAATAAATGTTTTTGAAATCTAACGTAGCTAATACTGGTGCTTGGCACATTTCCTATTTAAGATGTTCGAAGGCCTTAATTGCTTCTAGAGTCCAAGAAAATGCATCTTTCTTCAGTAATGTTATCAGAGGTGCTTCTATTCTCCCATAATTATTAACAAACTTGTGATAATACCTTGTCAACCCGAGAAATCCTCGCAGATTCTTTATGGTTGTGGGGATTTTCCATCCCTTAATGGCTTTAATTTTGTTAGGGTCTACCTTAAAACCACCATGAGATACAATATGACCCATATATTCGATCTCCTGCACTCCAAAAAAACATACCCCGTAATTCAACTTCCTCTCCTTTGCAATTTTTTTTCAAGAAAAGTTCTTAAAAATTAAAAGCTATAGTCCCCAAAGATTGTAACCATTGGACTCCTAGTACAACATCAAGACCACCCATTGGAATAGAAAGCGTTGGAATATTCAATATATATTCCCCCATGGTTAGACTGATATTATAACATTTTCCTGAGCAATTTATAGTTCTTCCATTTGCAACCATCACCTGACACTCTGGTGTTGGATATGGGGAGCAATTCAATTCCTTGGCTATCTTACAATGAATAAAATTATGGGTGCTACCTGAATCAATCAACACTATTACCTTTTTTTTTCTTGATATATCCTTCTATCTTGAGAGTTCGAGGAGTGGTAATTCCAACCAATGCATTACAAGATATGGTTGGATTAATTTATTCTTTCTCTGGGGTTGCTTCCCGATGTATATCCTCATTTTTTTATTTTTATTGTTCCTTTCTTCCTCCTCTTCACAATCTATGCAAAAGAATTTATTCTTGGCACACTTATGACCTTTAGTGTATTTTCTATCACAACTAAATGAATGTGTAATTTCCGCTGCTAAATGAATGAAAATCCATCAGTATTGTTGAATTGTTGAATGATCCTGTAAATGGATTCTTCTCTTCTGCGTATTCAATGGATTCTTCTTCTCACTCTATGGGTCGCTTTGGTTCAAAACATTTTGATGATTTAGAAAATGAAGAACAATTACGTTCGGGCCTTGAGACTCTCTGTAGTACTCCCGAATCTTCTGCTAATGCTGCATTTTTAAATTATGAAGAAACCAACCCTCGTATGGCTTGGAAACTTCTTGAAATTTCTCCTTCTGATGTCTACCATGGTATTTCTCCATTTCAGTTCCATGCCTTAAGTCAGATTAAGATTAAAGAAAATTCCATTCGCATAGAACTTAACTGTAATACTACGATGACTATTTCTCTGTTAGAACAGAAACACATTCAAGCTGATTTGAAGTCGGGTTATAAGTATGTCCATCTGGGGATGGTGAGAGTAGGCCTTAATGCTCTCCATAGAAAAGGTCAAACTGCATTTTTTTTTTCGGCCTTACTTGATAATCGATGGTCATCCTTCACTAAAGCTCTTATTGGTGGCATTGAGACAACTCTGTCCGATGGTCCTGTCTAGTATGATGTCTTCCCAGATTTTTCAGTTGCCCTTGATGATCCAAATATCCTGAAATGTCTCACTTTGGGTGTTCAAACTCAGGGATATGATGAGTTTGATAATAAGTCTAAAAATTTGACTATTTTCTATATTACTTGTGTTAGGTTTTATAACACAACAATTCTTGCTGTTTTACATGCTCCTGAACAAGGATCTGGCACTGTGACACTAATCCAGTATGACTCTTATTGCAACCCTGTTGCCCCCTTGTCAGTCAATAAAAGATCATTTGTTCCTCCAGATGAATGGGTCACAAATTGGAAGCGCAATACCAGAAAACCCATTGCTATAGCCCAATCAATCATATCAAAATCTGACAACCAAGTTGTTACTAGATTTTCGAGAAGACATACAGTTGAGTCTGGACAATCTTCTACTTCTTCTTTGGTTCCTACTCTTACACAGACTGTCTCCTCAAAAGAACCAATGGTCTTAATTGATCCAGATATTCTTGCAAAGTTAAAAGTTTTGTTGGCAGAACCAATGATATCTCCTACTGCCTCTGTACAGTATGTAAATCTGCCTCTGGCCTCAGTATGTGATCATCCGCATTGTTCGAAAACCCATTGTCAGTTCTCCTCAGATCCTCCACAACCTCATGGAGAATCCTCTGATCATCCCAGGAGAATAAATATGATTAAGTTTGTTCCTTTTGCAGATTCTTCTGAACAGACTTATAAGCAAGCCACATTTTTTAATATACATGAAGATCTCCTTGTACAGTCAGTTTCGCCGACTACTTCCCGTGGTCTAGGTTTTGTTGATCCTTCAGCCATTCCTTCCTACAGACGAAATCCAATTGATAAAATTCCTCAGTCTGTTGAAATTCCTTCAGATTCAGAAATCATTGCATTTCTGAAAATCTTCAAAGGCATTGGGCCTTATGATCCAGAAGATCCTTGGAAAAAGAAGATGTTCAACTGGGACATCTATACACATGAAAAGGAACACTTATATTTGCAAGAAATCAAACTTCTGGAAAAGAAGGATAGAAAAGTGTTTAATTGTCAGAATGATGCTGCATGGAAAGCTTGGATGAAGGCTAATAATCAGTGGATATCATTCTATGAATGGTATTATCCTTCTATTAATCAAATTGAAGATTCTTTAATTCGACAATTCAGAAATGAAGCCAAACAGAAAAGGATTAAAAGAACAGATGAATATGTTGATTCTAAGATTGAACAACACCCTGTAGTGATTCCATCTCCACTACAACTGCCAACATTTTCTCCTAAAATACAATCCATGCTATCTAAACCAAACTTGCCTAAATCTCTGATAGTAGTCAGAACCAAGGGAGAAAATTTAATAAAAGAAGTTTGCTTGCGATTTAATGTAAATATGATAAGGATTGGAACGCCCAGCAAGCATAGGTGGGAACTTCTTGATGGTTTGATGCTTGAGACTGATACAGAATTTCCTCCTTGGAGAAATTTTGTTATCAGACAACAGGATGGAAAGATGTACAAGTTACTTCCATCCCATGTAGATGATTCTTCATTATCTACAAAAGAATCAATTGCAACAACCAATTGGACAAATCTTGCTATTTCCAGTTTGGAGAAATTTGTCAGAAAAGAATTCTCATCTCAAGATGCTGCAAATTCTGAAATTAAGTTAATGATTGGAAGAGTCTTGCAGAAACAAGACTACAACACCACTTGTCTGAATGAAAATATCAAGATCTTAACAGAGAATGATCAGGCTATTTCTCATAGCCTCGATAAACTGACTTTGAATACAGACAAGAAAATCCATGAAGCAGCAGTCGCCCATGGAAAGGAATTGGTTAAGGTTAATACTAGCCTTGACATCTTGAAGAGACAAGTCTACACTGTATCCACTAGTGTAGATTCCTTAAAGAAAAGACCCAGTTCTGGTTCTGAAGCCTATAAATCTTCTACTCTTTTCTCAGATCCAAAAGTGTCATTGCCTTATTCCATTACACCCTCAGTTGAAAGTCTAATTAAGGCTCCAAGCACTATCAATTTTCCTCCAGCAAACACTCCTTATAACTATACTCCTTTTGCTAATCCCAGTTTTTTTGGTAAGGCTCAAAAGGATATTGAATCTAGAGCAGTTCATTTTTCAGAATTCCTTCATGAATATGATTTAGAATCTGCCCAACGGAGTGATAAGAGATTTATAGAATCTGAGTTGAAAGATGATATTCCAGAAACCAGTCTCCACAAGATTGATGCTCCAGACCTTCAAGATCTGAAAGCTTGTGTAAATAGTTTTTCTCTTGAAGATAAAGCCAGATTTGGCATAGATCCTCCTCTACCTGATGATGAAACCCAAGTTTTTGCAAATTCTCATAGGTCCAAATCTCAATCTACATGGAATCCTGCCCCAGATCGTAGAGACCTTATGAAAACATAATATCATAAAGATTGGTCTGCAAATTCTACTTACTCATGGAACATAGACAATTGTACAGAAGCTGAAGTTATGTCTGTGTTACATTCCATGTTAGTTTGTTACAGAACCTATCTTGCTGATGACATTGGTCCAGTCAATGCAACCAGATGCATCATTGGTGGGTTTGAAGGCACCCTTGATTCATGGTTAAAAGCTGAATCCTTAAAAGATCCTACTCTTTTGACTCAATGGGAACAATCCACTATTTCCAACGCTGATGGTTCTACCTATATGGATCCCGTTACCCATCTGCCTGTCAATAATATGATTGGTTGATTTCTCTATGGTATTACTGTGAATTTCATTGGTTTTCCTCAGATTACTAATGAAATTACCACTATCACTTTATTAGCCATGAAGTTACATTATATGCAACATTTTGATGAGTACTTCAATGAATATCTGCATCGGCTTCACACTCTCTCTCCTGATTTGATTCTTGAACCTAAGTGGAAAGAAATTTTTGTCTCCTCTCTTCCTCATTGGGTCTCCTCCGCTATTGTTGCAAAACTCCCTGGGAAAATGGGAGATTATAAGTTTGGTGTCATTCGACAGGCTGTTAAGGCTGTCATTGTAGAGCTTTGCTCTCAGATGAAAATTGCACGCGCCGCTACTAATCCCAAAAAGCCTCATGGATATCAACAACTTTGCAAGCAATGGCATCTTGGAAAAGCTGGCAATTCAGAGGGGTGTAGGTTGCATCATAAGCATAAGCATAAGCACACTACAAGGAATTCCCAGCATTCCCAAAAGAAGCATTTCAGAAGAAAGCCATATAAACACACTAAGATGTTTTCTAAAGAAAAAGAAATTATCTGCTACAACTGCAATGAAAAAGGACATACTTCAAACAATTTTCCTAAGAAGAAGAAAGACAAAGGTAAGAAAAAGATCTCTTATAAGAATAGTAAAGGAAAAATAAATTTCTTTGATCTTCCAAGCAGTTGTGATGAGATATTGACATCTGAATTAGATTCAGATGATGAATTGAATTTTATGTATTCTGACAACTCTTCATTTGATGATGAAATTTGTAGAGATCCTTACTGTACTGAATGCAGAGAATGTGAATGCAGTGATCCAGATGTTTGTAGATGTAATACTGTAAACATGATGAAAGCAGATGAAGATGATACGAGTAAAAATTATTTTACTCAGATGATGGCTGCCACTGATCCACAAATCAAGGAGATGTATAAGACACTTTTGATGAATCATCTCAAACAATCTCCTTCACAGTCAAAAGAACAGCCGAATAAAGGGTATGTTCCTCCTGCATCTCTATTCTCAGTAGAAGCTCTAACCAGGCAATTTAGAACAGAAGATTTTGGCGAAGATCTGCCTCAAACATTGCCTAGTATTCATCAAGCAATCAAAGAGCTTAGAAAGACTGTCAAAGAGAATAAGAAATTATGCCTTGAAAATCACAGGGAGCTGAATATTAAAATGATAGGCATAAATCAAGCCTCAACATCACAGAATCCTATTATGACTGGTAAGGTTGAGAATTGGACATTTCACCAGAACCCAATTATAGAGGAAATAAATAAACCAGACAAGAATGTTGAAGATTTTGATGAAGAATCAGAAAGAACTGGTCTTGGATGCAATATTGTTAACAGAGATGTTATGTACTGTGTCAAGATGAAGGTCATAATTGGATCCCAGATTGAATATTGGAAGGTTTTGATGGATACGGGATCCAGATTAAACATTGTTAATAACACTGTTGTAAGCACTCATCTCAGAAGGCCAACAACATGTCCCAGGGTTACTACTGCAAGTGGTGACATTACCACAGTTTCTGAGGTAGAAGTAGATGTATTTCTAACAGAAGAAATAGGAGTGCATCTTGTTTGTCCCATTGTTCCTGGTATGGATTGTGCGATGTACCTTGGAACCCCATTCTTTCAGAATTTTGAGAAACATGGAGCAAAGTTAGATCAAGCTACTCAAAGGTATGGATACTTTGTTAGTTTGAAAAATAAAGAAATTTTCTTCCCATTTATAAATTCTAACTCTCCAAATAGACTGAAGAGAACTGAAAGAATGGAGAATCTCTTGGCAAAAATGGAAATCAAGAAAGAGATTCTGAAGACAGAAGAATTACTGGATAATGGAAAATATTCCAGAGAAATAGCATAAATCACTTCTAAGTTTAAAGAATGTTGCTCAGATGATCCTAACGCTTTTTGGCCTATTAAGAAACAAGAAGTAGAATTGCCACTAAAGAAGGATTTTAGTGGAAATCTACGTAGATCAGCAGCAGTTCCCATGAATGCAGAACAAATGAAGCTATGCAAGACAGAGATCAAAGAACTGTTGCAAAAAGGTTTGATTGGGAAAAGCAAGAGTCCTATTGCTTGCTTTGCATTTTATGTAAACAAACATTCAGAGATTTCCAGAGGTAAGCCAAGGTTAGTTGTCAATTATAAGCCTCTGAACAATATTCTTGATTATGATGCCTATCCTCTTCCTAAACCGTCAATGATACTTGCTCAGATCTCAAAATCCAAGATCTTTTCAAAATTTGATCTTAAATCAGGATTTTGGCAAGTAGGCATCAAAGAAGAAGATAAGTGGAAAACAACTTTCTCTGTCCCACAGGGCCACTACGAATGGAATATCATGCCTTTCGACTTGATCAATGCACCCTCTGCATTTCAAAGTATAATGGATGAAACCTTTGAAGGGATGGATGAATTTTTGAAAAAATATATTGATGACATCCTAATACACTCAGACAACATTCTTGATCACATCAAACATCTCAGGATATTTTTGAAAAGAGTAAAAGAAATGGGTATAGTCTTGTCTGAGTCAAAAATGAAACTTTTCAGATCCATGATTGATTTTCTGGGATACAATATTCAGTATGGATCTTATGGTGTCATTCAAAGAAGTTTAAATTTTGTTGATCATTTTCCTGATGAGATTTTAGATAAGACTCAACTCCAAAGATTCTTGTGAAGTCTTAACTATATCTCTAAGTTTTTGCAACATTGTGCCCATGACAGGAAATTGTTAAATCAAAGATTGTAGAAAGATCCTATTCCTTGGAACAAGGAATGTACTGAAGCAGTTCGCAGAATCAAAGAAAGAGTCAGAAAAATCCAGCCACTCTCTCCAATACAAGAAGACTGGGAAAAGGTAATAATGACTGATGCTAGCAATCTTGGATGGGGAGCAGTTCTGTGCCAAATTAACCCAAGTAAAAAAAAAGATACTGAAATCTGTCAATATGCTTCAGGTCTGTGGTCAAAGAATCAATTAAATTGGGCCAGTCAGAAGAAAGAACTTAGGGCTGTATGTTTAGGTATAGCTAAGTTCAAAGAATTCATCATTTATACCAAATTCACAGTCAAGACAGATTGCAAAGCATTACAATATGCTATTCAAAAATGTGAATTTGAAGATGCAGCTATGGTTCGCTGGGTTATGCAACTCAGTCAATATAATTTTGATGTTGAATTTGTTGAAGGGAAGAAGAATTGCTTTGCTGACATGTTAAGCAGAGAATTCTTAACAAACAACTCTATTCTTTCTCTTTCCTGCAATTTCATCAGAAGAAATCCAGAAGAAGTACAGATAGAAACACCAATGGGATGGGTTACTTATAATCTCTCTATTCCTCTCCTAGTACATGATGAAAGTTGGTATCCTTTGAAAGAAATCAGAATCAGGACAGGAATCCCATATTTATGGAATAGTAGGTTGCAAGATGAAATGAATGAAGAAGCCATAGAAGCCTTGGACTCTCTAGCTTACAATGGAAATATCTCTTATATGCTAGATAGAAATGAAGATGATAATTTGATACAAAGTTGCCATATCACCTTAAGAGGATTCTTAAATTATCACCAAAGGGAAGATTTTGATGAGGATCAAGTTAGAGACTCTTTCTATGCAGCAATGAATTTACAAAATAATTCATCCACTCTATTCTATTCCATGCAGTTTTCTTTCTTTTATGAAGGAGTATCTATTGAAAGAATTGAAGAATTGGATCCTACTCCAGAATGGTTCCTAGATTGGTGGAAGATCTATGGTTTATCAGCTTTAGTCATTAAACCATATTCTCTTCATCTACTGAAGATATGAGGATTCAATGAACCTAGTGCCCTTCACTCAGGTATTGTATACAAATCTGTCCGTAACATTGCAGATATTGAAGATCTTCACTTTTTCTATGGAATGAAAAGATGTGGTCATGTGCGTTGGTTCGTCACTAATTCTTACAAGGCACGAAGGATGGGATCAGGCTCCAGTACTAGTTATGACAACTTTCATCAACAAGTGGATACAGAATCAAATCCTTTTGAGTACCTAAATCTTCTGGCTCCACCTAGGAATAATTCGTCACATGAATGGGAATCTGAGAAAAAAGTTCTCGTACAATATTTTTCAAACTATCTGATTGAACGATATAGATATCAACACTATACCCACTATCAGATAGCATATTATGTCATGCCATAATGATGTCTTTCCAACCGACTATGGTGTTGGACAGGTTTCCGTGGGATTCCCTGCCCCAATATCTCCACTGTGTAATATTTGTTGTACAAAATAATCTAGGCTTTCGTGGATTCTCCATAGGAATCTCCACTGTGTACTTCTTTATGTCAAGTCATGAGATAATCTTGGATTCGGTCCCCACATGCCAGAAGGATTTCCGTATGGAATAGGGATGAGATAATATGAGTTGTCCACTCATACCCGAATCCAAGGTGTACCCTCATATCTTTGTCCTTAGATTTACTTTTAATCTTGTCTGGAATCTAGTACTGTGTAATAATTCACCTTCACGGATGTTTGTTCCCCTTCATTCCTATAAGAAGGTAAGACTCATTCGGGTGAAAGGGAGGTGGTTTTTAGTCTGAGTTAGAAGAGTCTGAGTTATTTCTCTCCTGCTCTGCATCTGCGGGGAATTTCCCTGATCTGCTTGCAACACGAGATAAAACTCTATGTCTGTAAAGTTCTTGATTCTCTAGAATGAGCCTGCTTTGTGTGCCAGGTAGCCTTCGGATGATCTCTGCCTTAGTGCAAGATATATCTGATAAATGCCACAGCAGTCCATCTCAGTAGAGATTTCCCTTTTTGTCATTTTTCCTTCAATTGTTGTGGTGTTAACCTTGTAGGTTGTGGAAGGCTAGGAGCAACAAAATTTCCATCTTTATAGTTGTGATTGGTATACTTCCTTGTTGCCATAATTTTGCTTTCAACTTTTCTTTCCACCCTGAATACCTTCTCCAGTGAATCAGGTTCACAAAGGACAACCTCATGCTAGATGTTATCCTTTAATTCCCTATGAATAAATCAATCCTATGTTCCTTTGGAATATTTTCTATCCCGATATTCAATTTTTGGAAGTCCTCAATGTGCTCTGTGATTGAACCATTTTGTTTGATATTTATCAATTGGCTAAAGAAGGTGTTTCTCTTTGTATCCTCATAATGTGCTATCATTTCCTCCATAAAAATTGACCATGTGACAAGTGTTTTACGAGAACAAAGCCATCGATACCATACAAACTAATTGGGTTCTAAATATAAAGTCGAAATGCGTACCTTTTGTGAGTGTTGTACATCGTGGAGATCAAAATATTGATCCATTTGTAGTATCCATGTTTCCGGATCCTTGCCAAAAAAATTCCTCGTATCTATCTTTGGAATGTGGTGGTTCTTAAACCACACATTGGAGTTTATAAAATCACAATTGATATTCCTTTTGTCCTCATCATGATTTTCATGGATTACCTTGGCACCATCAGGAAGCCTTTCTTGCAACAACTTTGTCAAACCTTCCATGTATGCTTTCAAATCGTCCATATTAGATTCCATTAATGATTTTAAACCATTGCTTTTAATCCATCCTTAAAAATTCCATTTTTTCTTCTATTTCGTTTTTGGTTACTCTTTGTGAGAGCGAAATTTGATGCACTTGGTCTCGTAATTTTGATATATAATGTTGCAATTCTTCTTCTTCGTGTGTCATAGTAAAAATTTCCAAGGGCTTAATGGGTGTGGAATTATTTTTGGGAAGAAATTTAGAACCCAATACTGATATTTCTGCTTCAATATGCCCTTGGAGTCACTTTCAACTGATTTTCAAACAAAAGTTATGCAATTTAAAAAACAAATACACATATTTTATTTCTTTTGAGGAGCTTGGTATTGAACCTGATGTATCTCTGTGATTTCATATCCCCAATATTTGAACTATGGTCCTGTAGTATCCCTCCAAGTCTTATTTCCAATGCCACAGGTCAGACCTAATTTTGATTATTCAAGATAAAGTTATGCACGATCTCCCACGATGACCTAATTATAAACTAGTTTAGTAGAGAGAACTTGTATGGATTGCTATGTGTCATTGTTTTGACCTTTATTAGGGGAATTTTGAGGTCTAAAATGGGCCTCCTAAGGAAATTATAAAATAATAGTGGAAATAATAAAATAAGATTTGATTACATCATCAAATTTTAGAGGGAAAAAAGAAAAAACAATTTTTTCAACTCGTATTTTCAACTTATCTCCCAAAGTTTTTACTCAAATTTCGAGAGAAAGTGCTCATTGGATAAAAATTTAATTCCTCATCCAAGGAGTACCCATGTTGCATACTTTCGATGGATCTTGCTACACGAAAAATGAGAAATACATAAAAAACGTGATTGCAATCACGTTTTTTCATGTATTTCTCATTTTTTGTGTAGTAGGGTCCAACGAAAGTATGAAACATGGGTACTCAGTACCTTGGATGAGGAACTAAATTTGTCATCCAACTAGTACTCCAGTTCAAAATTTGAGTAAAAACTTTGGGAGATAAGTTGAAAATACGAGTTGAAAAAGTAGTTTTATTATTTTTTAATATTTTTACCTTTTCACTTAAAAAATGGTTAATTATCCCTTATGGTTGAAATCATCATCTTGAATCCTATTGGTTCTTATAAAGTTTATTTTTGTTGTACATTTTTCTTAGGAGGCCCAATTTAGACCTCAAAATTCCCCAAATGTGAGCTTGAAATTGCTATAAGAAAAACTATAGTCCGTGAACTTCCTGCCACTTTTCATAGATCAAATTTGATGCTTTAAATGAGATTTATGACGATTTTCCCTAGGTCACCTGTTTGAGACTAAATTTAGGAGCCTGCAAAAACCCTAACTTCCTCGTATCAAATCTCAAAAAATATAGCGAACCAAGATCTTATATTCCAGCACGAAGTTCACCCGTATTTCGACTCCACGTAGTTTCAATTTCCACTTCTGAAGCTTCGTAGAAGAAACATTATAGAAAAAATTCCAAGATGACTTGTTTTAAGAAGAGAAACCCTAGAATCCAAAGCTCTGATACCAAATGTTATGCAACCAACTCACAAAATAGAAGAAAGATATATCAACAACTTAGAAATCAACATATTTGAGGGGGAAACATCCTTTACATTACATAAATGAACAATTCTTGGATGGTACAAATAACAAAACCTCCTTTCTATATATAGGAGTCAAAGGGGTCACAATATAATCATAATCGACATAACACTAATAATGTAAGGGGACAACAATAAAAATAGTGGGCTTCTATAGGGTACAATAATAACACTATGAGTACTACATGGGTAAAACAATAACAATAAGGGGGATACACTAAGAATAACAATAAGGGGACACACTAGTCTTATAGGGACCTAACATATATGGTGGGAAAATCTCAAGAATGTTAAGTGAATTTGAGAGATGAAGTTGACCTAGAGTAAGCTTGAGAGGTACTTCAAGGATAAACACATGTCTAAAAGGTACTATGATGGAAAAATAAATGAATTCAATGAGTAGAAACTTCAATAACATACTATAGAATCATATTCCAATCGATTCATAGAATTGTTGAGGTACATACCTTATATCAAAGATGAAAGTTAAACATATAGCACTTCCAGAAAGAAGTGATTAATATCCTCAAAGTACAAGCAGGCTAGGAAAAGTGTCAAGTTCTGTGTAGCTTCAAATAATGAACTCTAAAATAAACATCTTGGTACAAGTGGGAATAAACTAATTAAGCAAAAAAAAGAAGAGGCCAAGGATCTAAGGAAAAAATTGTTGAGGTGTTGGGGGTGTTGGGAAGATCATATATTAAGACATTGTCTCCATTAATAGCAAGACAATAGAAGGGTGTACAATGTACAAAAGGAAACCACTTTCCATGATGTGGCCTAAGGTGTAACTTGGATTTATATAGATATGGAAAAGAAGCATGTGGATCCTTAGTGGTGGAAATAGAAGTGATACCATCTAACTTCCCCATTTCAATTTTAATTAACTCCTATTCTATCCCCATTTATGTTATTCCACAAGTTGTGGAAGACTATGTTTTACATAGGAAGAAACATGATAAGTGATGACTATGTCATTTAGCCATATGAATCAAGAAGAAGGTGTGTGATTCTATTGAAACATTCCAGTTTGAGATGACTAGCATGCTTACCCAAGTTACTTTTAATATCATTGGCTTGGGGTTATATGACTTGCTAATTAACATGGATTAGTTTGTAGTTCATAGGGAAAAAACTGGATTATTATAACAAAAAATATTAGTACATGGACAATGAAGGAGAAAAAAGGTCAATAAAAGGAGTGTGGAAGCCTATATTAGTAAGAAAAATTTCAACTCTATAGTTGAAGAAATATAGAAAAAATGAATTACCCCTCCATGCCATACAAGAGACTGGTTTAGAATATGAAAGTAAGTTGAAAATTTAAGACCATCCTATGCTGCAGGAATATAATGATGTATTTCTAAAGAGATTTTAGGATTTGGACACAATAACACATCAATTTATATATATATGTCACTCTAGGAATAATGTTTGTGACTAATACATCTTATAGAAAGAGCACACTAGAGTTAATGGAGTGAAAGCTACAATTGAAAGAAATTTTAGATAAAGGGTACATTAGACTCAACATGTTACCCTATAGTGCTCCATCATCATGTTCTGTATTGATTATAGACAACTTAAACAAGTGAATACAAAAAACAAGTATTCATTGTCTAGGAATGATGATTTATTTGAACAACTAAGAGGAGCCATAATATTTTCAAAAATATATCTGAGATCTAGGAATCATCAAGTTCAAATCAAGGATTAAGATATCCACAAGACTGCATTCAAAAATAGATATGAAAACTATGAATTTGCAGTGGTGCTATTTCGGTTAACAAATGCACCAGCCACATTTATGTGTTTAATGAATAATGTTCTTAGGAAGTACTTGGATAAACTTGTGCTTGTATTTATTGATGACATCTTTGTGTATTCAAATACCAAAGAGGAGAAAAAACAACACATCAAGGCCATGTTATGATTGTTACATGAGCATCAATTGTAAAGAAAATCTTAGGGGCTAATATTCATTAATGGGCTAATTTTCCATATTTTTTATAAAACAATATTCACCAATTTCCATTTTCTTTAAAAATGATTCACCCAAATTTTATAGAACAGAATTGTTTTACCTTAAAAAACACCAAAATTTTGTGCAAGATATATTAAATTTTTAGAAATTTAAATATTTTTACAAGAATATTGCCAAACATTTTATAGATTTCATCTTCAAAACTTGTAATATTTTCCAAGGTTTCTAAACTTTAAATTTCCATCCATAAAACTTTCCTTGATCAATTTTATGCTAAGCTCAACAAGTGTGACTTTTTTAAGTTGCAAATTCAGTAATTGAGTAATTTTCTCTCAAAAGGAGTAGTAGTTGATCCTAGAAAGATCAAGGGCATACTAGAGTGGACTCCTCCCAAGAATGTAAAAGGAGTAAGATATGTAATTGGGATAACAATATATTATAGAATATTCATTCAAGGATTTCAAAGATTGGGCATCTCATTACAACATTCCCAAAGAAGAGTGGAATTTCATTGATATTAGAGAGTGTGGTGAGTTTCAAAGAGATAGATAACCTTATCACACATGCCCCTATTCTAAATATTGTGGATCTGAATAAATATTTCTCAATCAACATCAATGCTTGCAAGGAGAGACTCAATGGATTTCTCATGCAAGATGGACATGAAATTAGTTATGAGTCTATAAAATTAAATAAGCATAAGAGAATTTATGTGACACATGATTTTGATCTTGTAGCTATAACACACACTTTAAAAATATTGACACCTAATCCTAAGGGATTGGGAGAAATTATATATTAGTGTAAATTAGAAGATAAGGAAGTCTAAGAGACATTGGGAAATGAATCTCAACAGTCTCACTGATCTAGGTGGCTCTAGACACCCTTGGGAGACTAAGAGGGCTGATGATAGGTCAAAATTCAAGGTGGCTGGATTGCTCTTGAACCAGGTTCAGATTGAAGTACTTGTCCTCCTGATTCCAATGGTGTGAACGGATCTCCAATTCGAGCTCGTATGGAGAAGTTAGAGTGAGTCAAAATCTTGGTCAAAGTTGGGTAGTGGGCTAGGTTTCACTATCCCACAAATTCACCATCAACTAGCAGGGAACCCAACTCCCAAAAATGGGCGAAATTGTGGCCTCTTTAATTTTCCCATTGACCCTTATTTTCGATAAAAAAAATACCCATTTTTATTTTAAAAAACCAAAAAATATTAAAAAATAGGGGGGGGGCGGGCCATGACCCCGCCACCACCACCGAACCTATATAAAAAAAGATAAAATTATGGGGGGGTGGGCTATCCCACCCTCCACCCTGCTCCATATGTTTCAACATATTATAAATATGGTGTTGGGTGGGCCGCCACTGGTGGACCCAGTCCACACCCCTCTCCTCTGACCAAGGTCCAAGAAATTCGCAGGTGGCGGGGCTTGAACCCGCCCAGCTGGTGCAGCTGGCCTGCCAACCTGACACCCCCACTACCATATAAAGTGGAGTCAAACTACCAACCAAACCATCACCCAAAATTAAATGAAAACATATATATAACGTGCCTCCATTGGTTTTATGCCATAACCACAACGTGCCACGGTTATATATATATTTTAAAAAACACGCCCAAACATAAAACAAACAACGACTATTATGAGAGGGGCGGGATTTGATCCCTTGACCCCTCTCCAACCAATTAATTTTTTTACCATTGCACCAACAGTGCATTTGTGGTTAAATTTGCCTAAAAAATTATATAAAAACCCAAAAGTTATTTGCACAGGAGGTAGAGCGAGGGCAGACCAGTGGAGGAGGAGTGCGAAGTTCGAGGCAGACTTATTTTTTTATTACAGGTGTAACCCTGAGCCATTCAGGGAGGCAATGGAACCATGATCTAAGCCACATTTTCAGAGGGGTGAGAATTTTTCGGTGTCCAAATTGGACAAATTTTATATGGATTTTACACCTCTCGGCGATGGGAATTTGATGATGATGTCAGTTTCTACAACATAGGTCTTGTTTTTTTAGCCATTTTCCAGATTTGAATGACGGTATCAGATTTCAGAGTGTGCAAAGTCGATTTCATGCCATTCAACACCAGGAATTCGATGGTGCATTCATATCCAATAGCTAAGCATTCTATTCTTCAGTCAAATTCAGAGTTGAGGCATATGAAGTGTTGTTTCCATGTACTTCATTGGTTATTGTTGTGAGATGTTTTATGTCATGTCGATTCCTGCATGATGTATGATGCGAAATCTTGATTGTTATGTTATGTGATATATATTCATCATGGATGGTCATTTATGTTTTGAGATCCATTTATTGACTTTATGGCGGGATACTCTTTGTCACCATGTGTGAGGTTGTCATGTTGATAGGAGGTTTGTTATGAGTGAGATTTCCTTGTAGCGGAATGTCTCGTGGAGAGATTCTGCCACTCATGTTGAGGGAACATTTCCTTGTATGACAAGTAAACAACTTCCATGTACATCATCACCATTTCTAGCACCAAATGAAGTGGCAAACACCCTCTTGACATCGAGGCCCAAAGACATAGTCCACACTAGATGAACTCTGTTACTAAATGTCTTGTGTTTTGTTGTGTGATCGTTGACATGTTTTCCTCTTAATCATATCTGCATATGTGTTCTTTTATGCTATTTTAAAATGAAATTATAACAACATCACATAGGTAAAAGATCATGGGTAAACCCGACAACTAACAGACCCAGATCAAGTGGTATCATAGCGGTCTTCTTTTTGATGCGAATTGTGAACAATGATTGAACGTGAAACAATGGAGGATGGAAAAGGAATGTACGAGGGCATGCTCAGGATGTCCAAAATGGTGGACATGATGTATGAAGCTCATAAAATACAGGAGAAATAAGAACCAGAAATCGATGCTTCATCCACATCTTCCAGTAAATATTCATCGCCTTCATTGTATTCTCATTATTCAAATGAGGAGATCAACTATAGAATTCAAGAAGATAACATTGAATTGAAAGTGCTTCTATCAGAGGAGAAAGAGGATAAGAAGAGAGTGCAGCTTCAGTTACAAGCTGCAGAGGCAACCTTGGAAGAAATGAAGTGCAACGACTAGAGCCTTCAAGAAAAGGGTGATGAATTAAGGAGGCTTCTAAAAGAAGAGAAAGAAGAGAAGTAGAGACTATAGCTTCAGCTATGAGCCGTGGAAGAGGCTTTGGAGGAATTGAAATGCAACAAAGGCTTGAAGTAGCCATAATCACCTATTTCTAAATCAACATCCGAGGTAAAAAATGTTGATGTTTCTTCAGTTTCATTGTCACATGCTATCATTTCTATGGGAAATATGGAGATACCCATTATAGGAATTGGCATGAGACTCCTCACCAAGATGGGATACAAAGGAGGAGGACTTGGTGTTAATGGCCAAAGCATGAATCAACCATTGGATGTCGTGCAAAGACCTCGATTAGCAGCTTTGGGGTACACTGAAGGAAAATTCTCGAAGGTGTCAAAATCTCCCAATGCATGGTTGAAACCATTGGGGAAAGATATTGTTGGAGACACTTCACCATCATTGTTACACAGTAATTTGTCACCGTCCTTACCATTCCCCGTCCCGCACAATGGAGGACCCATTCCGTGACCTGTGGACACTATCATGCCTTGAAAACATCATCAATGCATCCCTATGAGTATGAGCTTCATTTTCCCTTGAGACATATCCTTGCAAAACTCATGAAAAACAGCTCTTTTTGCATTGGCGCGGGTAGACAGTTCAGTGCTCGCGCCAATCAGGGAAATCCTGTAAAGAGGTCGCGCCACTTGGCGCTCTGTCATAGAGCAGCAATCGTGCCACCCATTTTAGGGACTGTTTTTTTAAATATGGATGGCGGAAGTTGAGTTCAAACAAACTCACAACCATTGCCTATCTTGAGTTGGGAGGTTTGGCTGCGGGAGTTCTATGGAAGGGAAGTGGTTTTGCCACCTTCTGTGGAACCTTCCTTGTTGATAGGGCCAATCCCATAATAATAGGGATCCCAACTCCCTCCTTCCCCATCTATAAAAGCTTGCTCAGATCCATGGCAAGCTAGTCTTGAAGTGCTGAAGCTTTGCATCTCCCTATTCCCAAGTGCCTTTGTGTTGTAAAGAATCCTTTCTTTCCCTTAAGGCCCATTCAAGCGAGGAGACCATTGTTACGAGACTCTGGAGAGGTTTCCCTTTCCCTTGGCGAGCTTTGCGAGACGTGGACGACCGGGGACCCGTACGAAGGAGGCTGCGATGTCAGAACTTGGTTGTAACTTCTATTCGTTTATTATTTAATAGATGACTATGATTATGGTTCCACTCCATTTTCCATTATGTTAATGCGAGTAATATATTTTCTGACCGATGTTTAGTTACGCATGCTGGTTTCTATGCTTGTATCTGTTCGTTTCTTCTGTGTGCAGGTGTTCATCCGCGGAGATCGCGGAAGGATTGTGATCTGCCAGGGCTGAAGGACGGGGACATCTCTTCTTCAGATCGTAGCGTTGGAATCCAGGTAGGCTTCTATCCGTAGCTCTTTCATTCGTAACTAGGAGCTTGCGTCATAGCATTGTTTGTTTGTTGCTAGACCCCTGCTGGGCTAGTAGGGATCGCCTCTGTCCGCAGAGGGGATTTACCTCCTCAACAAATTGGCGACTCCGCTGGGGATCGTCCGGTTTTCCTTGTCTCGTTTATGATTGTTTCGCCTTGATTGTTTCTCCTTGCTTGATGAACCTTCTGGGTTGGATTCTTTCATTATTTTAGCTTCTTGGTTTGCTTAGCTTGTATTGGTCTGCTTTCAGAGTAGCTTGTTTTTTAATTTTTGTTGAAGAACTCGACTGGCGCGGTTTTTAACCCCACAGTCGTGCCACTTGGCGCTTGTTGCCTTTGTCTGTCTCGCGCCAATTGGCCTCTGGCGCCAGTTTCAAGCCCACAGTCGCGCCACCCCTGTGACTTTTTTGAGTTTCTTCATTTTTTAGCTTTCTGGACTTGACCAGTGCTTCTCTTCTTGATTTCCTGACTGTCTGAGTGTGTTGGAGTCTTGTTTGGCTGGAATTCACCTCTATCCTTTGGTTGTTTGCCTCTATCTACCGATTTCACGTTTTGAGCCCTAGGGCATCTAGTGGCTTAGTGTATCGAGCCCTCCTTGGGAGTTTTGGTGTCTTGATTGTCCTGTCAACTTGTTGATTGATTCTCCACGCTCTCTTAACAATCTTTGGTTGTTTTGCTGCGTCTTTTGAGTGATTGATCGTTCCTTCATTCGGAATTCGTTTGCCCTTGCTTTGGACCTAGATTACACGGTCCATTGGGAGTTTTCGAGTCTTTCTTTGCTTTGAGGGACTTTGGGTCGATTTAGAGATTTGGTTGCTTGCCTTGTTGAGTGAATGTTGCTTGTTTCGCTCTCCTAGATATCATTTCTCAAATTGTTCCTTTTGTTTTCAGTGCACATTAGCCATTAAACATTGAAAATCAAAAAAAAAAATCTCTTTTGTTTTGATTAATTAGTGCAAATTGTGATCTTTTCCATATCGCTAGTGATTAGTGTTTGAATGAAAAGTGTTCAATTGCATTAGTTGCATTAGAGACATTGTTTTTTGTATTCCGTTCATTTCGTTTGCATAAAAGCTCTCAACTCTTATTTAACTAGTTTTCATCGAACGAAATGTTGCACTGTGGCATATAGCTTGCATTTAGGAGTCTTTCGAGACGCTACATACGATAGGGCCTGGAAATTGAAACTTAATTGAAGATCAACTGTAAAATTTATTCAATTAACCTAAGGAAACATTGGAACTTAACGAAACATATTTAGAAGGTCTAGGCTAGAGACGTGTTCCGGCGTCGTTAAACCTAGCAGCTGTCGTTCGCCTGTTGGCTTTAGACAGCGCTAGTACGGACTTGCGCTCCCCGTATCGTCGCGTATATAAAGGGAGACCCCTCTAGGTTTTCAATCCTTTATCCACAGGAAGCCGAGTCTGCCGCCCTATACCCGTGATACACCGAACACAGCATTCGGGGAGACTACCTGCACGTACGGAAAGTCCTTGGTCGATTTCTGTTTCATTTTGAAACCAAGGTGTATATTGCAGTTCACGGATATTTGGTACACCCTTTTGTGCCTAGTTTTTCCTGAGCAGTCATTTGGTCTTTTCTGACTCCCTAAACTTGAAAAGACCGTCAAGCGCTTGTCCTTTCACGCTTGTGTCAACTCTGAAAGAGATAGAGTCATCTTTTTATCGTTTCTCGACTCTTGAAACATGAAACGGTAGAATTTCTTATTTTCCAATGTGGTAAAATTAATCTCCCACGATTACACACCCGTTTAGACATTGCTTGTTGACCGTTTGATCGTGTGTCTTAGCTCGTTTTCAGCCTGTGTGTGGTTTTGAGTTTGATGGCAACTTTTTCAGAGTTCACCAACCAAGGAATCCCCTCAGAAGGGAATCCTGGTCATTTTTCTCCTTTTGGAAATGTTGGTGCTCCTTACATGGCGACGTTGTCCCTTCCTGGATTAACTGTTGGGTTGCCTGTTTGGTTGTTCTCAACCTCTGTTGTCCCGAATAACTCCGTTACTGGTCAATCAGTTCCCCCACCCGAACCACATCACGTTGATTCTAAGGTGGACCTCTCCCCTTCTTCGCCTGTTTCTGAGTCCTCCTCCTCCTCTTCGCCTGGTGAAAGTCTGGATTCGAGTAACCAGGTGGCTAAGAAGAAGAAGAAGAAGACAAAGAAGAAGAAGTCTGATAAGCGAGAGGTTAAATGTACAGCTACTGTCCCTAAGGAATCCCCTCTCGATAGTCCTTCCAACCCTCCTCGGAAAGTCAAGTTCCCGTGCATGTTGTGCACGGGAGACCATCTTCTTCGAGACTGCCCTGGCATTCCCAAGGTGCTCGAAGTATGGTCCAACGGCCACCCACCGTTGCCTTTGGCTTCCGGGAGTCAAGTTGGGGGCACGTCTTCAGCTGCTATTGATAAGAACTCTAAGAAGCAGGGTAAGATCACCAATCCCTGTAAGTTGTGTGAAGGGCACCATGCCATTCACCTTTGTCCTTATATGGATGAAGCCAAGCTAGTTTTGGACAACTCGACCGGTTCTACACCACGCCTTACACCTGGTTATAATCGGCTTTCTTTGAGTCCTTCGCCCGTTGATCTTACGATTGGTCAAGAGTCATCCTTGGTCGATCCCACTCCCCCAGAAATTCAAATTCACGAATCCGGCCCTGACCAACCATTGGTCGTAGGATCGGTTGAACTGGCCCCGTCCGCGGTGCACCAGGTCTTTTCTGTTGAGAGTGGATCTCACACTCCTCATGTCCTTCTGGTTTCTTCAGATTCGTCAGACTTGGAGAAAGATTCTCCTGTCCCTGTGCTTCAAGAAGCCGCTCCTCAGCCTCCCATGATGGAGGCTCCAGAGGATATTCCTCCCGCCTTCGGGATGGAGGTCATGGAGGAGGCTTCTGCTTCCGTAACATCAGGGGAAGACCTTCGCATTTCGATGGTAGCCCCTCCGAGTAGTTTGGTCGCTTCCTTTGATTGGAACCGATTTGCAGGATTTCGCCTTCCGTCTTATGTGCCTTTCGAGATCACGGTACAGGCTCTTGGTCTGGTTGTACCCAGCACCATTATAGACGAAGGTGCCTCTGTTAGTATTCTGTCTTCAACTACCTGGCAAGCTTTCGGTTCGCCACCGCTTGCGCCTGTTACGCAGAATCTGTTGACATTCAATAGAAGGACGAGTCAACCGTTGGGGGTCCTTCCAAGGTTACCGATTACTTTGGGAGGCAAAACCGTCCATATGGATGTAATGGTCGTTCCAGGCCCCTTGGATTTCCATCTGCTCCTGGGGCGCGATTACACCTATGCCATGGGAGCGCTTGTCTCCTCCCTTTTTCGTGTGGCCTGTTTTCCACATGAAGGACGGATTGTGACCATTGATCAGCTGTCGTTCTTTGGTCCCAATGTAGCATCTGGTCCGCCATCACCCCCTCCTGGTTTTTATCCACCTGTTGTATCTGCTTCACCGCAGGTCAACTATGTGGCTACATACCCCGTGCCTGTGCTCAGTGATGATGCCGTAGTGCATAATGTGCTGGGGGCATTGGGTCCTGACTTCCAGGATGTTTCCCTTCCATCAGGAGTGGAACTCTTGGAATCACCGCCTTCTTGTTCATTTTGATGTAAGTCGGTTAGAGCATGGTTTCCTCCTTGGGTCAAGCTCTTTAAAAAATGAAACTAGGATCTTGGAGCATGGTTCCTCCACTTGTGTCAAGCTCCTAAAAACAATGAAACAAGCTGTTCGAGGATAGTTCTTTTAAGTGTGTCAACCTCGTTAAAATAATGAAACACAAGCATATTCAATTCGAGTTTTGTCAGTTTCAGCTCAAATCTCGTGTGTGTGTTCAATCTTCACTCCATTTTCAATCGAGTGAAGCTTGGGGGGCATGTGCCTCGATTTGAGACAACATGCTGGGGGGCATGCCCGTCTTTCTTATTATCAAGCATAGTTTGTGTTTTAAGCTTGCGTAAAAATAAAACTCGTTTCAAGCATAGTTTGCATATGTGGGTGTTCATGTGTGCTTTTAAGCTTGCGTAAAATGAAATGTGTGATTAGATGCATTGTGTGAATACATTTCGCATTGGGTCGTTTGTTATGTAACTGATACATTAGATTACATCTGTATTAGACATTTGCATGACATATAGAAAACATCATCACATGTAAAGAAAGATCCATCCAAAATAGTCATATGTATATATATATGTGTGTGTCGAAATGTTTGCACAGTGTGCATCACAAAACTCAAAAAATATACATAGTCGTCTTAGTACATCCGGAGACGCTATGTCTCTCAAAAAATAGGTGTAGCTAAATCCTAGGGACTAATCCGCATGGTGCTCATGATAGCACGTCACTGCACGCACTAGCCGCCTCAGGATTCGGTGGAGCCGGTTTGGAACTCCCACCGTATGGCGCTGGTACTCCATCGGTACGTCTGACAGCCGGGCATAGTCTGGGATCCCATGGGCAATCCCCTCGAGGTTCTGGACCAGTGCTTCTCCTCCGGAGCCTTCCCCCTGAATCTCAGGGGCGAGTTGTGTCCTCCGGGAGATAGGAGACATCCCGGCTGGTCTCTCAGGTCCTACATCTGCATGCATATATGATTGTGTTTAGACGAATGTGTGTATACAAAAAAAAAAAAAAACATATAAACATAAAATCAAAAATATGAGGTCTTACCCAGCTCTTCATCCCAGTCGTCTCCTTCTGGCAGTGGGAGATCTGGGTCCCCTGTAAAGTCAGTTCCCGAATAGGGCCAATCTTCCACAACGATCAGTTGGCGCCGTAGCCACCTAAAGAACTCTGGCTTCCAGGACATCTGTTGGCCGCCTCCAGATCTAGGCATCAGTGCTGCCCAGCGAGCCATTCTCGGCTCTCGTGGTATCGGACTCGCCACATGGGCCTCTTGGCCCTGGAAGGTTGGTATGCGTTCCAGAATGAACGATACCAAGATGGAACCATAGCCGAACTGCTTCAGTTTCCCCTGTTTACATTTGGTGAGCTGCCTTTTCATGTTGATCGTGACGGTTGTTGCCCAATCATACAGTCGGGGACCCATGCATTCTGAGGCCAGTAAGAGTTGAGTCTTTGTAGCCTCATGCGGTGCCTGCGATCCAGCAGCCCGCGTAATGGTGTGGAGTACAACTCTCAGTGCTAGATCAGGGATGGTGGAGATGTATACCTTCTTACTCCCTGATCCTGTTTGTGCCCCACGGCACACCCGCGCCATTACTTCTTCCATATTTTCCCCTGATGGTCTGCTCCCAGTCAGAACAGGAATCGGACCTCTACGGGACAATCCAGTAATGAAATAAATGTCAGTGACCTCCAATTCCAGCACCTGGTCTCGTATTCTGAATACTTGGTCATTTTCATCCCAGATATTGATCAGATATTGGAGGAGCTCAGGCTGAGCTCGTAAGCATGGCGTGAGGAAGAACTTTTTTAAGCCACAGTCTCTCAGAGCATTCATACATGCTTGGCTTTGCATGGCCTCTTCGTCCTCATCTCCGTGTTCTCGTTCCTTCCATTCAATTGCCATTTTGAGTGTTTATCTGCATTCACATGGTCAAAAGCCCCTGATTAGATCTTTGGTGAGCTTCAAATTTCAAGGAATTTGGTGTAAATATCGGAATTTTAGGCGAAATTTTGGTTTCCGCCGCTGGCGCGGGCCTTTTGGTAAAAAGAGCTCAGTGGCGCGGGTCCGTGCCCAATACCCGCGCCACTGGGCCCGGCCCTAAAATTTTAAAAGTGCCCTTACGGAACTGATTTATGAAGGGAAATCATTAAAAAATGTATGGAAATGAAGAGAAAAGGAGCGCCTCTTACCTGTGACAGACGAGACGTTGAATGGTTGCCTGGATTGGTCGCAATCACCGTCAGAAGATTCTGCTCCAAATGGACCACTGTTGCTCTCCACAAGGTAAATAGTAAAAAGTAATTTCATTTTTTACCATTGGACATATTTATAACTTTTCGTCGTTAAATGAGCTTTAAAAGGTTATTTTTGTCGAATATTTGCATGTATTATGTCGAAAATGGATTTTACGCTTGCTTGGTATGTGCAGCAGCAGGTTTTTGCGACTTAAAAGATGGAGACGAGTTGTATTTTATACTTTTTCGGACTCGGTAAATACATGAAAAAGTCACTATGGAGTCATCTTTCAGCTCTTTTCTGACTCTCTAAATATGAAAAGATTGCCGAGGCCCTTGTCATTTCGATCTCGTTAAAATGGACACGAATTGACATTCACCCAGTATAAGTTTAACCCTTTTTCGAGCTGGGATGGATTGATTACGAAAAAGGAATACCCTAGCCTATCGCGACTAGGAGGTTTTCCCGGATATTGTTTTCTACCTTTTCGGATCTGGGAAACTATTTACGAAAAGGGACATGTGGAGTTTTCTTTTCCGCTGTCTTTTCAAACTCTCTAAACATGAAAAGACGCCGAGTTCTTCCTTTGTCAGACTCGTTAAACCCTGATGACATTGGATTTCGTCGAAATGACGTTCTCTGAGTTTCTCCTTCCTAGGACTCGTTAAATGCACTAGGATGGATTCGCCCGAAGGGCGGACTTATATCACAAGCATATGCTATCCCCTTCAAGCTTGTTATCGAAAATAATTGGGGTACTCGCCAGAAATGGTGGGGGAAAAATGGAACCATCGTCGTTGTCGTCGGCAGTATGTCGCTCTTGAACATGGCACTTGTCTGCATTCGTGTCGGGTTGGGGACATCTCATCTCGTTGCTTCACTTTGCCTCCATGGGTTTGGATAATCTCTTTTGACCTCTCATCTGTTCACTGCCTCGTCACCGTGACCTCTGATCCGTTGATGTCAAATACTGCCAAGTCCACTGTCGTGCCGTTCATGTGTTCAAGAGAAGTTGGCCTCTGCAAATATCAACCTTCCTCTGTTCCTCATACGATCCTGATTCACAACAAAACATCATGTTCCTCTGTCTCGTGTCGATGATGTGGGAATCATTATGGCCCACCTTCGATCGAGGTCACTTCCTGTCGACATCAACTCATTATCCAGGAAGTTGGTCTAGAGACTCCTTATGGTACCTTGGAGCCTGCATGCCTCAATGGCAGGTTCGTCGCATTCGACGTGAGGTTTACATCATTGGCCTCTGATCGAGTGATTCTGCGGGTGTTCGACGTCAACTCATTTATTCGCACGCCGTAGATTGTACCTTAGTACCTTGAGGACCATTGTCATTAGTGGTGGTTTCTCTCGTGTCTGTTAACAGCTTTCATCATTGGCTGGTAATCAGACGATGTTCTTGCATGTTCGACTTCAGCTCACATATTCACATGCTTGAACTTGTACTCTGTTGGGTCGAGATGGAGCGCAAGACCCTGGATTGTGTCTGTTGTAATCCAGGCTGCGATTGTGGATTATTATCATTATGTACATGACTCATTGATTGGATGGCTGCGACCATACCTGAGTCTATTTGTTTGATCTTAGTTGGATGGCTGCGCCCATACCCTAGATCCGGATTATAGCATACTCTGTTCGGATGGCTGCGTCCATACCATATATATATACATCATGTACTTGAGATATCAGTTGTATCTTTCTGTGCAGGTTTTCCGACGGCGGGCCTTCAGTTGGACATGTTCTCGTAAAGCATTTCACCCCTCTCACTCTCGGGCCTCATACTTTAGGGGGCATCTGTTACACAGTAATTTGTCACCGTCCCTACCATTCCCCGTCCCGCACAATGGAGGACCCATAACGTGACCTGTGAACACTGTCATGCACTGAAAACATCATCGTTGCATCCCTCTGAGTATGAGCTTCATTTCCCCTTGAGACATCTCCTTGCAAAATCCATGAAAAACAGCTCTTTTTGCATTGGCGCGGGTAGACGGTTCAGTACTCGCGCCACTCAGGGAAATCCTGTAAAGAGGTCGCGCCACTTGGCGCTCTGTCATAGAGCAGCAATCGCGCCACCCATTTTAGGGACTGTTTTTTATATATGGATGGCGGAAGTTGAGTTCAAACAAGCTCACAACCATTGCCTATCTTGAGTTGGGAGGTTTGGCTACGGGAGTTCTATGAGGGAAGTGGTTTGCCACCTTATGGAACCTTCCTTGTTGATAGGGCCAATCCCATAATAATAGGGTCCAACTCCCTCGCCCCATGCAGCAAACACCTTCCGTCCTTGTGGCTGGTCTTGAGTGCTGACTTTGCATCTCCCCTATTCCCAAGTGCTTTGTGTGGCGAGAATCGCCCCGCCGCCAAGGGCCCCATTCGGCGAGGAGACCATTGTTACGAGACTGCAGGAGGGATTTCCCACCATGGCGAGCTTTTGAGGAGACGTGGACGACACGGACCCGTACGAAGGAGGGCTGCTGACGTCGAGAACTTGGTTGTAACTTCTATTCGTTTATTGTTTAATGATTATTTATGATTATGATTCCTCCATTTCCATTATGCTAATGCGAGTAATGTCTTTTCTGACCGATGTTTAGTTACGCATGCTGGTTCCTATGCTTGTATCTGTTTGTTCTTTCTGTGTGCAGGTGTTCATCCACGGAGATCGTGGAAGGATTGTGATCTGCCAGGACTGAAGGACGGGGACATCTCTTTTTCAGATCGAGTGCTGGAATCCAGGTAGGTTCTTATCCCAAATCTTTCATTCGTAACTAGGAGCTTGCGTCATAGCATTGTTTGTTTGTTGCTAGACCCCTGCTGGGCTAGTAGGGATCGCCTCTGTCCGCAGAGGGGATTTACCTCCTCAACAATCATCCTATGACATCGCACATGGTAGTGAAAGAGATGAGGCAAGCTCTTGTAATCATTATTGCACCAGAGACAACAGAGAAAGGCATAACAGGTATCGATAATCCAATGTTCATTTTGATTACAAGCATGTCTCTAACAATGAACCTAGATCATGGCATCAGAAAACATGTTGTTTTTGTGGATCACATAACCATGTATTTGCTAAGTGTTGGAAAATAATGGCATCACAAAAGAGGATGAGGAGTGAAAGGCCTTCTCCATCGCAGGAAAAGAAGAAGGTAAAGAAGGTATGGACGGTGAAGACTCATTGAATTCATTGCGATAGAAGTGGCCATCAGAGAGCCATGTGTTGGAGGCTCCATCTAGAGCAATGCCTTAAGGACAAAGCATCAGTGCAAGAACCAGTTGAAACAACTGTTCAACAAGAAAAAACACTGCAGAGAGATGACCAATTCACTTTGATAAGTGAGAGATGGTTTTTATAGTTTGGTAGCATCTCTAGCCTTAATTTGTAAATCATATGTTGCAATTTAAAATGTAAAAGTGATGATGCTTTCCATCAATTGTTCAACAACAATGATACTTTGGCCTTGTATAGATAGTTGGGGTATTGATTCCATTTTAATTTAAACTTGACCACCGAGTATGTGTTATAAACTCGTGGCAAGTATGGGATGCTTGGGTCATAGATTGGTCACTTATTTAATCATGTAATTTGGAAAATATTATACTACAGATTTGCAGAAGATGCAGGTGTCGGCGCATCGCTTATGGCTCCGAAGGACAAAGGTCAAGGAGAATGAAGGGTGACCTTTCGGGATACTTGTGGCACAAAAAAGGTACAAAGAAGTTGCAGATTATGTTCATAGTTTTGGTGGACCAAAATCTCCTCAGTGGGGAGGATTGATCCAGGTGGCTCCAGAAACCCTCAGGAGACCAAGAGGGATGATGATATGTCAAAATTCAAGGTGGTCGGATTTCTCTCGAACCAGGTTCAGATTGAATTACTCATCGTCTTGATTCCAACGGTGTGAATGGATCTCCAATATGAGCTTGTATGGAGAAGTTAGAGCGAGTCAAATTTTTGGTCAAACTTGGGCAATGGGCCAGGTTTAACTATCCAAAAAATTCATCATCAACTGGAAAGGAACCCAACTCTCGAAAATGAGTGAAATTGTGGCCTTTTTAATTTTCCCAATGACCCTTATTTTAGTTAAAACAAAAAATGCCCATTTTTATTCAAAAAAATCAAAAAAATATTAAAAAATAGGGGTGGTGGGCCATGACCCTCGCCACCACCATCGGACTTATATATATAAAAATATCAAATTATGGGGGGGGGGGGGTATGTTGTCGCCTCCACCACCTTGCTCCATATGTTTCAACATATTATAAATATGGTGTTGGACAGGCTGCCATCGGTGGACCCGACCCACACCCCTCTCCTCTGACCATGGTCCATGAAATTCGGAGGTGGTGGGGCTTGAACCCGCCCAGTTGGTGTGGCTGGACCACCAACCGGGCACCCCCACTACCATATAAAATGTAGTCAACAACCAACCAAACCATCACCCAAAATTAAATGCAAACATACATATAACGCGCCTCTAATATTTATATGCCATAACTGCAACATGCCACAGTTATATATATTTAAAAAAACACACCCAAACATAAAACAAACGACGACTATTATGAGAGGGGCGCGATTCGATCCCCCAACCCCTCTCTAACCAATTACTTTTTTTACCACTGCACCAATAGTGAATTTGTGGTTAACTCCGCCCAAAACATTATATAAGAACCCAAAAATCATTTGAATGGGAGGAAGAGCGAGGGCGGACCAGAAGAGGAGGAGCACGAAGTTTGAGGTAGAATTAATTTTTATTGCAAGTGGAACCTTGAGCCATTTAGGGAGGCAGTGGAACCATGATATGAGCCACATTTTTTGAGGGGCCAGAATTTTTCGGTGTCAAAATTGGACAAATTTTATATGGATTTTACACCTCTCAGCGATGGGAATATGATGACGATGTCAGTTTCTGCAACATAGATCTCGCTTTTTGGCCATTTTCCAGATTGGAATGACAATGTTAGATTTCAAAGTGTGGACAGTGGATTTCATACCATTAAACACCACGACTTCGATGGTGCATTTAGATCCAGCAACTGAGCATTATATTCTTCATTCAACTTCAACGTTGAGGTATATGAAGGGTTGTTGCCATATAATTCATTGATTATTGTTGTGAGATGTTTTATATCATGTCGATTCTTGCTTGATGTATGATGCATAATCTTGATGTTTATGTCATGTGATATGTATTCATCATGGATGGCCATTTATGTTACGAGATCCCTTTGTTTTCTTGATGGCGGGATACCCTTTGTCACCATGTGTGAGGTTGTCATGCTGATAGGAGGTTTGTTATGAGTGAGAGTTCCTTTTAGAGGAAATTCTCATGGAGAGAGTTTGCCACTCATGTTGAGGGAATATTTCATTGTATGAAAAGTAAACAACATCCATGTACATCATCACCATTTCCAGCACAAAATGAAGCGGTCAACACCATCGAGACACCGAGGCCCGGAGACGTAGTCCACACTAGATGAACTCTGTTATTAAACGTCTTGCGTTTTGTTGTATGATTGTTGACATGTTTTCCTCTTAATTATATCCGCAAAAGTGTTCTTTTGTGCTATTTTAAAATGAAATTCTAACAACATCATAGAAGTAAAAGATCATGGGTAAACCTAGTAGGTGATGGACCCAGATCACTCACCTCCATGTATATATTTATGAGAACCCTCTATCAAATTCAACGTTCAATTTGTTGAGTTACCTCTTGGTCTGACATGGTATCAGAGCCAAATCCTTTTTTGGCATTCCTATCCCTGGTGTAACTCCCTCCTGCTCCTGGCAGATCTACCTCTCTGTCTGCTCCTGGTAGAACTGTCCATCCTGCTCCTGGCAGTACAAATTCCAATTTTTTTAGCCTGCAGCTCATTCCGAGGCTCCTTGGCATCAATTTTTTTTCTTTTAATCTCTACTCCTTCCTCCATCACAGCTCGATGGCTGCGTGTATGCTCCGCTCTTATGGAGATCATACAGAAAAAAATCTGCTATCCTCCTGCCGCACCATAGTCCACAACTCATGGCCCTCCTCCATGCAACTGCTACCTCCCACTCCACATAGCTTCCACCTCCTACAACTCCTCGTGTAGCTTCTCCCGCAACCATTTACTGCACATCCTCCTTCACGGGCTCCCCTCCCTTCTCCTTCGCACTCCCCTCCTTCTTTCCCCACTCGCCTCCGCGGGCTCCCCTCCTCCCGTAGCTACTACCTCCTCTCGTAGTCGCTTCCCCCTCTGCCCACTTCCCCCAATCCTCCACACACTACTCCATTTGAGCTGCTCCCCTCCTGCTTCCCTCCTTCCTTCCCCTCTCCCCTCTGCAGGTTCCCCTTCTTCTTCCCTCCTTCCTTCCCCTCTCCCCTCCGCAGGTTCCCCTCCCTCTGCCCCTGTCCCCCCATTCCCTCCTCCATCCTTCCTTCGCCTTCCTCTCTTCGCCCTCTCTCTGTCCTCCCTCTGCCCTCACCTTCCCCTATTCCACCTCCATAGGTCCGACCTTCTTGAGGTTTGACCTCCCCTCTACAAAAAAAAATATGTTTTTACAAAAATAAAATAAAATCAGAACCGAGTTTTTACATCGAGCACATATTTATTGCCAAAATTGATTTTTTACAATAGAGTGCATTTTTTCCACCATAATTGAGTTTTTGCAGCAAATTACTTTTTTACACCAGAATTGAGTCTTTTTCCAACAATCTAAATTTTTTCTACAATACATATTTACAATGCACTCTCTCATGTCTATTGTGGGAGTAGTTCTCTGTGGCAAGGAGAACTATCCTGAGTGTTCTAGGAAAATTAAGCACACTCTCATTTTTAATGATTTGTGGAGAGGAATTTGTGAAGGAGAAGGAGATAATCCATCGAAAAATTCCACCTTAGAAAAGGAGATCGCCATTTGGGAAAAAAAGAATTGCAAGGTCTATGCCTTGATTGCAGCTTCTGTAAATGAAGAGGTGAGTCTCCATATTTCACCATTTTCAAATGCCTATGAATCCTTGAGGAAATTAAAAGAACTGCATGACTCAGATTCAGAACTTGAAATTGTTAAATTTCTTAGTTTCCTTATTTTAGTCAAACTAAAAAATAAAAAAGAAAAAAATAAACCACATTGATCATATTTCTCATCTTGTCCTGATGATGAACCACACTGGCTGGTTCGAAACATGTTGACATTATATTCTTTGATGTGATTATCACCGATTTTTTTTTATATCTAATTATTAAGTTGTTCAACCTTGAATTGAAAAACGATGACCCTTTTGTTTTAGCAACAAAATTAAGATCTATTGTGCATGACATTAAAAATACTGGTGTATAAGTTTACATACCTCTCATAGCTTATGCTAAGGCATTGTATCCCACTTACTTACATTATCTTGAGTAATTGTAAGTAAGTGGAAAAATTTTGCAGAAAAAGAGAAGGATTTTGGAAAGAAGACAACCCCTCTGTCTTCTGAATAAGCTGTATGTTTTGAACATAGAGAGAAGAATCATGTTCAAGATTCTTCCAGAGGAAGAGGTGGTCGAAGAAGAAGAGGAAGAAGAAATCTCAGAGGAAGGTGGGGCAGACAAGCTCAAATTGAAAAATATGATCTTTATTGCATACGCTGCAATAAACATTGGCATGATGCATCTACATGTAGGCTGCCTTGGGATATATTGAGTAGCAAAGAAATCGAGAAAAAGGTAAAACTCATGACAGAGACAAAGGTAAAGCACCTTAATCCACTCATTATGTTGTAGCACCTTGTAACATTGGAGTAATTGAAGACTTGTTTGATGCTTCACTTAGTTCTTGGAGAAATGATTGGTTGCTAGATAAGAGAAACATGTCACATGACTTTTACAAAAGCTTTTTTTGAAGAATTTACTGAAAAGCTGATGGAGCAGTATACTTCGTAGAAAAATCTAAACATAAGCCATCGGGGCTTGGCACAATCGGGCTTAAGTTGCTTGGTCTTCCAGACCATCTTCTACATGAGGTTCTATACCTCCCTGAGTTGAGGAGAAGCTTGCTGTCATTGGTGTACATCCACTAGCAAGGACACTCCATTCACATGTTTGATGGCAAGGTTGAGGTCAGAAAAGCATCAGATCTCTCACTTGTCATGAAAGGAATAGAAGAAGGAAGAATCCTAAAGTTGCAAGGTACGTCTGCTCATGCACAAAAATTTGCATTCAGTTCTCATCATGATGAATGTACATTCCCATAAAGTCTTTTATGGCATGCTATATTTGGAAAATTAAACTATGGCAACCTTCGATTGTTGAAGAAAAATTGTGTTACTGGATTGCCTACAATTCCTAGGAAACTTAAGCAATGTGATGCTTGTAATTTAGGAAAGCATATCAAACAATCCTTTCATGATTCACATTCCAGAGCACATAGAAAAATTGAGCTTATTCATTCAGATTTATGTGTCCCCATGCCTGTTGCTTCTGCAAATGGAAATAAATATATGATGACATTTATTGATGATTATGGCAGAATTCGTTGGGTTTACTTATCGAAGAACAAACCTGATGCTTTTCAAACATCAAGAATTTTCATGCATGGATTGAAAAGGATGCATAAAATCATATTGTCTCTTGCACACTGATAATGGAAAATAATGCACTTTAAACAAATTTGAAAACTATCTTCGCCAACATGGGATCAAACATAAAAAAACTATGACCTATAACCCCCAATAGAACAATGTAGCTGAAATAATGAACATGAAAATTTTAAAAATGGTTCGCTCCATGATGTTTTTCAAGAATGTAAAATTGATGTTTTGGGTTGATGCAGTTCTATGTGCCATGTACATAAAGAATAGGTGTCCTTCTAAAACAATTAGAAATAAAACTCCTTATGAAATGTGGCATGACCAAATTCCTTCGGTAAAGCATTTTAGGGTCTTTAATTCCACTTGTCATGCTTTGATACCTAAGGTACAAAGAAATAAAATTGGTGTTAGAAGTAAAAAATTTATCTTCTTGAGGTATTCCAATACCTCCAAAGGATATCGTCTCTATGATGAAGTCAATAAGAAATTTGTAGTATCTAGAGATGTCATATTCCTTGAATCTTCCAAGACTAACGATGTTGTTGAGTGGAAACCTGATTGCTTGGATAGATTCACACATGCAAAGTCATTTCAAGAATTTGATAATCAGATTCCACATCTTGAAGGGATGATTCCTATACTAAATCAATATGTGGAATCATCTTTTGAAGTACTCTCTCCCCCACATGAAGAACCAACCACGGATGACACATTGAATGATGTGAATGACAAAATTGGGAGACTGAATCTTGATTCAATCTCAACTCAGTCAAATGAGTAGCCCGGGCCATCTTAGAAAGGTCCCCCAAAATGGCTGACAAAGACACTGGAAAATGTCCGTCCTGATGAGGTTGGAAAGACAGGAACAAGAAGTTCCACCAGGAAAAATTGAGGTGACATAGATAATTCTGATTCACCTATTGATATGAATGTTTCTTATAATTGTGAATTGAATTTGTCTACAGATATTGAACCAAATTCCTTCAAAGAAGTCGCTTCTCATGATGAATGGAATGAAGTGATGCAAAAGGAGTATGGTGCCTTGATAAAGAATGGCACTTGGAAGCTGGTTGATCCTCCATTGGGAACCAAACCAGTTGGATGCAAGTGGATCTACAAGAACAAGTACAAAGCGTATGGCTCACTTGAAAAACACAAATCTAGGCCTGTGGCAAAAGGTTTTGCATAGAAAGAAGGGGTCGATTATGAGGAAATTTTTTCCCCCACAGCAAAATGGGCCACCATCCGGACACTCTTTGCCTTAGTAAATCAGAAGGGTTGGAGAGTCCATCAGATGGATGTAAAAACCGCCTTTTTGAATGGAGATCTAAAGGAGAAGGTTTTTATGTCCTAGCTAGAAGGATTTGTTGTGAAGGGCCAAGAACCCAAAGTATGCAAGCTTATAAAATCCTTGTATGGCCTCAAGCAAGCACCGTGAGCTTGGTATGAGAAATTAACTAAGCATCTTCTGAAACTTAACTTCAAACATTTTGATCTTGATAATGCAAATTTTTTTGTTAATAAAGTTGGGAAAACAATTGTATATCTTGTGGTGTATGTATTTGATCTTTTGAGGACATGGAACAATGAGATTTATATTGCATCCATAAAGAAGGAACTGAAGAAAGTTTTTGAAATGGCTGATTTGGGCTATGTTCACTACTATCTTGGTATTGAAGTAACTCAACATCTTAAATATATATTCCTTTCTCAAAAGAAGTACATTGGAGATATATTGAACAAGTTTGGCGTGGATGTATTATCACTCAGATTTTCCTTGAAGTTGTAGGGAAGAGGAAAGGGGTCCGAGGTAACCACAAACCAACTTTTAGGTACAGAATCTAGCCAATCTGTATCCAGAGAGGGCTCTCTCTGTAAAATTTAGCTTTGTTTTGAAGGATATTAGGCTAGTTATTTAAAGTACATGGATTTTGATTTTGTTTGGGTGATGAAATTCTATAGAAAAGGGTAAGATTGAGTAGTTTTAGTCCATTGGGTTAATGGAGTCAAAGAAGATGGTTGAACTGAATTTAGTTTCTTATCAAAAGATGGTTTCACAGGGCAAGGTAATCAAATAGGGAACAATTATAGATCTAAAGTGAATGGAATGAACTCAAAATGGATGAAGGGCAATTAAAAATCCTTCAACACATTCGAAAGAGGGAAAATTGGATGATTATCAATAAAGAGCAATTAATTATTCTTTACTAAATAATCAAAATGCATAAACTAGAAAAATAGGAGCAATTAAGAATTCACTGTTTAAACCAGTTCAGAAGAAAACATTTAGAATAAAAATGATTAAAATCAGATTACACTTAAGCACTTTTTGATTTATTCCTTTTCGTTAATCATTCAGATGTGAAACACAGTGATATAATAAAGCAGTATAAAACTTCAAAACATAAGAGATAGAGGACTTATTGATCCGTTGTCTGACACAAGAATCATGTAAAAAGTCTTTTTCATCAATTCTTCATCCAGTTAGCCACACGAAATTTCTCCAAAAAGAAATTTATTCCAAAATTATCAATGTTACAACAATGTCTAAGAATCCACCCCTCAATACTCCAATTGAGGGAGTATTTATACAAAAAATCATGAAAAATATCTCCTAACAAAATGAGATATAATCTAGGATGACTCATAAGTATTTTACAACAAACTAGAGACAGATGGTCTCATAGATAAGGGAAATGATAACTAATGTTGTGCTGTTTCCTTTTTTTGAGAATGTGCTGGAGGCAGGCCGTATGATTTGGCTTGCTGCTGTCATCTTTAGTAATTCTGTTGTGGCTGCTCCATTTTACTGATACTCTTTAACTGCACTGATACTCTTTAACCTCTGTTTATCCTTTTATCCTTCTTTATCATGACTTACTGTAGTATATAATCAAAAATAAATGTAAGGATAATTTTACAAAAGTTCTAACATCTCATCCCACCATTGAACTTCTGGTATTCTGGTCCTTTGAAGCTTTCTGAGAGTTTCATCAGCATCAGTATATCTGAAGAAAGTAGGTTGAGCTGGGAATAAATGATTTACCTCATGTTCGAGATAAAATAAATTTTCCAATCTGTCAGGTAGATTTTTGCCTGTAGGCAATGCTGCTGTTGATGAACTAGTTGAGGAACTGGCCTGATTGTCAGCATACTTGTCCAATTTCTCAACATAACTTTCAAGGTCCATCAATTTATCCTCTGAAACTAAAAGACTGGGCAAACCTTTATTCAACAAAATATCAAATCTTTCTTTGAAGGCATTGATTTCCTCTTGCATATCAGAGCATCTTCGTTCTAGATTCTGCATTAGAGTTCTTTTGGTAAAAACTCTTTTTATTTCCAAAATTGTACCTGTCCTGTCTTGAATGCCAAGTTCTTCAAGTTGATGCTTGTTCTGAGTATTCAAAAACTGTATAAGTTTATTGGCTTCTTCAGGCATGTTTCCTAATTCTTCTCTTGCTCTTACGACTTCTTCCATAGCCAATTTAACTAAATCATTCTGTTCATACATTATTTGAATTGAGGACTAGACATATTTTATTGACTAGATGATGTTGTCCCAAAGAATTTCATTTATTTCCTTTAAAGGCTTCTCCAATGTGAGATCCTTCTCCAATGTTTTGACCAATTTTTCTAATTTGTTAACCTCCCTTGTTTTATCTGCAACACTTATTTTTGAAAGATCATATTTTTGTTCTAAAGTGGTTAATTGTTCCTTTGTTTTGTGGAGCTCTATCACCTGGAGTTTCAATTACTCCATTGAATTTATTAATTCTTGGGTACTTAAATTGGAGGTATTTACCTGTGACAATTCTGTTGGCTGACCTGTTGTTGCTCCTGCTGTAGATGATGGAATATTAGATTGCTTATCTTTCAACGCCTTTTCAAGCTATTTTTCGGTTGCATTATGTTGCTCATTAAATTTCAGGAGCAAATCCATCAATTCTTCCTCAAAATTTTTCTTTATGATTTCTGTAGTCTGTGGATGTCTTGAGGCTGGTAACTTCAGTTGTTTTCTCAGAGATGCAATATCATCATATTTTTTCTTGATCAAGGCTTCTATACCTTTGACATATTTGGGATTATGTCCCAATCCAATGATTATTTCCTCCAAAGTCTTTATTCTGTTATCCTTAGCCTGAGAAGAGGCTTTTTCAAGCTATAATTGGGCATTAGTATTCTCCAAAGAATCCTGCAATTTATGGGTCATCATTGATTTATCCGTCAGAGTAGAATAAATCATCTCACCTGTTTGTTTGTGTAACTCAATTTGATCCAAAGGATGAATATCCTTTGTTAAGACTTCAAAATTAGTTCTGATATAATCTACAACTGTTTGAGGCTACTGCACTTTGGGTTTGAAGTGGCTCATTACCATCTTACCCTGCTGGATGTCATAGGCTGACATCAATATTTCTTGATTCTTCGGAGCCATCTTCAAATATTGATTGTAAACTTGAAGTCTAAGTGGATCATTTTTGGCCTTTATATTGATGAATGTCTTTTTGATATCCCAGGCATCTTTCATTGGTGGTTTGAAAGATGATACTTCTGCACTTTTCTGCCTTTGCATCTCTTTTTTCTGTAAAGTAGTGGATGTCCCACTGACTGTGCATGTTTGCTGAATATCTTCTCTCCCCTGGATATCAGGGATTTCTTGAACAGATTCTACTTCTGGAAGAAGATTTAATTTTTGTCTTTTAACATTATGCTTTTCTGAAGATCCACCAACAGGGGTAGCAACTTAAACATCTCTCTTCTTTCCTTTTTCCATATTGAGAGGAGTTTGTAAAATTGAAATTTCCGGCTCATTGATCTGAGTAGGAGGAATCGGTACTTGACTCAGCTGAAACTGAAACATTTCATTAATAGACTGAGCAGTTATTGGGAAAAGGACAGTTTGACTTGGGAATAAAACTGCTCGTTGGTTGGGATCATAATTTGCATGAAAGTAATGGATTATTTCAGGAAAAAAGTGGACTGAGGGGAGAATATACGTGGGAAGATTGGATTCCCAAAGTCCAAGAATGTCAGAACCTTTCAAGTAATTATCTCAGTAATGGCAAAAAATTCGAAGAGGATTTTCACTGAGAACCAAGTCTTTAATTTGGAAATCCAAATGTACTAAAGGAAAATAATCCAAGTCTCTGTGAGGGGCATTCAGGGGTATGACATTCAAAGCCACGGGAACTTCCATTTTTGGTTCTTGTGGATTCATAAATGAATTCGGGGAAAAAATGGGCACAATCACAGGTTTAGGAATATAATTGCAGTTCTGGGAATAAAAAAACCAAATTGAACTTCGTTTCAGTCTTTAGTGTGGAATTAAAACCAAAACCAGGATTTTTTATAGAGCTCAGCGAGAATATAGGTAAATACCTGTTTTCGGGAAATGAATAGTAATTAAACAGGTGTTGGCTATGGCGGATGAAATCTAGATTACTTGACTTCAATTCTCTTCAGCGAGGTGACGGTTGACTGCGTTCGATAGTTATTTTTGGAATTTTCTGCATGGGACACTGGTCATTGTTCAGAATAGTGGAAATGACGCACGTTTATGTTTTATTCACAAAGTCAAAGGTTGGCGGGTTTTTTATTTTTTTAATGGATGACGTCAACAAGTATGGTGGATTCGTTAGGGGAGACAAGCAATAAGCAGTTTCTATCGCACCGCTTTTGTGGAAGAGTGGTTTTGGGCGGAGGGCGAGCGATTCCATACGATGGACGATGCGTGGCGTGGCACTGTTCGGAAAACCGCTTGGCCATCGCGCATTATCGTTCGAATGAGGATGGATAGCGATATTGATATCAACCATAGATCTCAAATCGATTGATCGAATGGTCGTCGGGAAAGGAAGATGACGGGGATTTAATATGGCGAGCTCGATGAAATTTATTATGAAATAATCGTATCGGGGGCATTTTGATTGGAAGATTAGGTTATTAATTAACCTGGAGGGTTAATTAATCCCTTTATACGGCAGAGTATCGTTTTTTTGATTAATTGGAAATTCTACCAATTAATTAAATTTATATGGTTATTTTTCAACCAATGGGGCGGGATATTATTATTTGGGGATTTTATTTAAAATAATACGGGAAAAGGGGAGATTTCGTAGGGATTTAAATAATAAATTAGAAATTAATATGAAAAAATGAACGAAAGCGCTAAGTGTAAAACATTAAAGTAATGTATTCAACTTATGCTTTTATGAATAGGGTTTTTGTGAAATATTGCATGATTTTCCTAAGTAAAATGGGATTTTACTTAGGAAAAGATTTTTTAGAGGTGAATGAATGTCATGATGAATGATTTTTAGTACTTAGGTTTTTCCAATTATTGGGCCGAGGGTCCGGTCCCTCCAAAAGTCAAGGAAATGCCTTGAGCCCCCCTAATTTTCAAATACCTTAGTACTTTAGGGGAAATTAATGAAATTTTTAAGGAAAGATGAAAGGGGAAGTTAATAATATGACTTTGTTTTGCTCGAAATCCTTCCAATGTAGTGTCTACCTTTGCACTTGTGATGAAAGTAAAGATTTAACATATTTTATAGCCATTATCCATCACATGTAATTCTGCAACAACATCTACCTACCCTTCCTACTTACCCTACCATTTTTTCTTCTTTATTAGGGTGCACTTAGACTGGCAAACCCTTATCACACTTTATTTTCTTTTACATATGAAAACCTATCTAATTCTATCTTTATTACATCCAAGGGCTCAGATTAAACTGTTGAGCTCCTTTTACTTACTCTACCTATCTACTTATCTGCCAAGATTAAACAGTTTGGTCAGATCTTATTCTCTATATCTAAAACATGAAATTGAAAGATGAAATAGCCAAGTGTTTCATGACTTGCACACTTTCCTTGGCCTTTCTTTTGGTGGGGTTCATTTTCTTTCATTTTTTTGGCCATTTTTTATTCTTTTCACCCTTTGATTTTTTTTTTAGGGTATACCCTCTTTACTTTTTTTTTAAATTTTTTTGATTTTTTGATAATATGGAAAATATTTTCAACAAGAAAAGGTATGAACATATTACATAGCCCATCAAGTCAATCATGATATACGACACCTATTGGTATAGGAGTCTAACAGGATGAATGCAATCTTTTGACCACTCCAATGGAACAAAACTTGAGTCTCACATCCATCGAAGGGAAGGAATTTGAGAATGAAACGAAGTATAGATATTTTGTGGGAAGTCTCATCTACCTTACTACTACCAAACTAGACATATAATTTTCTGTTGGAATCCTCTCCGGGTTTATGCAAAAAATTTGTGAAGGACATTGGTCTGCTGCAAAAATAGTTCTAAAGTACTTGAAAGGGACTTAATACTTTGGAATCAAATATACATAGGTGGGTGAATTCAACTTGATCAAATACTCTTATTTAGACTTTGATGGAGACAAAGAAACTGGGGTATCTACTTCAAGTTATACTATGAGTCTTGGATCAGGAGTTGTCTCATGGAGATCATGCAAACAGTAAGTTCCAACAGATTCCACAACTGACACTAGTACATATGGTCAATTTTTAGACACTTTAGTTATGACAATTTTGACGTATTGTTGGAAAGTTCCCCAATTTTTCTAAATTTTTTTAATCCCGCCACGCAGTGTCGCTCTTGCGAACCCAATGGAAACGTTGTCGCTCTTGCAACATTATGAAAAAAATTCGCTATTGAGACCCACCCGGCTAGGGTGTCACAATAGTGACAGTAACTGAAGACAACGTCACTATACCGACATCCATGTTATGTGCGTCGGTATACCGACGGATATGAAAATTAATAATAATAATAATAATATTTTTTTGCAATAGTTAATATTAATATTTTATTATTATTATATATTTATCAATGAATATAAATGAAATCTTCCAACTATATATAATGTTATTATATTTTATTATTATATATTTATCAATGATAAATAAAATTGAAACCTTCCAACTATGTATATACTTATACTAGTTATTATTTCTAAGGTCTATGCAGCGTGAAATAATAGTTTTTAGGTTTTTCAAAAGAACCAGGTTTTCATTTCTAGTCAATAATTTCATAACACCCACTGCAAACACATATTGGAAAACAAGGTTTCTGATATAGCAGTGTAGGGTGGATGCCCTTTTCTCTGCAAATAGATATTAGAAAACAAGGGTTTTAATAGCAGTGCAGGGCAGATGCCTTTTTATTTGCATCAAATTTGGGCATTTATGCCATATCTTCACTTTTCTCTCCTCCATTATAGCTCTCAAAATAGGAATTTAACACAACTCCCTTTGCTCTACAAACACATATTGGAAAACTGGGTTTTTGATAGTAGTGCATGGTGGACGCCCTTTTCTCTACATCAAATTTTGGAATTTATGCCATATCTTCACTTTTATCTCCTCCATTATAGCTCTCGAAATAGGAATTTTAACACAGCTCAAAAAGAGAAAATGGGTAGGGTGAACCCAAGCAAGAGAAGACAAAATTTGAGAGAGTGAAATAAGTGATTTATAACAACGAAAATATTTCAGGGTCCTAGAAAACATAGAGGGCACAATCTCCCTCCTCGGGTGGACATTGATGAGGTTGTTCGAGTTTTGGCGGAAGAGGTTGGGTGGCTTGTTGAATTGCAGTACACCACCTATAGAATCTAGAGCCAAATGCAAATGAAAAAAATGTGAGCTTAGGGTACATGGCCACTGTGAGACAAGGTCAAATTATGCCCTATACGAGTGTCTTAAATCCTGGGGTTTTAAGCTTACAGTGCATTGAATAGGAATAGTCCGTATCCCCATAAACTTGCTCAGGTAGTGATAGTGGCCTCCATGGAAGAATATTGTTTTCTTGGTATAGAATTTTCAAAAATGGCTTCTCCTCACCAGTGGCCTCCCACTCCCATCCAGATTTCAGTTCCTTCACTTTTTTAGCCATCGAATTTTGGCAGTGGTGGGATATTGTCTTCATTCCCTTCTCTTTCTTCCAGTGATCTAGGCAGGGCATTGAATATGAAGACCTAATTTGTCCCCAGTGGATACTTCTACTACAACAACACCACAAATACCAATATAAATAACATGGCTCAATATTTTCCCGCAGTCAAACTATAAGAGGTGGAAGGGGTTTTCATGGGTTCAAATATGGTCAACATGGGCAATGTAAGTGAAGGATCTTTGAATGGTTTAGCATAAAAAATGGGGAATATAACAGGGCTATCAAGTTTTAATTTGAGAGCGTCACAACTTCCACCATTCATGATGGTTGGAAGCATTCCTTTAAAGATTGAAGGCATGCTAAGTCTAACATCTTCTATGGATTTATCCTACAACAATCTCTCAGGCTTAGTTACTAGTACTATCCAGTTTTTTTACTTCAATGAAACTTCCTTTGTGGGTAATCCTGAGATGTGTAGACCATATTTTGGACATTGCAATGACATATCTGCATAAAAGGAAGGGAATTCCATATCAAAGGTCCATTCTCTTTGAATTTCAAGATGATTTTGGGCATAGGGCTTCTCATTTTCTCCATGGCCTTTGCAATTGTTGCTGTTATAAAAAAGAGGGAACTAAAAAAGGAAAAAAAATCAAGGAAATGGAAGTTGACTGCATTCTAGAGACTAGTATGATGATGTGCTTGAGAGGTTGAAGGTAGGAAACATTTTAAGCAAAGGAGGAGTAGGAATAGTATACTAGGGTGTTATGCCTAATGGAGAAGAAGTTGCTCTGAAAAGGCTTCCAGGTATAGGCAGAAATTATTCACATGATCATGGTTTTTTTATATATAACAATAGTATTTTGTATTATATGGATACCCCTCATGTTTATATGAGAGATTGCGTATTAATTTTAAAGAATAAAATCCATGTTTATGAGATGTGTTGGTCAAGAATTCAACAATCAATATAGTCTTATATTTTTATAAATATATGCTTTGCAATGTAGTTTTTAGTACATAGGATAATATATATACCATCGAATGTATAAGTTGTAGAGTATATGTTGTTTTTCATACATTTTCATGTTTTATAAATCAACATGTAATGCATTAATTTTTTTTGTGTTTATCACAATATAATCACCTAATTCAACATAGAAATATAAACATGGAATATTCTCTTATGTAATATGAATATTCGTAGTACCCATGGCATAGTTTTACCTTTTTGGCTAAAAATATCTGTTTCCTGTGTTGCTTTTCTTGAAATTCTCCCCCTTAATCTCAATCTATTTTTCTAGATTCTCAAAAATTTAGTAAACAACACAAACCATCAATATAGTATGGTGTTCTTAGCTTGACATGTTGTTTTGGGTGCATTAATCTTCAAGAGTGTTCTTTAGTTGTGGCATCATTCTGCAATCTGAAATTTTGAATTCTACTATGTATAATTCTATCATGGCTTACAGATAGCCCATCCTCATTAACTTATTTTAAATTGTGTTATCTCTGGGCGTCTTGAGATTTTTCTTCATTAACTAATCAGTTTCCGGTACAATAGTGCTCATATCTGCATGTCATAGGATGATATCATAAATTGGTCATTTATTTCTTATCACCATCAACTATCTAGACCTTGTATCCAACTATGGTCCAATAAATTGTAGCTCCCCCTTTCCATCTGAGGTATAGGAGCTTCTTTTCTTCATGCTACCCTCTAGGCGAGTGCACATATGCAACAAATTTCTTGTATCAATTCCATATTGCTTGTAAAGATATAGTACTAGTCTTGGCCTGTAACATTTATCATGAAAACATATGAACAAGAGTATCAAGATATCAATAAATTAAATACTAATAGAGAAGACCAGTTTTTCTCTCAATCTTGAACCCACTCAGCAAGTTAGTACTTTAAATCATCAAGAGTACAATTCATTTTTTTATTTAATCAAGATATCAAAATTCTACAACAAGTCATGAGTTTATATAACAAATCATCATGATCAGATATATGTGTCAAGAGGATCTTCATTAACTTTCACAATTCTCACTCATATGCATCAATCCAGACTTAAATAATGAATCCATCCTTTAAGTGGATAGTGGAGTTCTACAACTATATCAACATGACTTTTGTAACAAAAAACTATTAATGTGATAATAGTGTTTTTCAAAGAGTTCATTAATGACCGTTTGTATAGCTACAAGAGTGATTCCATTCAAAAATACAGTTCTTCCATACACAACTATAGTTATGACCATTACCGCTATAATAGTATTTCCAAAACTTCTAAAGTTAACTACTACTATAGCCATTATAGGTACATTAGTGCTTTCATTAAAAACCAATTAATGCAGTAAGTCTAATAATATAGAGTCTTCAAAAATGATATTACAAAGATGATCACAATAAGACCAACAAATCCTACAACAATATTAGATGACAAAATTTTCTATCCTCTTGATATTACCAACAATAGAGTAGTCACAAACCTATAAGGCTTCTATCATTATCCATGGCCTCTTTTAATTTCATACTCAATTGAGAATCTATTCTATGAAAGCCTTAACATAAGCTTTGCAAAAAAATCAAAAAGTATTTTTTGTTATCAAAGTAATTGTAACTAACATGGATAGATGTGAAGAACAAAAAATACCATGCAAACATTTTAAATTAATAATAAAGGTCCTTCTTATCTTCTTTGGATTCTTTTTAGCTTCTTCACCTCAACAACATTAGCATCATATCTCCCCTTTATTTTGTTTTCCTTCATGTTTCCCAAATTTTTGGGACAGTCCTTATAGTGACCAAACTTGTTACATCCATAGCATTGAAATTTTTGACATATCAAGATCCCCATTTGATTGATTATTGCGGTGATTGTTGAACTTTCAGTGAGGTTCGAGCTTTCCAAATTTTCAAGACTTTGTTTTGAAATTTGTTGCAAAGGCTTGGGATTATTTAGATTGAGGTTTTGTCTAATATTTTTCCATTAGTCTTAATTATTCAAAATCACATCATGCCCACAAGTCAGCAAGTGTAGGGGTTTCCTTTATTGCATAGATGTTTCTTACAAAACTATTTCAATCTGGAGGGAGAGAATTGAGTGCACATGTAACCAATTATCCATAAGTTATTACTTCTCCAAGTTCTTGTAATTTATCTCTTATCTTGGAGATATTCATGAAGTAGGAGGAGACCTCTTCTTCCTTTCCAATTCTTGCCTTGTAGATTTGATTCCTTAGAGTTATTATTTGACCAGTAACAGAGGTAGAGTATAGCTTTACCAACTTATCATAAATCTCCTTTTCTATGTTTAATCTTGAAACATATACAATAAGGTTATCCTTGATGGATTCAAGGAGGATCCTATGAGATTCTTCTCTATTATAATTAGCAACATCTTGATCCTTATTTTGATCAGGTTGGGGAACCTTTCCTAATACATAAGTCACGACTTCAAATTTTTTTAGTATCAATTATATCTTCTTCTTCCAAGCTTTGTAGTTGGATGATACAACCAGCTTATTTCTTTCCTTGCATACAAAATCGATAGAAATAGGTTGAGTCATATATAATATTAGAGTACTTAATTGTCAAGATATATGATCCTTTTGAAGATCTTCCAACAATTTCTTCAAGAATGGTTGCAGCCCTTGGAATCTTTAAAACTGTTGATTAAGGTTTCTTCAGAGACAAGGTTTCCATAGAGATAGAAACTTCTTTGTGTGATGATCCTTCCTTAAGGCTGCTGATTTTCACCTGCTTTAAACTCTCTCAAGAGTGCCAACAAAAGATATCCTTCAAGCTATCTCTTCACCCTAGCTATGATTTCATGTTAGAATTATCATGTAGTGAAGATATTAGCTTATTACTTGTGTGTTGGACTTATTATTATTACCTTCATAACACTAATATATAACCATGATCATGAGTCAATATAAACTCAAGAGAAAAATGAACACATTATGTAGCATGTTGACTTCTAGCCAGGGAAAAACCCCACAATAGTGAAAACCCAAGAAATATTTTCATTTATTATTATATATATTCATATCAAAGATACATCCAAGTCGTAGATCAAGACCTCGAGATTCCTCAATATAAGTTTAGGCCCTTCCAAGATTGATTTAGGCCATTTCAATATGTCAAGAAAAAAAAATATTCCTTTAGAATGATCTTCTAACATTATATCTTTTGGGGCCTTTGTTTTGGACATAACAATTTTGGAGTTGCGGAGAGCCGGAAGACAGGTGGAAGAACACAATCAAGGTAGGTAGGGAGCTGTCATGGTTGTGGAAAGCCAGAAGACAGGTGGTGAGGTGTAGATAGATAATGGAAAAAATGGCAGATATGGGAGACAAGAAACATAAGGTAGCAGAGCGCAAGGGGACAGAAAAGTGCAAAAGGGGAAAATACTGATAGTGTCAGTCGGCAGGAACAAATAGTCAGGAAGGAAGTGACTCTGGAGTTAGTTAGTTAGTCAGTCAGAGAGAGAGGCTGATAGGAGGGTAGAGCTTAGGGAGATCTCTATGAAGCCTTTTGTATTGAACTAAACTATAATAGACTCTGGGGAGTATATTTATGCTGTTTTGAGCCAAGATTAATGGAATCAAACTGTTGCTGTGTTGTCCAATATGAATTGGTCTATGCTTAATTGTTGATGGTGAATTTATTCCTGTCTTAAATTTGAATTCGGTACTCTGAATATGTAGCGATGAATGATAGCTTACTTCTTAGAGTTGAGATATATATATGTCTTTTGTATGTTCATGAATATGATGTGTGTTAGTAATATTTCCTCGACGTTAATGATCTAGCCTCTAATCTAAGTAAGGTCATGACACGCCTCAGTTGAGGCTTCCTTCTCCCTCAAGTAGGGTGAAAATGGTAGCGTTTTCTTAGACTAATGCGAAAACCTTGTTGGCCTTAAGCCTGAACTTGGGTCTCGCCCATAGACCTCCTTTTCTGCCAAAAAATTGTTTCGTTGCTGGGACCTCAAAATTTATTTAGAGGATAGATCATGGTATCGAGGATCTATGAGGAGGAACTAAGTAGCTGGTGGCACAAGCACATTGATCAGTTCATATTGCATCAAGCAGAGCTTCGAAAACAGAGAGAAAATAATTTCAAGCATCGAGTCTTATTTTTTGACTCTGCAAGCGACTTGTATGAAGATTTCTGGGAAAAATTTCCTGAGGAGCTTTACAATTGGTTACGGAGACTCCAGATCAAGTCACTCCCTAGAGGATTGCGTAGAGTCCATCACAGTTGGACGCATGCAAATCTAGCAGAACTACATCGGTTAGATACATATCTAACCCGAGCAGTGGATTTTTGGGTGCAAACTACCTTGGAGGGGTACATTGTAGAATTTTTAGTCGAGTGCTACCAATATTTTACAAAACTAGAAGACACATTTAGATTTGGGTTGTGGGAAGAATTGTTAAAAGAAATCACGTTGTGGATTAAAGCTTTAATGGTGGACGAAGGCCTGATGTCATTCCAAAATCCTGAGATGGAGACCTAAAACTCCAGTACTGGTGGAAGGAGTTGAGGGAAAGATGCTACGAGTGAGGAAAAAAAGGGGAATAGGGATATGGATGTCAGAACCTCCAATAGCTTAAGAGAGTGGAGAGAACATTAGAGGAAGCAGATTTCTGAGAAGTGGTGGGAAAGGGAAATACGAGAATTTGAGAAGCAGGAAAAGAATCGACAGAACAAGGAAAAGGCACCGCAGATGACAGAGAAAAGAGAAGGTCATATGGGACCCAAAGGAGTGGAAGGGTCTATTAAGGAAGTTAGGCAAGTTTATAGGAGCCTAGCCTAAAGAGAAAAATGAGAAAATCCCAATGAGGAGGACACACATCCCAAGGAGGAGTCTGATGTGGAGCTGCGTGTTGCGATGGGGAAACTATTCCAAGAGAGGCTGACAAGCTTCAAGTAGAACTAGTCCTAACATTCCCTTGGTACTTTATCATCCACCTGATAAGTTCTTTATTAAGTTACAAGAGTTTAGAAATTTGAGTACTACTAAATCCGCAGTTCAAATATCTACTAGCAACAATGCTGGTAGTGGAATCTCTCAGTCGGGAAGTAGAGGTTTTGTTTTAGTACCACCAACACAAGGAAAGATGGAAATATCGTTCACCCGATACCCAAAATTATTTGGAAAAGGTAACGACGATATAGAACAACAGTGGTATCTCTGCGAAGAAATTTGGAGGGCTCGACAGACACCAGATGCGGTCAAGTTAATTGAGTTTCAAACCAAATTAAGGGAAAGAGCTTTGTGCTGGTTCATCAAATGGTCGGAAGTACACCAGAACCCAACAATAGATGATGTTAAGAAGGAATTCGTCCAAGAATTCAAGGTGCTTTAGACTAATCAATAAGGATATTCTGAGCTATGGGAAATCAAATAGTGGGAAGGAGAAACAACCTAGGATTTGATGAGAAGATTTAAAGACGCGATTGGAAAACTAAGTTACCCAATTGATCCAAAACACCAGTGGGACTAGTTCATCAAAGCACTCTTAACATTGACAAGGACATCATTGACACAACAAAAGATTGATACTCTTCACAATGCTCTAGAGAAAGAAATGAAAATAGAAGCAATGGAGGGATACCCATAGGATTTCAGTGGAGGGGTAGCAGTACAAGACCCATCCATACTAGGACTACAACATCAAATAGCTAGTTTGACGGAGAAACTGAAATATGTTCAACCGATATGGCCCGCAAGACCCAACGTGTGGTGCACACACTGCTTGATGGAAGGACACATAGCCATAGAATGTTCGAGGTTGCGGGGAGAAAATGTTGGAACTTCAGTAGCCGGAACACGAGGGGCCCCACCAGTTGGTGGAGTTGTGCAGATAAATACTCAAGGGCTATACCAACCGCAACCCCACTTCCCGAGGTTCCCAAATCAACAAAATCAAACAACAGTAGAATGCTGTGAAATATGTAAAGGTATTGGTCATCCTCCACGACTATGTCGAATTATGCAAAAATAATCAAATGTTCCAAATAAAATCTACTGTGAATTTTGTGCTTCTACAAATGATAATACAGAGCAATGAATAGCCTTTGATGCACTGGCAGAATGATTAGACATGCCATCTTGTAGAGTAAACGAGACGCTAAGGGGGCGAGGAGGAGGAATGAGAGGTAACAGAGTTGGAGGAAGAGGGCCAGTAAGGTGTTATAACTATGATCATGAAGGTCATGTAGCGAGAGAATGTCTGCTACCCAAGAGACCATGGTTCTCTCAATGCATAGTCAATGCACATGCTACTGAAGACTGCCCAGAGCTGATTAAGAGGTGGGAAGAGAGATCCAGACAAAGAGGAGCTAACCTGGTTAATGCGAAACTAAGGATAGTAGAGACTCAGCCTCTGCCAAGTGTAGCTATAGCTATGCGGGGAGGGAAGAAGACATGAGAGGATGCATGAGACATGGACCCAATAAATCTAATCAAACCGACATCCCCAAAGAAAGATTTCAGCCCAGACTGACAGAAGCAATACTTTAAATAAGCACCAGAAACATTCTCACAGATTGGAAGACAACAGAGTATGGAACTTCTGCAAAAATCTAGTGAGGGAGGAAAGATAATCCATAAAAGCATACCGATAGAAGAGTGGTTCCGACTGTTCCTGAAAATTGTAAACAATGGACATATGTTGGAATAATTAAAGAAAAACCTAGAAATGGTCATGCAAGGAGGAGCAGGACCTGAAGACTCAGGTAACTCAACTGAAAAATATATAAGAAGATTAAAGAGAAATAAGAGAAGAACTAGAAAGGAGTTCCGCGTAAACACTCAAGTTGTAGGATTCCAAATTAGAGACACAATGCTAGATCTCAGATCAGATGTTAACATTCTACCATGAAAGACATGGGAAGCACTAGGAAAGCCGAAGCTGTCATACTCACCAATATAACTCAGAATGGAAAATCAATATTGCATTGTACCAATAGGAAGGCTGGAAGAAGTTGAGGTCAATGTTGTAGGATTAAAGACCTATACAGAATTTGAAGTAATAGATATTATGGGTGACAAGGACCCCTATCCTGGCTTGCTGGGGATAGATTGGGCCTTTGAAAATTATGCAGTCATTGATTTAAAGAAGGAATTATTGATATTCAAAGATGGTGAGGTCAGAGTATTTCATCCATTGGACCCGTATCAAGGACCCCGATACACATAGACTGTTGGCAATAGAGAAGACACACAACTTCTAGATCAACTCTACCAAATGAAGGCAGGAAGGAGAGAAGATTACATTAATTCTACAACAAGAGGAACAATAAATTGGAGAAGTGTTCAAAGTTCCGATTTAGGATCATAAGTAGCTTGGGATGATTGGCAGCAGGGAGGATATGAAATCAACACCAAAATATGTGCCAATGTTTGTGGAGTCAACTGGATTGGTACATAGGTAAGAGAATATCCAACTATTTCAAATATGCAAGCTGTGAATACATTTATTACCAAAGTGGAAGACAAAGTACCAATATAACATAGAGTCCCTCTCATGGATGTAGCACTACAATCCATGTCAGCAAGGTTATGGGAAACCCATCAAAACTCTCTTTTGCAATGGGAGGATATTGCTAGAGCATTAAGAATAAGATTTTATGTGGCTTCAGGACTGCAACTGGGAGAAAAGTAGCAAGGGAATTATGATCCCCTAGTATTTCTAATTAGTTACGAGTATAAGTGGAAGAAAGAGGGATATCCAGAATCTTTATGGGCACACAACTTCATACATTTACTGGACACCATTCCACAAGCTTGGTACCTAACAAAAGAGAAGGAGAGAGGAACAGGTACCTAGGAAGCGATTGCGGAAAATATTACGCAATGTTTTTCTTTCAAGGGATACATAAAACAAATTACAGATACCCTTCAAGAAATTAAAAGAATATTGTTCTTCCCAGAGCTTCAAGAGAGTGAAGAAATATCTTTACTAGAGCAGAAAGTCAAGGAGTCAGTAGCGTGTAAAAGGATAGATCGGGAGATAGACGATGATAATTTAGATAATTTGACATCTATACTTTGAAGAAAAGGAGGGGGAACATGAGATACAAGAGGAACCAACTACTGAGAGATTTCACTTGTTACCCTTGAAGAAAAAGAAGCAGAAATTTGGAAGCTTAGAGAAGCCCAAGATTGCATCCATTAGAGATTATTGGACACAAAAACAGCAAATGAAATCTTTGACCTGCTATAAGAATATGAAGACTTATTCCCATCTTCAGTAGCAGAGCTCAAAGTAATAAAAGAAGATCTGGGGGAGATGCGCATAGTCCTAAAACTAGATACAAGGCCAGTAAAAAATAGACCTTACCTCTTGAAGGTTAAAGCAAAGATAGAAAAAATGTTGAATGTAGGCTTGATTTTTCCGGTTGAGGAAGTAGAATGGGTGAGGCCGATTGTGATACAAAGTAAAAAGGAGAAATCAGAAATTAGAGTATGTGCACTACATAAGTCTAAATAACGCATGCATTCATGATCCGTTCCCAACTCTATTTAGTGACAAAGTTCTTGAAAATGTAGCGGGAAATGAAGCATACTCATTCACAACTGGATTCTTGGGATATCATCAAGTGAGAATAGCAGAAGAAGACAAAAGTAAAACTACTTTCACAATAGAATGGGGATCATATGCCTATCATGTCATGCCTTTTGTGCTAAATAATGCACTAGCTGTGTTCTCATATATAGTAATAGCATCATTCAAAGAATATATCCATAAGTTCCTAGAAGTATACATGGATGATTGGATGTTGTACAGTTTACTGAATAACCATGCAACTTTTCTTAGGATAATGTTTGACAGGTGCAGATAGCTTCAAAGTTCTCTGAATCTCAAAAAGTGCATCTTTGCAGCACCTTTTGGAACATTTTTGGGACATGTCATCTGCAAACAAGATGTATGTGTGGGCCTTGCGAAAGTAGCGGTAATTGTGAGCATGGAAGCACCAGAGAATGTAAAACAGTTGAGATCACTATTGGGACACACCAGATACTACAGGAGGTTCATCCGCAACTATGTAAAAATCACAACATCACTAGAAAAGCTGTTGCAGAAGTTAGAACAATTCATATGGAACGATGAATGCACTAAGGAATTGAACACGTTGAAAGGGAAACTAGCAAGTGCACCCATATTGGCCCATCCTAATTGGCATAAACAATTTCATTCCACATTGATGCTTCAAATATTGATTTGGGAGCAGTGCTAGCACAACCAAGAGAAACATCCATAGATCACCCAATATACTTCACAAACATGAAGTTGTTAACAACAGAAAGGAATTACATGACAACAGAAAGAGAGGTTCTTGCCATGGTATACTCTCTACAGAAACTTCACCATTATTTATTGGGAGGCACATTCAATTTCTTCACAGATCACTCAGTGCTGAAATATCTCGTAAACAAACCTATACTGGAAAGAAGAATCTGCAGACGACTCCTACTATTCCAGCAATTCACTTTCGAAGTGATAGTAAAATCAGGAAGGCTAAATGTTGGTCCTAACCATTTGTCAAGATTGGAGAATGGGGAAAACGAGGGATCCCTTGATGACCAACTACTGGATGATGACATCTTCCAAGTGGAAGCCATCCCAGACTATATAGAATAGATAACGACATACTTGGGCATAGGAAAATGCCAATCAGAATACACGACAACCCAAAAAATACTCTAGTAGTTAAAGTGGCAGAATATCAACTCATAGTAGGGAAATTATATAAAATGGGCTTGGATCATATCCTTCGGAGATGTGTCCTAGATCACAAAAGAGAAGACATCTTGTGGGAATGTCACAGTGGAGTTTTGGGAGGCCATGTAAGCACAAAACCAACCACAAGGAAAATACTACATGTGGGATTATGCTGACCCACCGTGCACAAAGATAACAATGAATATGTGAAGAAACGAGATGTATGCCAAAGATCAAGGTGATCGTCAGATCAGGATGAGCTACCCTTGCAACCTGTGAGGTCTATGCAAGAATTTGAGAAATGGGCCATTGACTTCATAGGACCAATTGCACCAACGGTGCGGTACTCATAGACAAGGTCTATAATCACTTCAACTGACTACCTCACAAGATGGGCAGAGGCGGCACTGGTAAGGGACTGTACAATAGACACGGCAACCTTATTTATTTTTGATAACATCATTAGCAGGTTTGGCTGTTGAAGGAGCCTAACAAGTGATCAAGGCATGCATTTCATTAATGCTACAATTAAATCACTGCTGGACAAATTTATGATACAACACCACAAGAGCAGCCCATACCACCCTCAGGCAAATGGAACCATTGAGGCTTTCAACAAAATCTTAGAGAAAGGACTAACAAAGATATGCAATGCTAACCACGATGATTGGGATGAAAGAATAACAGCCACGTTGTGGGAATATAGGACAACCATAAAGAGACTGCATAATCAAACTCCATTCCAGTTAGTATACAAGAAAGAGGCAGTAATACCAGCTCAGTTTATCATACCAAGCCTCTTAATTTATTCTACAACACACATGAAAGAGGAGGACTCAATCTCTGCATGCCTCCATGAATTAGAGGAACTTGAATAAGATAGATTTCTGGTAGATTTCCATCAATATGTGTAGAAACGGTGACAAAAAAGCTTGGCATGACCACCACATCAAGCAAAAAACATTCAATATTGGTGGAAAAGTACTGTTCTATGAAAAAAATTCTAGAAGTTCTCGGGGAAGCTCAGAATGCTCTAGATGGGACCGTATTACGTCATAGAGATAAGATACTTAGGCGCGGTCAGGCAAGCGCAACTAGATGGAAAAATACTTAAAGGATGGGTGAATGGTGCACGCCTGAAACCCAATCACTAGTAAGCACCACAATCCTTTTAATTTCAATAACTCTCGCACCAGAGAGGAGTAGTATGTTAGAGTCAATAACTCTCTTGCAACTGAGACGAGACATAGAATAGGTTATGCTTTAATCTTTTCAGTCCATTAGAGTAGGAATCCTCAATAAGAAACCCATGAAGTCACGCAAAAACAATAATCACCCTGTTGCGATGTGGAGACCACATCGAAACCAATTGTGGTCAGGGGGAGTGTCTACAGTGCTACATAGCCTAAGTGTGTCAACCATCATTCACTCATAATGACCCATCATACCGTTGTTAGTCCGTAAGATCACCCGAATTTGAAAAATAACTACCGTAATTAGTAACCCCCATACCTTAATTAAGTTACAATATTAAGCCATAATTATTACCTGTCATGTCTACCTAATTTCCAAAGCCAGCATCAACACTGTCAGAGTACACCTCATCCTGGTAACTAATCACATGATTATAACTGTGGGAAAGACAAAAAGAATTAATTAGTTATGGCATCGCATCAACATCATTCATGCTAGTAATATTACTTAACCCGCACAAAGGAGGGAAACAACAGAATGCTAGAAAATTCCAAGTTATCAGAGGAAGAAATGACTATAATGCTAAGCCTGATTCCAACAATAGAAATTCAGAGCAACATACTAGCAGCAAAAATTATAGTATACAACAGAAGGAAGAAAATGAAAAATATGGCCACCTCAGTTGTTGAGCCCAAGCTCGATGGAAGAATTCAAAGAGTGGAGTCTCTGATAGACAAATATGACAATGCCTCGTTGATAGATACCGACTTCAAAGATTCCTACCAGTTTCCAGTAATGAAAAGGAAGGTGTACTGTTATCACTCATTTAGTTTTAAAAATTTTCTTGATAGGGTCATGCAGGCCATTCACCAAATTGATGAGGTCTCCTCAGTCAATTAATGTGATGTACAAATTTTTTTGCAATTTTATGAAGCCTACCCTAAGTTTAAAATTCACCTTTATCCATGCCACTTTAGTCAAATCAATCTCACATCATATCATTTTTCATCCCCATGCATTTAATCTCAAAATTTCAAACTTGTAACTTTTTCAAAATTTCGTAACGATTTAAAAATGAAATCCACAGATTTCGCTACGAAATGACCAAATAGTTCCGTAGTGAATTTGTTAGCAGCGTAACCATCTTCGCTACGAAACTGCATTTTTTCAGCCAAGGTTGTCAGAGCGATGTGAGGTGTCAGTTTATGATAATATTAATAAAGGTTGAGGTCTTTCAAGGTCATTATGATAAGTTTCAAATGTACATAGCTGTATTTAATGTAATCATGATTCTTTTTGGTTTCATGTGCTATTATTAAAACCCGAGTTGTCAATTAACCTTTTAAACCTTACCACAAACCAACCTTTTGTCATATTACTATTTATCCTTGCATGTAAATCAATTCCTGGAGAGGTGCTTCATCACTCCAAGAAAGTAGCTGTTCAATTAAAATTCTGCAGGTGTCACCAACAAGCGAGGCATCGAAGAATATAAAGCATCCATGGCTTCAAAAAAGAAAACAAACAAGGGTGGCCATTGTCTCAGGTATGAACTCATGGATCTAAAGTTGCTTAATGAAGACCATACTACTATGGAAGTTTTCAGGAGGACGGGCTGCCTACAATTCTGCTAGAAGTTGCAGGTTTTCCATGCACAGGTTTCAAAGGATTTTGCCACTAATTTTATAAGAACAACATCAAAGGTTGGGATTTTGAATGTCACAGTAACACCAGAGAGCATATCACAAGCTAGAGGAATCCCTAGAGGTGGTGAAGAATGGTTTAAAGGTACACAATTTAAAATGCAGGGTTGTGAGGAGTTTCTCAAGCAAGAGAACAGAGAAATTGATTTAACTAATGGCATTCCCAAGAGTTATATGGAGGAAAATTATGCAAATTTGCTGATGGTCATTCAAAAATATTTCACCTGTGAGGGAATTTTACACATGGTTTACTCTTACGATCTCAGACTCCTGCACTTTGTAGGTAATAAATCACTTGAATTACCTTTCTTTTTATACATGAGTTTGGGAAATATGTCAGATAGATTTCAAGTTAAATTAGAAGGCAAGGAGACATCTTTGTTTCACCATGGTTTGATAAAGCTATTAGTGTTGGAAGAATTGATAAGGTTAAACAAAGATTGGAATTCTTTTTTGTTTATGAGTGGGTATGAAATAGATGTAGTCACTCCAAAGAAAGTCTTAAAACCTAGAACTACTACATCACTAGTTGTAATAGAAGAAGTTGAATAAGAAAGAAGACCATGGAGAGAAAAATGACAAAGAAAATAAGTGAAGCTGTGCAACCAGTGAGCATCATATATTTATCTCCAGCAACAGAAGAAGAAATTGTCATCGGGCAGAGAAAGGGAAAAAAGAAGATAATGGAAAAATCAGAAACTAAACTCCTCAAAGAATAGACGAAGGAAGCAAGCAAAGAAATATTTGAATTGAAATCAGACGCAAAAAAGAACAGGTCTGAAAAGGTTGAATTTGACTAGATGATGAAAAGATGGGATAATAAAATCTCAAATGTTTCAAAATTTATGGACAAGGCCAAAGGATTGTTAAGAAGGACTAAGCCATTAATATTGGTGGTCAAACATACCAAGAAGATCAACTTACACTTGAAATCTGAAAACAAATTATTAAAGGACCAAGTGGAAGACCTTCAGGAGCAGCTGGACATGATTCAAGTTGAGTTGGAGAAGAAAGGGCTGAGGATGAAATTGGTTGAAGAACCTATAGGTCAACCCATTGTAAATGAAGATGAAACTCCTAAAGGCTAAAGAATTGAGTTGAAACATTTTTGATGAGGTTCATGGCTTGCAAAGAACCTAAATTTTGGCTTAGAAGATCAAACGTTGAAGAAAATCACAAAATCTGAAAGTTCTGTTTTATTAGGTAGTTTCGTAGCATGCTCGAGGCTTGAAGGCTAAAATACGCTACAAAATTTCTGAAGATGCTTTTTTGTTTTAAAAATCAGTTTTGTGAAGGATTAAGGAGGGAGGTTGCTTGTTTCTTAGATATTTTGGCATAACAAAGGTTCTTGACCAACAAAGGTGGCAGGGAGATGGATGAAAAGGCAGAAATTCATTCGCTATGAAACCACGCTATGAAACTACCTAAACTGCTCTGTTTTGTAGCGAAAGGTTTTTGGAAGATTTTTAGAGGTTCAAATTGCACATCAGCCATCTGGAGACATCCAACTTGTCAGTGGGCCATCCCATCATAGACTGACTACTCAATATGACTATCACTCATCCAACTCAACATGAATACCAAGACTAAAGTGGAGTTTATATATTCCTTAAAAGTAGGATTGTGTTTCCGAAATCTAGGGGGCACTTTAAATATGTTAGTGATGGTGAATTTTTCTTGAACATGTGATCTTTATCATGTAACTATTTCACTGTTGACAAAACCAAATGTAATAAATATGAAGTAGAGTCCTATTAGGAATGTAACTTTTTAAAGGTTAGCTATCTTTTTCTGTTCTAAGAAAGTAGTTTCAGTTATGTTAGGTGTCAAAGATATAGTTCGAGGATCTAGCCAGTTGGGTAGATCATTTGCAATGTAAAGAATGTCTATTTATAGACTCAACATCGAATATCAAAGTGTTGGAGAATATTGCACCAAATTTCTACTTGTTATGTTTTTCCAGTTTCAGTAATATACAATGAAATTTTACTTCCAGACCTGAGATTATAATGAGGTGTTTAATGTTTTGTTGCTCTATATATTTCATGTGTAATCACTTGCAGTGATTTTTATCTCTAATTACTTAGAACTCATGTTATCATGCTTTGAATTCCTTTAGAGGTTAAATTGCTGTGTTTTTCTTATGTTGTGTGTATGTATCATCCTTATTAAAACCTTTATTTGCCTCAAATTCCATGAGAAGAATTACTGTCACTAATTTCACTGATGTAGACTCCATATCCAGATGGTAGCAAGCCTTTCATTTTTCGACCTGCAATCAAGGAAAACCAAGTAAAAATTCATAAATTTAGCCATCTAATAGTATTTCTATTGAAAATCATAAATCCCGTTTGAGAGAGCCTTCTCAAACTGAAGTGGCTAATCTTTAGTTAAAAGTGGTTTGAACGAGTTACATTCAGTTGATTAATGAGTAGCCTATCAAGATCAATTTGGTGATAACATTTTGGTGCATCTTCCGGGAGACTGAAGACATATTTCCCAAAGTTTTTGTGCAAACAATGAAGCTGAACTCTTGGTGGTAGTAGGAGCTCAAAATTTTTTGAGGCTGTAGAAACTACCTTGGTGACTCCAATACAAATTTTCATGCTTAAAGGTGACTTCGAGAAGAATATATATAAGGAGAAATCTAGATCCTAACCCACCTACCATTGTGGATAATCCAGAGAGGATTCTCAGAGGCATTGTAAGAAACTCTTCAAAATCAGTTATTTCATCACACTCAAGAGCTTTGTCCTCTGAAATTGTTCAAAGTACCGAAGATAAGAAATTTGATGATAAAATTTAGGAAGTTTTGTTTAGGTCTAAGAGTGAAAATGAATAAATTGAGATAATTCTAGACCTGCAAAGACTAGGTATTGATACCTCAACCCTAGTAACAAAAAAATAAAAAGAAGAATTTTGGGAAATAGTCACATCTGAATTGCTGTTAGAGAGGGATTCTTTTGAAAAGTTAAAGGAGTTAGACCCATTTGAATTCTTGTTGAGAAGAAAATATGGTATACCTTTTCTTGATTGGAGCTCATTTGTATCTGGATTGCAAAGACCAACTACACCACCTCCTAATAGCTCATCTTCTCTTACTATTTTTCCAAGAAATACGACAGTCCCTGTCATTATGGCTGGAAATGTTCCACCTCCACCTCCTCTTGTTGCACCTGCAAGATATGCCCCACTTGTCCTCCCAGCTGTCCTTAATGCCCTTCCAAGTAAATACTTAGCTAGAATTAAAACCTGGGGGAGTGAAGAAGAAATAACAGCTGAGGAACATGTGGACCAATTCAATGATTTCAAAGACAGAGAGGAGGTAGACCATGAAGATGTTAAGATGAGACTATTTTCTCAAATTTTCACTGGAGAGGTCAAGAAATGGTTTAAAGCCCTAGCTCTAGCAAGCTTGCAGAACTAGAATAAGTTTGAGGATAGTTTTATGAGAAAATGGGGGAATAGAACACACCTTATGTAGGCCATGACTGAATACAATAGTTTAAAAAAGCCTTAGATGAATCTATCCAAGATTTCTCTAAGAGGTTTAACAAAGTATACAATTCTATACCTGCTCATCTTAAACCTCCCCTAGGATCTGCTCAATTACACTATGTTGAGACATTCGATTATGATTTCTCCATTCTTCTTAGGGAAAGAGAATATGCTTCTCTAGCAGAAATGCAGAATGATGCTGTGAAGGTAGAAGTGAACATGATAGCAGCTAAGAAGTCTAATATGGGTAAAAAAAAACTAATAGAAGAAGAAAAGCCTTCCACCTCAGATTATAAGTTTGATTCTATGATGAATGCTATGGAGAAACTCATGGATAGACTTTCCCTTGGAACTGCTTCTTCACCTCCTGCACAACATGTTCTACAAATTAGAAATCCACAGTTTAGAAGGCCTCAAAATCAATAAAGAAAAAGAGAAAACATAAATCATCTTTACCCTCAAGTGAGGCCTCCTTTTCAGCAGAATTTTATTGATGAAGAAGAAACTCAGCCTGAGATTCAAGAAGATACTATCCATTGCCTAGATGAAAACATGTCTGGGATCTTTCTGACCAAAGAGGAGCATGATGAGTCTGATCATGATTTGAATAAGGGCAAGGGACAATCTGACTATCTTAAGGGTTATCAACATGCTATTTTTGAGATGCAAAATCAATACAATCTTAGAAACATAAATGTTCCCATCACTACAAATAAAACACAACCAAAGAAGGATGCTCCTAAAGCAGCTGAGCTTAAAAAGGACCCACCACTGCCTCCCCTTGTAAAAGAGAATGGCAAGATTACTTTTGTTTTCAGTTTGGAGAATGAGATCTCTAAAATTAAAATTCCTGTTTCCTTTGGAGAAATTCTCAAGGTAAATGAGTACAGAAGAAAAATTGTGAAAATGTTGAATTCTCAACCAGGAGCTTCAGATATACTTAATATATAAGAAGACCATCCTACCATCTACTTGGGACCAAGATTGGAAGATGATCAGAAAAAAGAAGTACCTCCTTTCTATGTCAGCCTTAGTATCCATGAAATGACTTTACATAATGCCATGTTGGATTCAGGGGCTTCTCATAACCTTATGCCTAAGGTGATTATGGAGAGGATGGGTTTGGAGATCACTAGGCCATACAAGAATTTATTTTCTTTTGACTTTGAAAGAGTCCAATGCATAGGATTGATAACAGATGTTGTTGTTGGCCTAACACAAGTGCCTTCCAAGACAGTGGTAATTGACTTTGTGGTGGCAGATATTCCACCCAAGTTTGGCATGCTCTTATCCAGATCTTGGGCAGCAAAAATCAAAGGCACCATGCAGATGGACTTGACATATGCCACCATTCCTATTTTTAGTGAGCAGAGAAGATTGTACAGGGAGAGTAGGATGGTATACATGGTAAGAAATAAGGATAAACCTCAAAATTTTCCCATTTATGCTGTTGAAACTGAATTAGGATAAAAAATTATTTTCAATGAGCTAACTGATGAAGAAGAAAGTGAAGGGAAAGCATAAATTCAACAAATTGAAAATCAGCAAGTTGAAAATTATGAAATTGTAAAAGACAAAGCATAGGGTTGGTGGCTTCTACACTTTGATGGATCTGCTGGAAGAGAGGGGGTTGGAGCAGGCATATGGATTACTACTCCTGATGATGAAAGTAAGTTTTATTCTTTCAAACTTAACTTTGACTATACCAATAATATGGTTGAATATGAGTCTCTATTTTTGGGTTTGGAAATTTTGAAAAGATTGGGTGCCAAAAAGATATCAGTGTGTGAAGATTCTGAGTTGGTAATCAAACAAGTTGAAGGAGTATATCAAACTAAAGATGTGAGGATGAGAGCATACAAAAATATGATTATGGAAATGCTGGAAAAGTTTCAAGAATATCCATTTTTGTGAAAACTAGGGATCAAAACTCAGTGGCTGATTCTCTAGCTGTTTCTGCAAGTTTGTTTTTAATCCCTACACATTCTACCGAGAAGTATGAAATTGAAGTTGGACATAGGCCTGCTATACAAGATAATATCATCCATTGGTAAGTGTTTGAAGATGACCAACAAGTCAGAAATTTTATAGAGTTATAAGAGGAATTTGAAAGCACACAAGTGGATCAACAAAACATGCTTGCTGCAACTAAGGTCAATTCTGAAGTTTTGCAGCTGAAAAATAATTGTATACCGAAGGGTCTTATTCCACTTGAATTATTTTTTGTTCAAAATGATGTTTTCAAATCTTCTAGAATGCAGGTTGATGTTGAACAGGTAGAAACTTGTAATCTTTGTACAATAGCAGTGCCTAAAATGATAAATCTTTCCAAGTTTCTTTCTATGGAGATGAGACATAAATATATTGAGTTGATGAAGAAGTTCATTGATGTTTTTGCATGGAGTTATGTTGATTTGAAAAAGTATGATCCTACTATTATACAACATACTATTCCTATCAAAGAGAATGAGAAACCTTTCAAACATAAATTGATAAGGATTAGTCCATTTCTCATGCCTCTGATTGAGAAGGAAATTAAGAAACTTTTTGATGAAAAAATTATTGTTCCTATAATATTCTCAAAATGGCTTGCTAATTTGGTACCAGTCAGAAAAAGAGTGGAGAGATCAAAATCTGTATTGATTTTAGAAACTTGAACAAGGCTTCTTTGAAAGACAACTACCCTCTTCCTAAGATGGATCAAATTTTGTAAAATATTGTTGGCTCTCAAAGGTTGTCCATGGTGGATGGTTTTTCAGGATACAATCAGATATTGGTACACCCAGAAGATCAAGATAAAATTGCTTTTACCACACCGTGGGGGAAATTCATGTACGCCAATATGCCTTTTGGTTTGATGAATGCAGGAGAAACCTTTCAAAGAGAAAAGGACATTTCCTTTGCTGAGGAGAAAGATAATTTAGTTGTAGTTCATTTGGATGAGATAACTGTATTTTCAAGAAGGGAGGAAGATCATTTGAAGCATCTGGAGAAAATTATGCAGAAGTGTAGAAGATTTGATATCTCACTTAATCTCACTAAAACTATTTTTGATCTAACTTCTGGAAAATCACTTTGACATATTATATCAAACGATGGGATAAAGATTGATCCAAACAGAGTGAATTCCATTCAAAAGATATACCTACCAAGGAACAAGAAGGAAATTCAGTCCTTTCTTGGGAGAGTAAACTTTGTTAGAAGGTTCAACCCGAACTTTGCTGAAATTTTCAAAGAGATTAACAAGATGTTGACCAAAGGAGCTGATATTAAATGGACTGTTGAATCCAACCAATCATTTGAAGAGATAAAGAAAGCCCTCACTCAAGCCCCAGTGCTTGTTAGTCTAAAATTTTCAAGAGAATTTCTGGTTTTCACATTTGTATCTGAAAATACCGTAGCTAGAGTTTTATTGCAGAAAGGACATCAAGGTACAAAACAACCAATTTCATTCTTCAGCAGAACTCTTCCTAACTTAGATCTGAAGTACAATATTTTAGAAAAAACATGCATATGCTTTGATCAAAGCTATTAAGGATTTAAGAATTTATATTTTTCACTCTCATGTCATTGCATTTGTGCCTAACATTGTGGTCAAAGAAATTTTGACACAAGATGATCTTGATGGAAAGAGAGGGAAGTGGATAGCTAATTTGCTGGAGTATGACATAGAAATCAGACCTACAAAATTGGTGAAAGGAAAAGGGTTGGAAAATTTGATGGCAAAATCAAATTTTGATTGTGTTGGCATGAATCTTATTGCATAATTTTCAGAGCTGTCAGAGGAAGATGGAGAGTTGATTCCTATTGAAGAAAATTTCATTTTATCTGAATGGTATAGAGATATTATCTTTTTCTTGCATCATCACAGAGCTCCTGCAGAGTTGACTAAATCAAAAGCAAGGTTTGTGAAGCTGAAGTCATTAAGATACCGCATTGTAGATAAGAATTTGTATTGGAAAGATACTGTTGGGATCCTTTTAAATTGTTTGATGGAAGAGGAAGTTGAAAGGGTCATTGAAGAGTTTCATAAGGGAGATTGTGGAGGACACCACTACCGGAAGGCCACAACAAAAAAAATTCCTAGAGCAGGGTACTACTGGCCCACCATGTTCAAGGATGTTTACAAGAAGATTGCTGCTTGCCATGAATGTCAGATTTTTGATTGTAAGAAAAAGTTGATTCCTTTTCCTTTGATGCCAATATATGTTCAGGCGCCTTTCCAACAATGGGGTTGGATTTTATTGCTGAAATACACCCATCATATTTAGGACAACATCGCTAGATCCTGATAGCCAAAAATTATTTCACTAAGTGGATCGAAGCAATCCCAACAAGGCAGGAAAATGGTTCAATCATCATTCAATTCTTAGAGAACAATATTTTGTCCAGGTTTGGTTGTCCTATGAAGATTATTACTGACAATGCAAAAGCTTTTAAATCAAAAAGGTTAATTAGCTTTTGTCATCAGTATCATATAACACTTGGACACTCAACTGCTTATTACCCCAGGGTAATGGCGTTACTGAATCTTCTAATAAAAGAATTGTGAAAATTATCAAAATGGTACTGTAGGAAAAAAAAAAGATCATGGCATCTGAAGTTGAAATATTCTAAGTGGGCTAATAGAGTATGTACAAAGCGATCTATTGGTACTTCAAATTATGAATTAGTGTATGGAGTTGAAGCAATTTTTCCCACATACCTGGGAGTGCCTGTAATGAAATTGCTGCAAGGACTTGAAGAAGAGCCTAATGCCATGCAGAGAAGGATAAAATAGCTTATAGATTTGCAAGTTAAAATGGAAGAGGTATACAACAATCATGAGCAGTCACAAAATCGAGTAAAGAAAACATTTGATAGAAAGTTTAAAGAAGAAAATTTCCAGATTCAAGATATAGTTTTAAAGTGGGAAGCCAAAATTGAGGAAGAGGGGAAACATGGAGAGTTTGAAAATATTTGGAAGGGACCAGTCATAGTAGTTGCATACCATGGAAACAATACTTATCTACTTTAGGAGATGGATGGACAAATTTGTGTTGGAGGACCTGTCAATGGCAGGCTTCTAAAACACTATTCCTCTTAAATTTCACTGAATTTTCACTCCATTTTATATATTCCATTTTATTTTGATGCTTTTCTAATAAATATAGGGTGATCATCAAACTTGAGCTCGAGGAGAAGGCCATAAGAGTTTGAAGAAAGATTGGAAAATTTTAGAAGTTTATTTTCAAAATATGGATGGCACAGGAACTACAGGTTCTTTGGTGTACCACAGGGGCACACCATCCCAAGTGGAGCCACTGTTATCACTCATTTAGTTGTAAAACTTTCCTTGATAGGGTTATGCAGGTCACTCACCAAATTTATGAGGTCTCCTAAGTCAATTAATGTGATGTATGAATTTTTTTGCATTTTTATGAAGCCTACCCTATGTTTAAAGTTCACCTTCATCCATGCCACTTAAGTCAAATGAATATCACATGATATAATTTGTCATCCCCATGCATTTAATCTCAAAATTTCACACCTGTCAGTGTTCAAAATTTTCTAGCGATTTACACATGACATATGCAGATTTCGCTACGAAACTGCCTAATAGTTTCGAAGAGAATCTGTCAGCAGCCTAACTGTCTTCGCTACGAAACTAAATTTTTTCAGCCAAGGTTGTCAGAGCAATGTGAGGTGTCATATTATGATAATATGAGTAAAGGTTGAGGTATTTCAAGGTCTTTATGATAAGTTTCAAATGTACATAGCCGTATTTGATGTAATCATGATTCTTTTTGGTTGCATGTGCTATTATTAAAACCCGAGTTGTCAATTAAACTTTTAAGACTTACCCCAAACCAGCCTTTTGTCATATTACTATTTATCCTTGCATGCGAGTCAATTCCTGGAGAGCTACTTCATCACTCCAAGTAGGTTGCTATCAAATTCAAATTCTGCAGGTGTCACCAGCAAGCGAGAAAACGAAGACTATAAAGCATCCATGGCTTCAAAAAAGAAAACAAACAAGGGTGCCCATTGTCTCAGGTGTGAACCCATGGATCTGAAATTGCTTAATGAAGACCCTACTCTATGGAAGTTTTCAAGAGGATAGGCTGCCTACAATTCTACCAGAAGTTGCAGGGTTTCCATGCACATGTTTTAAAGGATTTTGTCACTAATTTTACAGGAACAACATCAAAGTTTGGGATTTTGGATCTCACAGTAACACCAGAGAGAATATCACAAGTTAGAGGAATCCCTAAAGGTGGTGAAGAATGGTTTAAGGGTACAAAATTTACAATGCAGGGTTTTGAGGAGTTTCTCAAGCAAGAGCACAGAGGAATTGATTTAACTAATGGAATTACCAAGAGTTATATGGAGGGAAATTACGCAAAGCTACTGATGGTCATTCAAAAATATTTCACCTACGAGGGAAGATTCCACATGGTTTACTCTTACCATCTCATATTCCTTCTGCATTTTTTAGGTAAGAAATCACTTGACTTACCTTTCTTTTTAAACAAGAGTTTGGGAAAGATGTCAGATAGAGTTCAAGTTTTATCATAAAGCAATGATACATCTTTGTTTCACCATGGTTTGATAAAGCAATTAGTGTTGGAAGAATTGAGAAGGTTAAACTGAGTTTGGAATTCTTTTTTGTTTATGAGTGGGTATGAAATAGATGTAGTAAGTCCAAAGAAAGTCTTAAAACCTAGAAATACTGCATCACCAGCTGTAATAGAAGAAGTTGAAGAAGAAAGAAGACCATGGAGAGAAAAAGGGCAAAGAAAATCAGTGAAGTTGTGCAACCAGTGAGCATCATAGATTTATCTCCAGCAACAAAAGAAGAAATTTTCATCAGGCAGAGAAAGGGAAAAGAGAAGATAATGGAAAAATTAGAAACTAAACTCCTCAAAGAACAACTTAAGGAAGCAGGCAAAAAAATATTTAAAATGAATTTAGAGGCAAAAAAACATAGGTCTGAAATGGTTGAATTTTACGAAATGATGAAAAGATGGGATAGTAAAATCTCAAATATTTCAAAATCTATGGACAAGGCCAAAGGATTGCTGAAAAGGACTAAGCCATTAAGATTGATGGTCAAACATACCAAGAATATCAACTTACACTTGAAATCTGAAAACAGATCATTAAAGGATCAAGTGGAATACCTTCAGGAGCAGTTGGACATGATTCAAGTTGAGCTGTAGAAGAAATGGATGAGGATGAAAGTGGTTGAAGAACCTATAGGTCAACCCATTGTAAATGAAGATGAAACTCCTAAAGTCTAAATAATTGAGTTGAAACATTTTTGATGAGGTTCATGTCTTGCAAAGAACCTAAATTTTGGCTCAAAAGATCAAACCTTGAAGAAAATCACAAAATATGAAAATTCTGTTTTATTAGGTAGTTTTGTAGTGTGCTCCAGGCTTGAAGGCCGAAATGCGCTACGAAATTTTTGAAGATGATTTTTTGTTTTAAAAATCAATTTTGTGAAGGATTAAGGAGGGAGGTTTCTTGTTTCTTATATATTTTGGCATAAAAAAAGGTTTTTGACCAGCAAAGGTTGTAGGGAGATGGATGAAAAGGCAAAAATTAATTCACTACGAAACCACGCTACGAAACTGCCTAAACTGCTCTGTTTTTTAGTGAAAGGTTTTTGGAAGATTTTTGGAGGTTCAAACACCACATCAACCATATGGAGACATCCAACCTGTCAGTGGGCCATCCCATCATATTCTGACTACTCAATATGACTGTCACTCATCCAACTCAACATGAATACCAAGACTGAAGTGGAGTTTATCTATTCCTGAAAAGTAGAACTGTGTTTTTGAAATATAGGGGGCACTTTAAATATGTTAGTGATGGCGAATGCTTCTCGAACATGTGATCCTTATCATGTAATTGTTTTACTATTGAAGAAACTGAATGTAATAAATATGAAGTAGAGTCCTATTAGGAATGTAAATTTTTAAAGGTTAGCTGTCTTTTTCTATTCCAAGAAAGTAGTTTTCAGTTATGTTAGGTGTCAAAGATATAGTTTGAGGATCTAGGAAGCTGGGCAGATCGTTTGTAATGTAAAGAATGTATATTTATAGACTGAACAGTGAATATCAAAGGGTTAAGAATATTGCACCAAATTTCTACTTGTTATGTTTTTCCAGTTTCAGTAAATATACAATGACATTTTACTTCTAGACCTGAGATTCTAATGAGGTGTTTAATATTTTTTTGCTCTATATCTTTCATGTCTAATCACCTGCAATGAGTTTTATCTCTAATTACTCAGAACTCATGTTATCATGCTCTGACTTCCTTTAGAGGTTAAATTTCTGTGTTTTTATTATGTTGTGTGTATGTATCATCCTTATTAAAACCTCTATTTTCCTCAACTTCCATGAGAAGAATTATTGTCACTAAGTTCACTTATGTTGACTCCATAGCCCAATGGTAGGAAGCCTTTCATTTTTCAACCTGCAATCAAAAAAATCCAAGTAACAGTTCATAGAGTTAGCCATCTAATAATATTTCTATTGAAAATTATAAATCCCCTTTGAGAGAGCCCTCTCAAACCGAAGAGGCTAATATTCAGTTTAAAGTGGTTTGAAAGAGTTACATTAAGTTGATTGATGAGTAGCCTATCAAGATCAATTCGGTGATAACATTTACATTCAAAATTATGTGAAGGAGGAAGGAGGTGAAGTAGTGAAGGTGCACCTAGACTTCAGAGGCATCCAAAGATCGACAATATTGCACCTTAGAAGTCTTCCGATATTCGGGACGATGGGAGAAACAATGTAGTGCACTAAGTTCTTAATGAGAATTTTTCAAAATGGATAATTATGGCTTGGGAGGGAGATCCCAATTCATGTATAAGACATACATAGATTCACAGGGTTATCACCAGTAGGAAGTGAAGTCTCATCGGCCTTTCAAAATATGTCCAAGAGGGCTAAGAAGATAGGAGATTGTGACTATTACAGAAAGTATGAAACAAGGAGAAAGGGAAAGGGAGAAAAGATCAACTTCATCAACAATCCAGTAGTGAGATTCACGTGCTACTTGATTTCTGGGAAGACGATGAGGAATTACACCAAGGGAGAATACACCCTTGACATAATCTCAGTCGCGGAGCATTGCATTTAGGGAGCACAAATTAATTGGTGCACATTCTTGTTACATGAACTGTTTGAGGCTTGTGAGGACAAATAAATGCAAGCCACATGATTTATATATGGTTACCTGATCATGGACCTCTCAATGTGGAAGTGGAGTCCACTAGGAATCAGACCACTTGTGGAGATCACTCAGGACCAATCAATGGCACTAAGGTACACGCCATGGAATATATCAAGGGACCCAAGCACCAAATAAGTCAATGAGGAATATTTTTCAGCTTGGTACACACAAATGGTCGATGTGGTTATAAGTTAGCAAAGAATTCCAAGAATCTTATTGGATAGATATTTCCCATAGATCTGGTTTGGGGTGACACATAACCGAACCTATGTCCGACCAAGCTACGTTGATGAAAATACCTTCCACAAGAAACCATTGAATTTCCAAATAAAGGAAGAGGCCTTCCACATAGAATTTTCTTCATGGCCATGCGTGGAAATGGAGATCAAAAGCGGGATTCCAGTTTACTCTTTTGATGCAATGCTCCCAAAAGAACTTCCAAGGGAGACACCAGAAGAAACAATGCAGAGAATCTCTCAATTGCAACTACGTCCATTGCTAGACCAACTGGACACACAGGTGAAAGGATTCAATAAGGTAATAGAAACTCTCAGCATTACATCTACTGTGTTTCCAAATTTTTCTGAATTTAAAACATTGAATTCTGCATCCTCGTCCACCACCACACCCATCCTTACTACACTACCATCTACTGCCTTCAACTCCCCTTCGCTGACCACAGTCACTCTAATACAAAAAACCAAGCCAAATAAACCCCCAGTACCAACACCTAAAGGGAAAAGATCCCGAACCACGGGACCTGAACAAGTGGTCAATCTCACTGGAGAAGAGCAACCCCAACCAATAGTGATGGGAATGCTAATACAAAAAGAGCCAGAGGTGGACACCTAGACCACCTCTGCACTACCTACATTTGATCCATCACGAGTCTTGAACATACAAATCTCATCACCACTCCATGCACTCAATTCATCACCACACACCTCATTCTCGTCCAAGGACCATCCCACCCACATTCCATCCACCTCTACAACCAGTTCATATCTAATAGCACTAGGGAATCTAACAAATGTTGATATCAAGGCAGAAGTTAACTTGGGTACAACTAGAGTAGCTGAGGTTGACCAAACCATGGTGGGACAGGGCACATTTTTAGATTTATTAATCCAAGAAGGGTCCCTCATTTCCAATACAACGCCCACCCCACTAGATCCAAACCATTTCCAACAATACAATTTATTGTTACAACAGTTCATGCCATCTACTAGTCTACATGTTCCTAAACCCCATCCGCCACAACAGAGTCAACCAACATCCCCACAGGGACATTCTGAAATATCGATCGCCAGCGGGAAACTGCTGAGGGAGAGACATCTAAGCTAAGAGATGTCGAGTAGTGAGAACATGCAAAGCTGGGGACCTAACCAACTATTCAGTTTCATCCAGACGACAACGCGACAAGCGGAGGGTCTACACAATGACCTATTACAAAGGTTTGAGCAACAACAATAACAGGTCATTGTGCTTACTGATGAGTGTAATCAGGTCCAAGGCGAGAAGGATAACCTAAAACAGAAACTAGACCAAGTAACAGAGGTCTTTAAGGACCTATGGCTGACCGTCATTGCCCTGGAAAACAAAAAACCAAAAGATATTTCGTCATTCTGAATGGTTGAAAGGTTCATTCAAGTAAAAATGGCATGTACGAGCCTGGGATGAGCAAACCAGGAGCTGAAAGAGGTGCTAGCGGCAACACCAACACTACTAGATTCCTCTACAGTATATGTCAGGAAATTAGCGGAGAGGTAAAGAGAAATGCAGAACATGAAGGACACACTCGAAATGACAGCAAAGGAAGCATACAGCCTATTGGAGCAACTACATGAATACTCAAATTGTCTAACAATGAAAGCACAACCAGTTTCAGAGAAATTGCAGAAGATTCTACTTGAAATCAGGGGGACCACAGATCCGGTTAGCAGAACTCAACTGTATCACCAAGTAGATATGCTTGAAACAAAAAATCAGGCCATTGAGGAAAACTCAGCAACAACAAAGTAGCTTCTCAGGGACCTACGATAACCTGTGAAGCAAAATACGAAGGCAATTCAACAACTGGTGGCCGAAGCCAAGCCCAAAATCCAGGGAGTGTTCAACAAAATGACGTAGGTAATGGATGTGGCTCAGACTCACATAATCATCATTAGAATAGAGCCTGTGATTAAGGCATGACATTAAGCCATAATTGAGTTCACATAATTCAGAACATAAACAATGAAAAAGGTTCCGGAGTTGGGGCCTTTTTTGGAACAGGGAAAGCTGGAATAAGAAAAGACAAAGATGGAAGCAACAGGAGAGACTAGGCCAACAATGGAGGCCAACATACCACCAGAAGCTCCAACAACAGGGAAATATTGAATCGGGACGAGTCAATAGCATGTGGTTGGGGCCTTTTGGGGCCTTTGTTTTGGACATAATAGTTTTGAAGTTGCGGAGAGACGAAAGATAGGTGGCAGAACACAATCAAGGTAGGCAGAGAGCTGTCGCGGTTGTAGAAAGCATGAAGACAGGTGGTGAGGCATAGACAGATAATGACACAAATGGGAGAGATGGGAGACAAGAAACGAATAGTAGAATTCCTAGTGATGAAGAAGAAACATATGGTAGCAGAGTGCAAGGGGACATACGTGCGCAAAAGGGGAAAAGACTAAAAATTTTAGTCGGCAGGAAGTAAGTGACTCTAGAGTTACTTAGTTAGTCAGTTAGAGAGAGAGGCTGATAGGAGGGTAGAGCCTAGGAAGAGCTCATCGGAGCATTTTGTATTGAACTGAACTGTAATAGACTCTGCGTGTTAGGTCCCTATATTACTACTAAAGTCCCTTATTGTTGTTAGTGTAACCCCCTTATTGTTATTATTGTACCCTTGTAACCCCCATATTGTTATTATTGTGCCCTTAAATTATTATTTTTAGGTCTGCTAGGATTACATTGTGGCCCCATGGACTCCTATATATAGAAAGGAGGTTTTGTAATTTGAATCATCCAATAATTGTTCATTCATGTAATGTATTGGAGGCTTCCCCCTCGAAGTGGCTTATTTCTAAGGCGTTGATATCTCTTTTCTTCTATTTTTGGCGCTGGTTTCACAACATTTGGTATTAGAGCTTTGGATTCTAGGGTTTTCGTTGCTCCAAACTAGTCATCGTGGAATCTTCGCTATAAAGTTTTTTCTACAAAGGTTCAGAAGCTAAAATTTTTAGAGTGTGAAGCAAAATTCCTGAGGAACATCATCATAAAATTTCAGAACTTGGTTTGCAACATTTTCGGAGATATGATCTGTGGAAGTTAGGGCTTTTTGCAGGCCCCTGAATTTAACCTAAACAGGTCATCGCGAAATTTGCGCTATAAAATTTTTTCTACAAAGATTCAAAACCTACAATTGTTGGAGAGTGAAGCCGAAATCCTAAGGAACAATGTCACAGAATTTCAGAGCTTGGTTCACAATATTTTCGGAGATATGATCTGTGGAAGTTAGGTATTTTTCAAGCTCCCAAATTTCATCTCAAAGAGGTTATCGTGGGAAAATATTCATAACTCTCTCTCTGAGCATCCGATTTGAATGCTGTAAAAAGTGGCCATAAGCACACATGGTGCAGTTTCCTCTATATCAATTTCAGAGCCAAAGGAGGAAACATGAAGATGTGGCAAGTCGTACAAGTTTGATCTACTGAACTAGTCCATAATTGGGTCATTGTGGGAGATTGGACATATCTTTGTCTTGAAGAATCCAAATCAGGTCAGACTTGTGACATTTGAATGAAGCTTCAAAGGGCTACTACAAGAAAAAATTTGAGATATTGAGGATATGCAATTATATAGATAATTAAATTTCAATATAGAGCTCCCCAAAAGCAAGTAAAAGGTGTGTATTTTTTTCCCGAATTGCATAAGTCTTGTTTGAAGAATCAAGTTGAATTGATTCCAAGGGAATATTGTCGAATAGATATCAGTATTGGATTCTAAAATGGCCCCTAAAAAGAATTCAACACCCATTAAGCCTTTAGAAGGCTCTAATATGACTCATGAAGACGAAGAATGGCAACATGACATATCAAAATTACAAGAGCAAGTGCAACAAATTTTGCTCTCGCAAAGAGCAACAAAAAATGAAATGGAAGTTTTTAAGAAAGGCGTGGAAACTAAGATGGATGGTTTGAAGAAAGGCATGGAATCTAAGATGGATGGTTTGAATAACGGCATGGAATCTAAGATATACAGCATGGAATCTGGCATGGAATCTAAGATGGATGGTTTGAAGAATGGCACGGAATCTAAGATGGATGACATGGAAGCTAAGATCGATGAGAAAATGGAAAACATGAAGAATGATTGAAAAGTAGACATGGAAGGTTTGACAAAGTTGATACAAGAAATTTTTCCTAATGGTGAAAAGATAGTAGAGGAAACTCATGATGAGAACAAAAAAGATGTTAATCGCGATTTCATAAAATCTAATGTTGGCGGGAAGAACCACCATATTCCAAAAATGGATATGAGGAATTTTGATGGAAAGGATCCTGTAACATGGATACTACAGATGGAGCAATATTTTGATCTCCATAATGTGCAAAACACACAAAAGGTACGCATTGCAACTTTACATTTAGAATAAAATACATTTGTATGGTATCAATGGCTTTTCTCCCGTAAAAAAATTGTCACTTGGTCAATTTTTACAGAGGAAATTATAGCACATTATGAGGATACAAAGAGCAACACCTTCTTTAGCCAATTGATAAATCTCAAACAAAAGGGTTTAATGGGGGAGCACATTGAGGACTTCCAAAATTGAATATAAGGGTAACTGATATTCCAGAGGAACACAGGATTGATCTCTTCATAGGTACTTTAAAGGATAACATCCAACATGAAGTTCGCATTTTGGAACCTGATTCATTGGAGAAGGCATTCGGGTTGGCAAGAAAAATTGAATGTAAAATTATGGTGACAAGGAAGCCTACCACTCACTTCTATAAAGAGGGAAGTGTTGCTACTCCTAGATTTCCACAAACTACAAGGTTGACACCACAACAATTGGAAGAAAAAAGAGTAAAAGGGCTTTGCTACAGTTGTGATAGAAAATACACTAAAGGTCATAAGTGTGTTGAGAAGAAATTATTTTACATAGATTGTGAAGAGGAAGAAGAAAATGAACAAGAAGAGGATATACACCAGGAACCAACCCAAGAAGAAGAAGAAATGAGTCCGACCATATCGTGTAATGCATTGGCAGGAATTACCACTCCTAAAACTCTCAAGATAGAAGGACATATCAAGAAGAAAAAGGTAATAGTGTTGATTGATTCAGGTAGTACCCATAATTTTTTTCATTGTAAGGTAGCCAAGGAATTGAATTGTTTCCTATACCCAGCACCAGAATGTCAAGTGATGGTTGCAAATGGAGGAACTATAAATTTCTCTGGAAAATGCCATAATATCCAGCTAACCATGGGGAATATGTATTGACTAGTCCAATGCTTTCCATTCCTATGGGAGGTGCTGATGTTGTACTAGGAGTACAATGGTTACAATCTTTGGGGACGGTAGCTTTTAATTTTCAAGAACTTTTCTTGAAATTTTTTTCAGAAGGAAAGGAAGTCGAATTACGGGGTATTGAAGGGATGCCGGGAAGGATAATAAGCTCTAATATCATGACAAAGCTTCTAAAGAAAGAAAAACGAGGAGTAATTGCACAATTATGCTCACTAGAAGTTCCGACATCAAAATCATCTATTTCTGCAGATCTCCAACAAGTCTTGGACAATCATTCCAAGGTGTTTGAAACTCCCAAAGGACTCCCACCTATTCGTGATCATGATCATGCTATTCATTTGATTCCAAGAATTGTTCCTCCAAACATCAGGCCTTATAGATATCCTTATGTCCAAAAGAGTGAAATTGAACGTATGATTGCAGAAATGTTAGAGGCGGGTATAATTCAACCTAGTCAAAGTTCTTTCTCTACTCTTGTAGTATTGGTACACAAGAAGGATGGATCATGGCGCATGTGTCCGGATTATAGGGAGCTCAATAAGCTCACCATTAAAGATAAATTTCCCATTCTGTGATTGATGAATTATTGGATGAATTACATGGAGCAATTTATTTTACCAAGTCGGATCTTCATTCAGGATATCATCAAATTAGAATGAAGACTGAAGATATTCCAAAAACAACATTTCGAACTCATGAGGGTCATTATGAATTTTTGGTCATGCCTTTTGGCCTTACCAATGCACCTTCTACATTTCAAGGGTTGGTGAATTCCATTTTCAAACCCTTCCTTAGAAAATTTGTGCTAGTATTTTTTGATGATATACTAATCTACAACAGGTCTTGGAAGGATCATGTTCAACATATTGACAGGGTGCTCAAACTATTGCAGGAGAAACAATTATATGCAAAAACATCCAAATGTTTCTTTGGAGTACAAGAGGTGGAATATCTGGGTCATATTGTATCTCACGAGGGTGTTAAGGTAGACCCTAACAAAATTAAATCCATTAAGGAATGGAAAGTCCCCACAACAATAAAGCAGTTGCGAGGATTTCTCGGGTTAACAGGGTATTATCGCAAGTTTGTTAAGAATTATGGGAGAATAGCAGCACCTCTAACAACATTTTTGAAGAAAGATGCATTTTCATGGACTCCTGAAGCAACTAAGGCCTTTGAACATCTTAAAGAGGCAATGTGCCTAGCACCAGTCTTAGCTATGCCAGACTTCACAAAAACCTTTATTGTGGAATGTGATGCCTCAGGAAATGGAATTGGTGCTGTTTTAATGCAAGAAGGAAGACCCATTGCTTTTGAAATTTGTCCAATCAAAGGAAACTATTTATAGAAACCTATTTATAAGAAGGAAATGTTAGCAATACTGCATGCACTAAAGAAATGGAGAACTTACCTAATGGGAAGAAAATTCAAGGTAAAAACTGATCATGATAGTCTTAAAAACTTTTTGGAACAAAGACTATCTTCAAAAGAGCATCAAAAATGGGTCACAAAGATGTTGGGTTATGACTTTGAAATAATATACAAAAAAGGGAAGCTAAATGTTGTTGCAGATGCACTCTCAAGAAAGAATGAAGAGGTGGAAGCATTTCTTTGTGCCATTTATATTATCCAACTAGATTGGATAACCGAAGCAAGACATGAATGGAAGAAGGACAAAGATGTATGGACACTCATTCAAAAGTTGCAGCAAGATCCTAGTACATCTGATACATTTAGTTGGAAAAATGATTCCATATGGTACAAAGATCGCTTATATCTTTGTAAGAATTCCCAACTAAAACAAAAGATTCTTCTGGAATTGCACACTTCTCCTTTAGGAGGACACTCAGGATTTTTTAAAAACTTACCACAGGGTGAAGAAAGAATTTTTTTGGGATGGCCTTAAATCTGATATTCAAAAGTTTGTGGCGGAATGTTTGGTTTGCCAGCAGAATAAAGTGGAGACAATTAAGACCCCGGGACTTCTACAACCTTTATCCATTCCAAGTCAACGTTGGGAGGAGATTTCAATGGATTTTATCAAAGGTTTACCTAAGTCCGAAGGAAATAATGTCATCATGGTGGTAGTTGATAGACTTACCAAGTATGCACACTTTTGTGCATTATCTCATCCATTTAAAGCAAGTACAATTGCTACTACATTTATGGACATAATTCAAAAGCTACATGGAAGCCCAAGGGTTATTGTGAGCGACAGAGATCCCATTTTTACTGGAAATTTTTGGACGGAGTTATTTTCTTGTTTGGGTACTCAATTAGCTCATAGCTCATCTTATCCTCCTCAATCTGATGGTCAAACTGAGATAGTAAATAAATGTTTGGATGGATATCTTCGTTGTTTTGTATCTGATAAACAAACACAATGGGTCAAGTGGTTACCTCTTGCTGAATGGTGGTATAACACTTCCTTCCATACTGCAGCAAAAATGACCCCATTTATGGCACTTTATGGATATCATTCACCATCCATCACATCATCTTTAAGGGAAAATTCGAAGGTTCAAGCAGTGGAAGATCACATCAAGCATCAGCAAGAAGTTCTCCAACTCTTAAAGGATAACCTGAATTTGGCACAAAATCGAATGAAACAACAGGCAGATCAACATCGCAGCTAGAGAAGTTTTGATGTAGGAGATTAGGTATTTTTATGGCTACAACCATACAAACAAATGTCCCTCAAGCAAGCTAAGAAGGATAATAAATTATCGCCAAAGTACTATGGTCCTTACAAGGTGTTGCAAAATATTGGTACTATGGCATACAAATTGGAGCTTCCTGTTTCTTCACGAGTGCATCCAATTTTCCATGTTTCATGCTTAAAGAAGGTTATAGGTGAAAATCTTCCAGTTCAAACAATATTGCCAGAACTTGATGAGGAAGGAAAAATCATATTGTAACCTGAAGCGGTCACGGAAACAAGAACTCGACAACTACGAAATTGATCAATTTCAGAGTATCTCATCAAGTGGAAGAACTTACCCACTGAAGATTCTACATGGGAGGATGAGAATTTTATACAGAAGCACCCAGAGCTACTCAAGCGTTGAGGAAAACTATTTTTGAAGGAGAGGGGCATGTTAGGTCCCTATATTACTAGTATATTCCCCTATTGTTGTTAGTGTAACCCCCTTATTTTTATTATTGTACCCTTGTAACCCCCATATTGTTATTATTGTGCCCTTAAATTATTATTGTTAGGTCGGCTTGGATTACATTGTGGCCCCACTAGGATTATATTGTGGCCCCATGGAATCCTATATATAGAAAGGAGGTTTTGTAATTTGAATCATCTAAGAATTTTTCATTCATGTAATGTATTGGATGTTGCCCCCTCGAAGTGGCTTATTTCTAAGGCATTGATATCTCTTTTCTTCTATTTTTGGAGCTAGTTTCACAACACTACAGAGTATGTTTATGCTGTTTTGAGCCAAGATTAATGGAATCAGATTGTTGTTGTGTTGTCTAATATGAATTGGTCTATGCTTAATTTTTGATGGTGAATGTATGCCTGTTTTATAGTTTAATTTGGTACTCTGAATATGTAGCGATAAATGAAAGATTACTTCTTAGAGTTGAGATACATATATGTCTTTCGTATGCTCATGAATATGATGTGTGTTAGTAATCTTTCATTGACATAAATGATCTAGCCTCTAATCTCACTAAGGTCGTGACATGCCTCGGGTGAGACTCCCTTCTCCCTCGAGCAGGGTGAAAATGTCAGCATTGTCCTAGAGTACTGCGGAAAGCTTGTTGGCCTCAAGCCTGAACCTAGATCTTGCCCATAGACCTCCTTTTCTGCCAACAATATCCAGCTAATAGCAGATCCTTCCATCAAGTCTTCTTCAATAGGATGAGCAACAACAAATTTTTTTTGGTAAGAGATAAAAAAGGTTTTTCTTCAAGAGATAATCATGTCTTCCTGCAGCAATATCTTCTAGCAAAAATTTCTTCCTACAACAAGCCTTCTTTAAGATAGATCAACGAGATATGAGAGATCTAGAGATTCAAAATTCCAGAGAGAATGCGAGATCCAAAAGCTGAGAATATGCATAATCTAGAACCCGGGTATCTAGAATATTCAAAATCCAGAAGCTACCCAGTTTTGTGTCAAGTGCCGAGAAATACGTGAAGTTGTGAGAGCAAAGTGCAGTTCTTCAAATGACCTCCACCTCTTTCATTTTTATAGCCTTTCTGGTGCTAGTTTGGGGATGAGTTGAGGCCGATTTGTCCATTAGGGTTAGGATATGGATTTGACCTTATTTTTCATCATTTTTACTGAAATAAAATTATTTTTCTGAATCCCATGCCAATTCCTAATTGGATCTTGACTCTAGTATATGACAACAATTTTTTTTTTTTTCTTCATAATGATTTTCTTTTGACCCTTATGGGTCTATAATCATTCAGATCAAGATAAACATCATGTTTCGTTTTCTTTATTTTACATAATGAAATAATAATTACGAAGACCAACCCTAGTTACATTTCTAACACTTGGAAGATTTCCCATTAGTCTATTCTGATATTAAATAATTGGCAATTCTGTTTATTTTTTGCACCATATAATGTTGGTGCAATGATTAGAGCAATATCCAATTGGAAAATTTCTGATTACATTGGGCATAAAGGGGTGAGTGTTTTTTCAGGATTTCAGGGTGATATATTATGTGAACTATGAACAAATTTATGATTCTTTTACAAATGATAACAACTCATATCATATTAATTGATTTATTTATTTTTCATTTTACACATGACCACAAACCTAGAGATTCATTTTCTATGTTGTACAAAGTTACTAATAGTATCAACTATCACAAACATTGCAGGGTGGCTTGCTATTACTTTCACAGAGGATGAGACTTATGGGGAGATAAAATCTTTGTCTGTTCCTTATGTCACGACTTCTGTGACCGCATATAAAATAAGAACTAATTCTTCACACACTTTACATTTATGTCATATGGGGAGAACTGCCTTATTTGGAAGAGATGGATTTGCTACTTAACTTTGCAAAAATAATGGTATCTTTCCAATCTCTCTAAAAATTATTTTTGAGATAAAAGTAGTGCAACACAAATAAATAAGGAAATGGTAATGGCTATTATAACAAAAGAAATGCTAATCATATAAAATGAACAAAAAGTAATGGTTATTGAAGCTAATGTGTTCAATGTACCTGATTATTTTAGGCTAAACATAAAAGAATTTCTTTTGTATTTAAATTCTGAAGTGTTTTGAATGGATTGAGGACTATACAAAGTCAAGAGCTATGAATTTATTATTGACATTATTTTGATAATATATAAAATTCACAAAATTGTACCAAAACAGGTGAAACTTCATTAAAATGTTACAACTTAAAGCTGAGCAACAAGTCTTGTTGTGTAATTGATCTCCAAAACTGGTCATAATCTTTGCTTGACATGTAGCATGTACATTAATGACAACTTTGGAGGAATTACATGTTCGTTATCTGCATCATATGTTTCTTCAATGATTTGTATTTATGTAATGAAAAATAACACAAATAGTCAGTTAACTAGACATAAAGTTATTGCCACATGCCTCTTTACTAATGAAGGCTAAATCGTAAGTGCAGCGTTGTTGAAAATTGAAAACCAGTTGCTTACACATGGTCAAATTTTTATATTAGCTTTGACAGGTTTTAATTTTGATTATTTTACTGTGTAATTTTGGATAAATTGCATGTTCGTTATGTGTAGCGTATCTTTCTCTAAAAATTTTTATTCCTTGATTAAAAAAGAACCGATAGTACGATTGCGAGAGATAGGTACATCCATAGGCCTCTTACTGATGAAAAAATGAATTGTAAGGGCAATGTTGTTGAAACTTCAAAGCCAGTCGTAGAGCATCAAATTTTTGTATATCTTGTAGTTTTTAAAATAGATGATTTTGTTTTGTACTTTAATGATTTTTATGCTTAGTCATACAAGAAATCTTGAGAGAAAATAGCTATATTATGGCACAAGTCATCCCATAATTCAGAAATTACATTTCTTTATATGATGCTTAAACCTTATTTTTCAGAAATATTCAGAGCTCCACTAACATGGATCAGTTTTACACTTTGGAAGATTTTTGTCATCTCAATTTATATTTATTCTTGGACTAGAAATTTAGAGGTTTTCATTTTTTCATCTCAGTTTGTGTTTATGCTTGGATTAGGAATTAAGAGGTTTGTTTTGTTATACTATAGGGAATGTGGGTAAAATTTAGATCTAAACTTTATTAGTTGTAATTTGAGGGAATTTTAATTTCCAGTTCATAGTTGTATTGAAGTTGTGATGTATTTAGAGTTGCAAGTTCATGAAGAAAGTTTGGTGAAAAAATTCTTGACTCAACTGACATGTTGTTAAGCTCCCCATCCAACTCATCAGAAACTTTGAAAAGGACTTTGCACTAACGGATGGTATTCTGTAATATTCAAAAATTTGCACACAGTAATTTGGAATATTAGATTTTTCCACTTTCACCTAGGAGAGGAATAAATGGGTAAGGAAGCCCATGGACAATAAAAATATGAATAAATTCCACCTTAGTAAGGAAGGAGATCACCTTAGGAGCTGGTTTTACACTTCCAAGTGTGAACAAGGGAAAATTAGAGGGAGACATAGTCAGGTTTGACTAATTCAACATCCATTCTTGAGGAGGAAGAAATCACTCAAGTAAACTAGCTCAATGTGAACAAGGATTAGCCTAGACACACATATGAGAGCCGGATTGAAGATCCCTTGGTGTGAACAGAGGCATTGCAGGTGGATTAGTTCCAGTTGACCAAGTCAACAATGCTGCTACAAAGAGGAGGGAGGCTAGCTAGGGCAGCACAGTTTTGAAAGAGAAAGCTTCATGAGAAAGTCACCTCAACATTGTGTGGGGTCCGGGGTGAGGAAGCTCACCAAAGATAAAAAGGAAGGCATAGAATCAAAGGGATTCATTCATGTATTCATCTATTTTGGTCTTGTGACTACTTGCAAGCTTCAGCTGGTTAGCTGGAGTTGTTGTACTGCTTAGTGAAAAGAATTCCCATGCGGGAATTCCATCCTCTCTTTGGATCATCTTACCTAAGGGATCAAAAGGGAAGGATTTGAGCTTCATTTCAGCATTTGGCTTGGGGAGATTCATATACATTCAGCCATAGCACATTTCCCTTTAGTAAAATGCGTCTTTTATGTAGGGGTAATAGCAGTAGGGTTGCCCCCTTTGATTTTATGCTAGTCTTTGAGAAGGAGGTGCTTATTACCCCCCGGGAGTGATAATAAGAGGCCTAGGGCCATTTTCTTGTATTATTATGTTATTACATGTCATATTCAGCCATTTATAATACAAATATGTAGTAAATACATTATTTTCTGCAGTGCTACTTGTTATTCATGCATTTTTCCGGAGACCTGTGCCGAGTGTCTTATTTATGCTGTATAAGGGGTTAAACCTCCATTTCTTTGCTTGATGATTAATGTAAGATCCATATCAGTATTATTGCATCATTTTCTACATAAAACCTCATGAGAATATCCCAGTCCTTGCTTCAGTAATTGTTTCATGAGTTAGGTTGAGGGGTTTGGGCTTATTTGAGCTACATAGATATGGGTAGATCTATTTATATGAGATAGAGTGATTTTTTTCACCTCTAATTCTGCATGTGAGTTTTATATAATGTCTTCTAAGGGATCCCAGTCCCATTTCTCACTTGTATAGCGTTATTTTTTGAAGACAACTATTTTATGCCTTGTATTGTTGCATTTCCCCACCCGGGAAAGAGAATATAGGTCATCTTGTTGCTGAGGTTATTTCATCTACTGGTGTGATGTTATTTTACATCTATTGAGCTACTCTAAATTTCCAAGCTCATGATTTTATGAAGCTCCACATTGGTAATAACTCAGATTATTCCCAATAGTGTAACTGTTCCCATTTTGGGATATTACAGTGGTATCAGAGCTGCCATATTGGCTCAGCCTATGGATTTCAGATCCAATCAGAAGATAATAAGGAGAGGAGAAAAAAATTTAAGGAGAGGATGAGCTTACTCTCATCCATTTTCAGGTCCAAGAAGAAAGTAGAAGAGAAATGCATTGAAACTCCAAGAGGGTTTCAAGGAGGAGAGAGTTGCAGTGAGACCTATAGAAGGTTTCAAGAAGAAAAAGAAGATGCATGCACTTCTTGTTCTCATAGAGGAAGTGGAGAGTAAGGAGACCACTTAGAACATGAAATCCTGAGTGGGTATTTTGTAGAATACAAGTGCCAACCTAGGGCTTCGAAAGAGACCCTAGATTTTCCTCAGTTTATTCAACTGAGAGTAGAGAGAAGACCCTGTAGCAAGGGAGAGATTAAAGTCAATAGGTTCGTATTTTCTACATTTGATGGGTCAACTGCAGCTAGATCTTGGGCAAGAAAGCTTGAGGCATTCTTCCTACTTCATCTAGTGGTAGAGAAGGAGGCAACAAAAGTTGTAGCGCTGCACCTGGAGGGTGCAGCCAATGCTTGGTGGTGTAGTCACTTAAGCCACACAAGAGTGACTTATTTCTCTAAGTTCACTCAAGAGCTGATCATAACCTTTGATGGAAAGAGATCACAGGAGAGTAGGCCCACACCACCATGGGAGGAGGCAAGTACCAGCACTGTCATAGCCTTGAGAGAGCAGCGTTCTACACCAGCAGTTGGATCGGCCAACACTTTGAAAAGAGGGACTCTTGCAGCCATACAAGATGTTCCAAAGGCTCACAAAGGTATATATAAATTTATATGTCCTAATATTTCAGAGAATTTTATGGAAGACATTGGAGATTTGTTTTCATATGGCCCAGGATCAAACATTGTTGCTGAGGTAGAACAACAATATTGCACTGCGCCGTGCAAACTTGAATGGTTCAAGAAACAAATGAACCATCATTCTCCTGGACCCTTGTGAAGTTGCACTCAATCCTTGAGGATGGAGTGTGAATTCTTGGAGGATGGAGTGAAATTTTCTCCAAACAAATTCATGCAAAATCAAATGTTCATCCGGAAGTTGATGCATGAGATAGCCAAAACACCCTGGAGGAGGGTTACAATGCTGTCAAGAGGTAACAGCAAGGAGGCTTTGCCTTCAGGCCCCTTGGATCCTTATGGGTTCAAGATGATCATCGATGAGAGATATTCTCTAGGAGGTCTCCAAGGAGTTGCATCTCAACATCCCATGAAATGCAAGAAGAAAAATATGATATGGGAGGATGGTAATCTTCTTTGGAAGAGTACCAAGGTGGAGAATGGTAGGAGGCATCCATTGGTGGATAGAGAGCAAGGAGCTGGAGAGCTACTTGAAAATATATGATACTGGGCAACAAGAGGAAAAATTGCATTGGCTACTCTTAAGAGATTTTAGCCATCATGAGACATGTCCTTTTCCCAAGGGTATGTGGATAGGAGGAACTTGGCAGGGTACTTGCATCATATAGCAAGGAGCGTGGAAGTGTTATGATGATGTGATATTTTCACCACATGGGTTATATGATGGAGGTATAATGGGGTAGCAAAAACATTTGTTGCTTTGGAGGATTGAGAGGGAGCAAGGGCAAAGTTGCTCTCACATTTTGCATAATGTTGCAATGGGAGGAGTCTTTGACATTGGACATGTCAGAGAATGGAGTTATGAGTTGGCAGGAGCCTATTTTCATAGGCCAACAACGCTGTCACTATCGAGTAGCAACTTGTTGATAGAGTGTTCCCAAGATCACTTCATATTTGATGCACTTGGTGGGCATAAAGGAGGTGAGAGTGGTAGAGGAGTGAATGGACTCATTTTTCATTATGGTATCATCTCCTTGACTTGGGTTTCCAGGCATTTGGGGGAGGATATTCATGCAGCATGTGATTCATTCCTCTTCAGATGGGTATGCCATACCACTATGGAGGACTCATCTCTGGATTTTGTCACCCTCTTGCTTCCAACACATGGTAAGAATTCTGTTTTTGTACTTATTGATTGTTCAACACAATATTTGTATACTCTTACCATTTCCTTGCAGTGCCTTGCTCTCAAAAGGGGAAAATTTCTCTTTAGGCTCCATGGTCTATTTTTGGCTAGCTATCATAATGGAGACAACCATCTACCATATGATTTGGGGGAAGTATGTGATTACTTCTTGTGTGCTCAATTGACATATTCAGCCATCTACTATTTACTAGTGGGTGTGATGACTTATACAACAGGCCATTTTTCAAGAGAATACTTGCCATACCATTGTCTGAAGCTGCAGTGGGGAAGACTGCACTGTGACCACTTGGGAGACTATTGGTACCTTCTAGCATCACATAAGACCTTCAGTCTTTCTCTCATTATGATGCCGATCATGATCCTACTTGCTGATATTATTCTTACCTATATGAGGAGCATGATTGGAGGAGGAACACATATAGTGGATGTGTTCTTGCAGGAGGAGCATCCCTACACTTTCTGCATTGCATGCTCTAAGGGGAGCATGGGAGGAGACATGGCCTCTATAGCAACATATTTATTTCTTAATGAGGAGGGCCATGAGATGGATGGGATGCCATATGGTGGTAATTTTTTTTCCATCATGTATGAGATGGTTTGGGCCATCTTGATGCGCAGCGCTGGGAGAGGGACCTTTGGAGGTCTACCTTCCTTCTTACCATTTGAGGGCAGCATGACGGCAGCCAAAGATCAAAAAATCATTTACAATTTTCTTAAGGGGAGAGGAAAGCAGCATGGGGTAGGATGCTATGTCTACCATGACCAGAATTTCAGCCCACCTACTTTGCCGAAGCTTCAAGTGGAGAATGATTTGCATGAGTTACCATTTTGGAGGGTGACTCATTTTGCTTGGTTGATAGCTTGGGGAGGAGAGATTCAAATGGGGATGATGAGTCCCAATATATATCAGCCCTCATGCTTCAAGAGGATCTTCAAACAGCCCATTGTTGCTTCCATGCATGTTCTACTGCCACATATTGTCAGCTATTTAGATAGCTTACACACTTGGGAGGGGAAATTTGGAGATATATTGATGATGAAACACCTTGATCCTTGGAGGATTTTATATTATGAGGTTGCTACATGGAAGAAGATGATGCTATTTAGTCTTATCCTTGGAGTTACTTGGGGATAAGCAACATTTGGGAGGGGAGGACTGTAATATTCAAAAATTTGCACACAGTGATTTGGAATATTAGATTTTGCTACTTTCACCTAGGAGAGGAATAAATGGGTAAGGAAGCCCATGGACAATAAAAATATGAATAAATTCCACCTTAGTAAGGAAGGAGATCACCTTAGGATCTAGTTTTACACTTCCAAGTGTGAACAAGGGAAAATTAGAGGGAGACATAGTCAAGTTTGACTAAGTCAACATCCATTCTTGAGGAGGAAGAAATCACTCATGTAAACTAGCTCAATGTGAACAAGGATCAGCCTAGACACACATATGAGAGCCAGATTGAAGATCCCTTGGTGTGAATAGAGGCATTGCAGGTGGATTAGTTCCAGTTTACTAGGTCAACATCGCTGCTACAAAGAGGAGGGAGGCTAGCTAGGGCAGCGCCGTTTTGAAAGAGGAAGCTTCATGAGGAATTCACCTCAACATTGTGTGGGGTCTGGGGTGAGGAGGCTCACCAAAGATAAAAAGGAAGGCATAGCATCAAAGGGATTCATTCATGTATTCATATATTTTGGTCTTGTGACTACTTGCAAGCTACAGCTGTTTAGTCAGAGTTGTTGCACTACTTAGTGCAAAGAATTCCCGTGCGGGAATTCCATCCTCTCTTTGGATCAGCTTGCCTAAGGGATCAAAAGGGAAGGATTTGAGCTTCATTTTAGCATTTGGCTTGGGTCCATTCATCTACATTCAGCCATAGCATAGTTTCTTTCAGTAAACTGTGTCTTTTATGTTAGTATGAATTCTTCGTCGAAGTGTACGAAAAAGAACCACTTTAGCTACGCATAACTAATAGCCCTAACAACAATAGAGGCTGCAAAACATCTTCAGATCTGCAATTAGTAGTTAAAATGCTGCAACAAACAGATCTATAAAGGGAAAGACATTAAACGATAAAGTAAGAGTTTATGTGCATCATCAGACAAGACAAGAACACGATTTTGAATGAATTTTATATTCTGAGACACAGGAGGAAAAGAAGGTGTATCAGGATCTCCTCAATGGATGGGTTCTTTGTAGTCCTGCAGCCACTTAGGATCTATTTTCTCTCTTGTAGATGTAGAAAACCCAATGTAGAGAGGGCGCAGAGCTCAATGGGAGCAAAATGGTAGAAATGAGACCAAGTGTATAGATCGAGTGATCTAATAGGCAACAAAAGGTGAAGAATGATGGGGAGAACCCTCCTATTTATAACAAAATATTGGGTCATTCTAGATCTTGGTGCATGATTAAAATAATGTTAACCAAATCTAGATCCACCTCTATGGAATATTTTATTATTATTTGTTGGAAGGAAAGGGTGTTTGACTTGGGTCAAATCCCTTGATTAGTGAAAAATAAATAAATAAATGATTTATTTATCTTTTTAAGGAAGTGGTTGGGATATAATCAAATAAATAATGATTTAGTTGATTAATGGTGGTTGATTTGGTCATATTTAACAAGGAATATTATTTTAATAATTATTCCTAGAAAATAATAAGATAACTATGGGTTTATCTCATTAATTTCTTTGTTTTTGGGTTAAACATGACTGGGAATAATAATTAAATTATGGTTTAATTAATTATTCCTTTTGGGACTTCCTAATTAACATAGTGAAAGCAGTTTTACTTAGGGTAAAACTAGTCTTACATGGTGTACTTGGGTCCATCTAATGATGAAAGGTTAGATGACCAAAAAATGGTGTAACAGATTGCCCCCCAGCGTGCGAGTGTCAGGAGCAAATTGTATGACCGAAGTACATTGTAAGAATACAATCACTAGACAACAAAAGGGTATGTCAGAGAGAGAAGTGGGAGGTAGATAGTGTGCTGAAGGACTAGACCCTGAGGAGACGAGACTCGCAGGTGCAACAAGTCTCTTTTTATGAGAGGGTACCTGTGCTGAAGGCGGCGGGGGAGTTATACCTATGCCCGCCGTGACAAAGTACAAAAGAATAGTGTGTCCAGTAAACAAGGGACCGAACCATAGAGTACAACTGGCATAAGCAAAGGCCAGATAAAAATACAATGAAGAGTCTCACATACATGTTGTGCCTGGGATAACAGCCAGGACTAGTACAATAACATCTGAGTACATGAGATAAATACAACCCAAATGCCCCCTGTAAATGGGGAAGGGCTCACAAAATCTGACTGATACATGCAAATCGTGGAGGCGCTGCAGGTGGCTAAGGCCAACATCATCAAAATCTGGAGCGGCATCAAAGGTTGCAATGAAGAGGTCATCCGGGCATGTGGGGGGCTACCTGCAGGGCCACCCCCTCATGAGGGCTGAGACATCTCACACACGCCCGGGAATCATCAAGAGCTGCTGCTGGGTCACTGGACTGTCCGGTATACGAATCTCGATCATGCTGAAAGGAGCTGGAGAAGCAACCAAGTCAAAGGGAAGTGAGAAATCCCCCTGCCTGATCCGAGGCACCGAACAAAAGTGGAAGCTGGAACCAAGGTACACCGCCCTCTAGACCTTGCTTCTGGAATAAGTGTGCTGAGGTCGACAGAAGGAGGTCCGCCGTAGGTGAGGCAATGAGAGATCCTCAACTAAGGCACGAGAGAAGAGCAATAGAGCGACGGACAGACTGACACTAATGATGATAGTGGAAATGGGAAGGATGGAGTGGCGAATGGACGACTTCCCTTGTTAGAGCATAAAGGGCATGAATGACATGGCAGCGACTGACACAATATCGGAAGGGACAGGGGACAGTGGGGCTGAAGGTCATAATGTGCGATGCAAGAGAGGGACCAAGCAATGAAGGATGGAGGGCTATAGTGGGGTGTAAAAGGACGCAGGATAGACTCCATGAATGCAATGATGACTCGACTTGGATGCTCTAAACAAGGGCGACTTTATAGTGCTGCCACACAGTAAAGGCCCCAATGGGGGGGTCATGGAAGCATGAGTACAAGGTGGGCACTCATGACGAAAATCGACACGAACATGGACAAGTAAGGGAGCGATATGGTGCCCCAAGTACAAGTGGCGTAAGTGAGGAAATTCGATTTTAAGGAGCGGTGAAGTGACCCTTCGTGGAAAAAATGTGTCCGGGTGAAGTATCAAATCACCAAAAACTAATTAAAACCCATTTGAGAGCTCGGTGAGATCTAACCAGCGGTGCTGACGGTTCGTCGAACGGGGCTACGGTGTGGTCGCAGCAGTCGAAAGAAGAAACAGGGGTTCTCTTTTAATGAGGCAGTTTTCCCTCCAAAATCATTCATTTGCTATTGTTGCTGTGGTGAATGTGGAGAGGAGAGAAGGCCCTAGATCTTGCGGCGAACGTAGCGGACAAACCGACCGTTGGATTTGAGATCTGTCAGTTGGAGGTAAGAGGCCTAACCTTGCTCTTGCATTTTGGTGGATTAGATTTGCAGTTTAGGGCCCAACACCCCAGAAACAGCCCCTCCCTCATCTCTACGGCCGGGTCGCACTTTTTGGGGCAAAAAGTGCGACCCAGGACGCAGGTTTGAGGGCAAAAAGTGTGACCTGGTCCAGAAAATGGCAGAAAACTACGACCTGGGCGATGAGGGGGACTTGGTGCTGTTTGATGGCTGGGAGTTGGGTTTTGGTGTGTGGTTATGGTTTTCCCGATCTGTACCCTGACAAAAAGAATGTGTTTGTGCAGGTATGGCAGAGTTGCGGGTCAACTGGAGAGAGAGAGATCTGGGAACACTTCGGGCCGAGATCCAGGCGGATCAGGGCGTTCGTCGTGTATTGGCCAGATTTGGGGTTCTTAAGTTTTTGGAGAACCCGTTGATGAGAGCAGGGGAACCATTACTGGCCCGGATTATCAGTTATTGGGATCCAGATCAGGAGATCTTTGTAGTGCAAGGGCACAGGATCGAACTGACGGTCCAGGATGTGTACTTCCTGACCGGCCTCCCACCACTGGGGATAGTGGGAGACACGCAGCCAGTGTTGCCGCGGGAGCGGCATATCATGGAGTTTGTGGAACGCCATTGTCGACCGGGTCTTCAAGTCAAGGGGACTCGAATATCGATCGGGGATCTAGAGAGGCTAGAAACCCGTGCATTGGCCGCAGTTGTGCTGCGAATCCTGGGCAGCCAGGCGTTCCATCACATCACCGGTGGGCAGATGATGATAGTGGAGAGTGTGTTGGGTGGGACCTACTTTGGGTGGGCCCAAATGATGCTGGTGTCGCTAAAGCGACAGTTGTCGTTATGCAGGCAGCAGGTGAATCATGATTGCTCATATGGGACTTTATTGTGCACCTTCTTCTTTGAGAAGATCCCGACCTTGAGGCCTCGTGTGCAGCTTCCAGATGGGGGCCCGAGAGAGCCCAGGATGCGTCGTTGGGGACGACTACTCTGCAGAGGAGGAGGAGGGGCGGTCGGGCGAGTGTTTCGACCAGAGTTCTTTTCCCATTGGGATCAGATGCCATTGTACATAGATGACTACCCTTATAGTGGGATGAGCTACTGTGGGGATCCGGATCTGCCACTTCCGTCTGGTCGAGTCTGGGGGCCCGATGGTAAGTGACAAATTGCTATTCTTATATGGGCATGTTAAAGTGTTTGAATAGTAAATAATGATACTAATTCAGGGACTTTTGGTATGCAGATATAGCACCGGTAAAACCGGCCAGATATATGGGACGACCGGCAGCGTCTGGAGCTACAGGTCCGAGTGGATCGAGAGCAGCGCAAAATGAGGGTGCAGCCGCCCTACTGGAGGACATCTGCCGTAGATGTGAGCAGCTGTTGACCGGAGTATCGGAGCGCGGGTGGCAGGATTTAGACGACCAGTACATAGAGCCATGTGTTGGTATCCCCTCGGAATGGCGAGGTATCATGCGGCGCATGGCGATGGCCGGTCAAGCTATGCATGATCTACATGCTGCAGGGGCAGAGCCATTGGCCCGGGAGCCTCCAGATAGTGATTAGGGGCATATGGTGCCCTTTCTGATGTATGTAGGGGCAGGTGGTGCCCCCTAGAATGTATGGAGGGGCATATGGTGCCCCCAGTTTTTGTATTTTGTTTGTAACATGCTATGGGCATGTCGTATGTATATGTATGGGGGGGGCGTATGGTGCCCCCCAGTTTTTGGAACATGCTATGGGCATGTCGTATGTATCAGAGTAGATGGACTCATCAATATATGGTTTGCGACACATATTATGGATATGCATCGTCTTTTGATGGTTGATTTAATGTTATTGTCTTGTATGAATTGTGTGTGATAAATGCCAATCTAGAACATGGTTTGCAATACGATCTACGTAGTGATTCTGGTCTCTGGGTACATGGTTGAAAGTTATGGTTTCAAACGCACGTATTAAGACTTTCACTCGTAAATAGCGTCTAAACAGCACAGGGTTATGCACACGATAAACACCATTTAGTTGCATTACAAGAAGCAGGGAATCCAAACAAACGTGCAGATGGCGGATGCGATGCAAGAGGGCATCAGCTAATAGGCCACGCACTGCATCATATTCGGCTTGATTGTTGGTGGCAGAACCAATGCATACCCCGTTAGAAAGAACGAGGTGATGCAAGGGGGTGAAGATGGCCCACCCTGCCGAGGCAAGATTCCTGGAGTAGCGACTTGCACCATCGGCGTAACCGATAAAGGGTGTGGACGGGGGGTCCTGCAAAATGGTGTGACAAGACAATAAAGGGGGGGATGAAAGGAAATGACGGCAGCGTGAGGGTCCAGAAGTCATTGAGCGGTAATGGCAGGGGGAAGGGGTAGGATGATCAAGACTCAAACAAGGTGGTGTATGAGTGCTATCGGAAACATGGCGAGGACTCGGGCTGCGGAGGTCAACAGAGACACAAGTGGAGTGTTCTCGAGTATCAAGGGACACAACAGGGGAGGCTGCGGACGGGCTAGGCTCCAAGTGTCGTGCAGAGGAGGATAGGTAAAGAATGGTGACTGTAGACTCTGTCATCTGAACATCAGGGGGGGGGATGTGGATGGGAGCGGGGGAATCCTCAGGCTGGCCTGAAGCATACTGCGCGAGGATGGGAGAGGCGGATTGATTTTGTTCAACCTCATACTCGCGGATCACCTCAAGGGAGGCACGGTAATGCGTCAGGTGAGGACAATAATGGGAGTAGTGGCCATGGACACCGCACAAAGCACAGGGCTTGTTGGTGCGGAGAGTCTTGGGGTTCTTGGGGATGGTCGAAGAAGGAGTGGGAGTGTCGGGGAACGTGACTTTTACCATGGGTCGGATACGAGGTAACTCGGGACAAGCATGGGTGGCATGACCAATGACATCACATAAGGCACAAGGCTTCGGGGGTGGAGAAGGAGCCGGGTTGGTCGTGGTGGTTTGGTCTTTGGCTGCCCCCTTGCGGGCTTTGCCTTTCTTCCCGGGAGCCGTCCCAACAGGAGAAGGGTCCTGTGGAGGTGCTGGGGGCACAGTGGCTATGGAGGAAGCGAGGGGGACCGGTTGAACCGGTGTCAAAGGCATGTAAGGTTTGGGGTGACCGGGGGGGGTGGCGGCTGGGGGGTCAAGGTACCAAACCGGAATACCCAAGGTCAAGTTAGGGAGAGAGAATTAGCCATGACCGGGATAGGGAATATACTCGGGAGGGGGGAGCCAAGAGGATCACAACCGGCGGGGTAATGGCCCGGGAGGTACGGCTCAGAAGATGGTTAAGGCGGGTTGGACCGAACTGCTGGAGGATCTTAAAGATTTCGGGGATACGGTTGTGAGGAGGGCCGGAAAAGGAGAAGGTCCGAAATTGTAAGGCTGAGATGAATAGCTGGGAGCGGGTTGCGCGGAGGGCGGGGAGGTTGCGGACTAGCAAAGCGGGGAGCCGTTTATGGGCGACTTTGAGACGGTGCCATCATGCAAACATTCGACAAGCTGGGATCGGTAACAGGAGGGGGGGGAAGGGGAGGAAAAGTACCAAGCAGGGTGGAATCTTTATAGACGCCGGGGGAGACACTGGTCAAGGAATCGACGGTTTGTTTGTTGGCTACGGAAGAGATGGTCGTCTCGGAGGAGGTCTGAGATGGCGGCTCATGATAAGATAGCTGGTCAATGGTGACGATCTTCCCATTATGTGGGAAGGACATCTTGCGGAAAACCGCGGATGGGACAACAGACATGGCATAGGTGTAGCTTCGCCCCAATAGAATGTTGTAGTCTAGAGGGGCATCAATGACTTCGACATCAACGCAAACAGTCTTACTGGCGAGGGTGATGGGGGCGATTCTGAAAACGGGCCAATGGTGGGAGCATGGAGAGTCCCACGCTCGAAGGGTGATCATGGAAGGGGCCAGCTCAGGGGATCCGAGTTGCTTCCAAACCGAAGCGGACATCACATAGGTGGATGCCCCCTCATCAACTATACACCGGGATACAGTGGCGTTCCGGATTTTGACTGGGATTTGGAAAGCAACAGAAGGAGGAAGGGGAGGATGGTCCGATTGAGTGGCGTCAAAAACAATCATTTGGTCATCAGCAGGATCAACAGCGCCCACGGCAGAGCCTTATTTTGAGAAGGGCACGACTGGAGGAGTTCCAGTGTGGAAATGGCAGCAGGGGATTGCGCCAAATCATCTACTATACTATACGATTGAGCGGCTCGACCGGAAGCAGCATTTCGGCGTAATGGGCCCTTTGGGATCTTTGGATGAACCTCAACTTTGGGTTGAGGGATGTGTAAGGGGCCATTGGACGTCGAAAGAGGCTCTGTAGAATCTGAAGATGGAGGCTCGGAAGCATACTGAGCGGGAGGCTTGGGGTACTGGCGAGACCGAGTTTGAAGGTGAAGGTCGATGGAAGGGGAAGGATCGGAGCGCATCATAAGGATCTGGTAATCAGAGGAACCAGAGATGGACGAGGGGGTGGCTACATGACTGTCGGGGGGTTGGGTAGCCACGAATCCTTGTTGAGGGAAAGGATCAGTGAACACAGCTGGCTGGGTAGTGGCCACATTAGGAGGAGCATGAGGGGAGGCGTGTTGTCCGCACAATGTGGCTTGAGACTCCCACATCTGTCGCATCTGGGGTAAGAGAGGACAATCGTGAGTGTAGTGACCGTAAACACCGCAACACGAACAGGGCTTGTTTGTGCGAAGCGGCTTGTCCGGCCTGGGCGGAATGCCCTGAGGCTGGTTGCTAGTGTTAGGGTCCATACCAGAATTGGGTCCTCGGTTACCGGGGGCAGATGGGTTCTGGTTGCCTCTCCGCCTTCTTTGAGAAGAAGGGGGATTGATCGCACCCTGCTGTGCAAATACTTGCCCTGGAGGGGGTTGTAAGTGCTGTTGCGGGTTGTGAGGAGGCAAGGGAGGCGGAAGCGCATATGCTGGAGGAGCTGGCGCACCAGGCTGTGGATAAAAGTAAGGGTTGGGTTGGGTGACATTGAGGTAAGCAGGAGGTTGGGAAAAAGGAGGAGGCATGCCGTATCCTGGATACATGTTGCCGGGAGGGGGAAGAGTGCTTGAGGTGCTGGCCCCTCCCTGAGGGAGACCATGGCCCATAGGAGGGTGAGCAGATGGGTGGGAAAGAGATCCAACAATACCGTCGGCGGAATGAGATGCCCCCGGGGCGTTAGCGCCACCGGGCCTGGGGATGTCAGGAAGAACGGTATAAACATAACCAGATTGAGCGTAGATCAGGTCATATTTTAAAGCTATTTGGAGGGCGGCTTCTTCAGATTGAGGAAAGTGAGAGGCTACATCTTTGCCGATGGGAGACGGGAGGGTGCGAAGGAACCAGTCCATGTAAACCCGATCTTCAAAGGGAGGGGCTCGACATAAGCTCCGTCTTCGTCGCCATTCCTGAACATGGGCAGAAAGGCGTGTGGAAGAGGATTGCTTAAATGAAGTCAAGAGCTCCGCACCAGTGTCGTATCGGAGAGGGAGCTGGAAGTATGACAAGAAGGCTTGGGCAAGAGTCTCGAACGTGGTATGGGAGGAAGTGGCCTGTTCGACATACCATTTAGAAGCTTCGCCGGTAAGCGTGCGTTGGAACAAACGAAGACGCATGGAGTCATCGGTAATGGAGTTGGAGGAACACCACATGTGGAAAGACCGGACGTGATTGGTTGGGTCTTCGCCATTAAGGCCCTCGAACTTAGGGATATCAGAGGGTAACTTGGTAGGCATAGTGGGCCAGGTAGCATTATGGTGAATGGGGTCATTAATCAACTGATGGAAATCGGGGAGGCTGAGGCCTGCAATGTACGGCAGCACAGGGGTGGCCGGGGTAGTGGTTGTGACGGTTCCGCTAGAAGTAGGGCCGGCATTGGGGCCGGGAGAACCGCTAGCGTTAGGTCCTGATCCAGACATGGTGAAGGTAACAGGAGGAGAACCGGAAGGAGAAGGGGGACCCGATGAATCAGAGGAGTCGGAGTGCGGACTCGAAGGTGGACTGGCTCGACGACGGCGGTGCGGAGCAGGTCGATCAACCGGAAACTGAGGGTGAAGGCCAAGAAGTCTCCGGAAAAGGCGCCTTGGGGGCGCAATGATGACAGGAAGAAGGAAACCGACAAGGGCAGAAGGGGACAGAATCAAGAAAGGTCAAGGGCAGATAAGGTGCAGTGACAATTGATTTTAGAGTCTTTGCCAGGCGGTGTAAACCAGGCGCTTCTTCACTTAGGGTCAGTGTGTGGCGTGCGTTAATTTTAATTTTTAAACCCTTTCCGTTGTTTGAGAGTAAGAAAAAGTGTGCGACGTAGCTGAAAATAAACCTACAGAGAACAGAATAAAATGCTGAAATAACAGAAAAATAACAGCTACGTATGCATCTATCTAACCCAAGAAGGTGGGTCTCTCACAACTATGCTGAAAAGAAAGGGAAAAAACTATGGAAACACACACAAAGGAAGCTCAATAGATCTAGGGTCAAAGGGGACAGAGATCTGGAGGATAAAGCTGCAGACAAGGGGTGCAGATCACAGCCAAGAGACAGAGGCAAGGTGGCCGGAAAAGGGAAATCAGCAAAAAAATGGGGGGCAAGGCAGAGGCCTTCAGAGGAGGTCCAAACAAAATGACAAGAGGTGATTTGAAAGGAAAAGAGGCTGATTTCAATGGATCTGAAAGTGAGGTAACAGATCTGGAAAAGAGGGGGCTGAAGCTATGAAACCGACGGCTGAAACAGCTAAAACTCTTCCACAAAAAGTGGAGGGTACTAAAGCCCTAAGGGGCTGGGTTCCCACTTAGATGAGTACAAGAATGCATCGCATCTTGGTCAAGGCGGCCGAGAGCGTAGGTCGGAAGACCCCCCGCGTGTTTGAAGCAGAACCTTAAAAAAATTGCGTAAAATGTCGAGGGGTGCGTCGTCGCGCAGCCCCGACTCCGATTCGAGTTGAGTCGAAAATCGAAGCGAAAAGTGCGACCTGGAGGTCCAGGTCGCAGGTTTTGGGCCAAAAAGTGCGACCCCCCTGTTCTGGTTGTCTCGGCGGCAGATTTTCCGAAAAGTTGCCGTCTCAGTTGCGGCTGGTGTCGCTTACCTGCGCAATAGGGCCAGAAACACACGGAAGTTAGAAATTTTAAGTTTTTAGGGTTTTATGTGAGAAAAATGACATAAAAAGAGGAAAACTAAGCAGCTGAAAAGAAGCCCTAGGGCCCGAAGTAGCTGGATATGCAGGAATATGAAAAACGACAGCGGTCGTAATTTAAAACCCGTGTGGAGTCGCCATTTGTTAGTATGAATTCTTCGTCGAAGTGTACGAAAAATAACCACTTTAGCTACGCATAACTAATAGCCCTAACAACAATAGAGGCTGCCAAACATCTTCAGATCTGTGATTAGTAGTTAAAATGCTGCAACAAACAGATCTATAAATGGAAAGACATTAAGCAGTAAAGTAAAGAGTTTGCTCCATGCATCCAAAAGACAAGACAAGAACACGATTTTTGAATGAATTTTTATATTACAGGGCACCTGGGAGGAAACAAGAAGGTGTATCCAGATCTCCTCAATGGGATGGGTTCTTTGTAGTCCTCAGCACTTCAGATCTAAGATTTCTCTCTCTTGTAGATGTAGAAAACCCAATGCAGAAAGTAGAGCTCAATGGGAGCAAAATGGTAGAAATGAGACCAAGTGTATAGATCCAGAGTGATCTAATAGGCAACAAAAGGTGAAGAATGATGGGGAGAACCCTCCTATTTATAACAAAATATTGGGTCATTCTAGATCTTGGTGCATGATTAAAATAATGTTAACCAAATCTAGATCCACCTCTATGGAATATTTTATTATTATTTGTTTGAGGGAAAGGGTGTTTGACTTGGGTCAAATCCCTTGATTAGTGAAAAATAAATAAATAAATGATTTATTTATCTTTTTAAGGAAGTGGTTGGGATATAATCAAATAAATAATGATTTATTTGATTAATGGAGGTTGATTTGGTCATATTTAACAAGGAATATTATTTAAATAATTATTCCTAGAAAATAATAAGATAACTATGGGTTTATCTCATTAATTTCTTTGTTTTTGGGTTAAACATGACTGGGAATAATAATTAAATTATGGTTTAATTAATTATTCCTTTTGGGACTTCCTAATTAACATAGTGAAAGCAGTTTTACTTAGGGTAAAACTGGTCTTACATGGTGTACTTGGGTCCATCTAATGATGAAAGGTTATATGACCAAAAAATGGTGTAACATTTTATGCAGGGGCAGCAGCAACAAGGTTGCCCCCTTTGATTTTATGCTAGTCTTTGAGGAGGAGGTGCTTATTTCCCTCCAAGAGTGCTAATAAGAGGCCTAGGGAAATTTTCTTGTATTATTCTATTATCTCATGTCATATTCAGCCATGTATAATACATATATGCAGTAACTACATTATTTTCTGCAGTGCTGCTTGTTATTCATGCATTTTGCCGGAGACCTGTGCCGGGTGTCTTGTTTCTGCTGTATAAGGGGTCAAACCTCCATTTATTTGATTGATGATTAATGTAAGCTCCATATCATTATTCTTCCATTATTTTATACATAAACCCTCATGAGAATAACGCAGTCCTTGCTTCAGTAATAGCTGCATGAGCTTGGTTGAGGGGTTTCAGATTATTTGAGCTGCATAGATTTGGGTAGATCTGTTTATATGAGCTAGAGTGATTTGTTTCATCTCTAATTCTGCATGTGAGTTTTATATAATGTCTTATAAGGGATCCAAGTCCCATTTCTCACTTTTATAGCGTTATTTTCTGAATAAAACTATTTTATGCCATGTATTGCTGCATTTCCCCACCCGAGAAAGAGAATATAGGCCATCTTGTTGCTGAGGTTCTTTCATCTGCTAGTGTGATGTTATTTTACATCTATTGAGCTGATCTACATTTCCAATCTCATGATTTGCTGAAGCTCCACATTGGTAATAACTAAGATTATTCCCAATAGTGTAGCTGTTCCCATTTTGGGATATTACATATTCCCTTAGAAAAATTACAGGCACTGAGGGGGTTTGGTTGCATAATCTGGAAGGGTGTAAGTCCAACTCTCCTAACTTTCGAAGTCCTGGATAAGAAATGTGGAGCATGGGGATTATAGTATTGGATGGTCAAATATGAATTCGGTTCCTCCTAGAGTTGATACATCTTTCTGGTTTGGCACTATAATATCTTGTCTATGAAGACTAGGGCACATGAATATGGAATTTAAGGTAACTTGAGGTTACATGGGTCAAATAATGTTCTTTTTTCTCCCATAAAAAAGGACAAGCAAGATTTATAAGGTGATCCTCCTAAAGGCCTCAGACTGGAATGCAGTACAAAGAGATGGAGATCAGTTTATGAGAACTCATCTCATGAAGAGGTTCATCTCTCCTAAATTTCTAAGTCATGGATAAGAAATGTGGAGCATGTGGATTATAATGCTGGATGGCCAAACCTAAATTTGGTTCCTCCTAGAGTTTATTTCTCTTCCTGGTTTGGCACTATACTCTCTGATCCGTGAAGATTAGGCATCATGGATCTGAAATTTAAGATAGCTTGGGATGACATGGGTTGATCCCTCTTGTTTCTCCCATCAGAAAGGACAAGCATGATTTATAAGGTGATCCTCTTTAAGGCCTCAGACTGAAATGCAGTACAAAAATATGGAGATATGTTTCAAAACACTCATCTCATGAAGATGACAAAGCATCTCTGGCTATTATAGTTTATAATAATGTAGTTCCAAGGGCTTGGCATTTGTTAGGGTTTCACTAGTAATTAATGTAGCCATTTTGAGTAGGCCCATTTCCCAAGGTTTCTTCCCGACTATGAACTAAAGAATTTCTATGAACGTGATTTTGCTAGCTAACCAGCGAGGCACCTAGTTTTCTATTCCTTGTAGGTGTAGAAACATATAGTTGAACATAAAACCTAATTTTATAATTTTTTTTTTGTTAGTTGAGAAAAAAATCAGGTTAAATAAATGTCACATGTTTATTTTATTTGATATATTATAGGTTTGGGGTGTTTTTTTCAACATATTTTCTGGTTTAATTTTCCCATAATCCTACATTGATTTGTTGGAACGACATATATAAGTTGTGAACTCTCCACAATCTAAGTGCCCTAGAGGTTTTTCAGGGTGCTAAATTTATATATAAATAATCAAAAGAAAATTTTAAACAACAAAGATTAAGATTTGACCAAAAACAATATCACCAAACTCCGACCAAAAATTTCAAAACGTATAATGATTAGACCATGTCATTTTATTCCTTAAATTTCCATAGGTATTTTAGATTTATTATAAAATATATTTATGATCTTCATTATGTTCTTCTAAGGAGCCATATGAAAGCATGGATGTAAATTAGTTGTAAAACTGTAGAGATCCCAAAAAGTTTCAACTCTAGGTATTTTCCACTCTCTCCAACTAAAGATGCGGTGGTGCCTTTGGGTGTTCTCAGTGAGAACCCATAAAATATTTCAACATTAGGCCGTGCTGAATACCTGAAGTATACATCTTAAATTCAATATCGCCATGAATATCCTTGAAGACCAAGCCATTTGTATGATAGAGATCAATCTCCCGCTTCCCCTTAATTGTCTTAAAAATTTGTAAGCTGTAATTTGTCCTTCTTCAAATGCATTTAAACATTTTGTAAGCCGCATGGTAGATTTTAGTAAGAAATCATTTGGAAACGATGCATGTGGATGGAATTAATGTTTTTTTAGGCTTGGTAATGTGATTTAAAGGGCTCTTCCTACTAGATGTCATGTTTCAACTACATGATATTTTTGAGTCAGATGCTATTACCAATCCCTTCCATATATGGTACACTATAAAGTAATATTAGGATGGTATCACATATGCTGCTTAAAGGACAAGATTTTATAATTTCTAACCCATTTTTTTTAGGGAATTATGGAGCTTTTTCAGTACCTATGGTCTTGTGGTTTTTCTCATAGCAAGTACCGTTGCTTTACAAGGAGAAGAAATTCTCAGGAAACATTTAGAAACTGAAATAGAGTGATATTTTTTGGTTAATTATCTTTCACATGTCACCTGTAAGTTCAAAGAAATATGGATTAGCCATAGTATTTTTATCCAACTAGGGGCTAGAATTAGCATACAAAAAATTATGCTGCTTCTTTTTTCCTCATAGGAGATTCTCCTTCTGTGCAAGTCATTAGGTCATAAATATGCATGCACATGATCCCAAGTTAATTAATTTTGATGTACCCCAGCCTTTGTTTGGGAATAAATAGTATTCTTTGAGATATCTAATTTCAACGAATGCTTTGTTGAGTTTGTAACACCATAATTACATTGAGACAATCCATATTGTATATCTTGTCCAATAATTCATTGAGTTGGTGTGTAGCATTTGAATGCAGGCTCATTTATTTTCAAGTGTTTTACCTCTCTCAGTGGCATCTAAATCCCATGTCATTCAGCCACCACAAAGATTTTTAGGTTGTATTATGAATAATAATTTGACATATTGTCACCGTATATTGCTTAATTGAATATTAATACCAAGCCTTTCAATAAAATTAAAGGTTTGGTAATCGTTGAATGTTTGTTTCTATTCTTCATAATTCTCATTCCATAAATAATGGATATGTGCAGTTCCCTTTCATCCAGTAGGAATTGAACCCATGAGTCTCCCCTTTACTTGGCAGAATGTGCTACTTCATGCTAAAATTTTTTATTTCTCTTGAGAATTGAGAAGTCAACAACTGTATACTCAAAATTCCATGGAATTGCACAAGTCAAGTTCATTATGAGTGGTTGATTTTAAATTTTACTGTCCAACCAGAAATTTACACAGTTTGAGTGGCTCTCACCTAGAATTTTGCAACTGTTTTTGCCTCAAGTGTGGTTATCTCGCAATCTCATTCCCAAGTGTATAGCCTTTAGACTGTTTTTGGAAGTTGTATGTGATTAGTGGGATCTTCCTTGTTTAAATTTCTTGGATAGTGGCCCAGAATAAATTTCTACTGATACTTAATTAATTGTAATTTGTTGCTACTGAATGAAAGATCTTAAAGCTTTCAAGAGACCTTCCTTCTTCCAAAATGGTGGGAAACTGAGCTTTCCAATTTTAAGTATGTTTTGAATATTTATGCTTCTATGGAATGGGAAAACTAACTAACTTTCCCATGATGTCTATAAAGATTTCGTGTGTGAGTACCTATTGATTATTCCTCAATTTAAGGAACAAATTGTATTCGTTGGAAAGAATTTTAATTGTATTCTACAATTTTTCACCTTGGATTACCTCCAAGGAACAATTCTATGTTAGATGGGTATTCACACCTAGGTTATGTTGAGATTCAACAAGATGATGAGCTTAGTGAAAATGAGTGACCTTCACTAATTGGACCCGCAGGCTATTTTTAGGTGCAAGTCTATTTTTAGACATGGTGATCATATTTCAGAAGTTGCAGGATGCTATTTGTGGATGGTTGGTCAAGTTGGAAAAATAGATGAAATTGTATTTTTAGAATATTGGACGAAGTCTATTTATAGATTGTCGATCTAAAAATAGAAGTGTTGATTATTATTAGCTCTTAATAATCCTCCGACAATAAACAACAACTTATTCTCTTGGAGCACTTTAATTTCAATGTACCAATTTGGAAAATTAGTGGGCTGAAGGAATTATGCAATTCCTAGGGTTTACTGGTGGTTCATGCATGGAGGACTCAGTTATAACTGAAGTGGAAAAGTTATGACAGAGTTGGAAGAGTAGTTCATGGAGTTGTTATTCAGTTTAACTCAGTTAATGGAGTTAAACTTAGTTGAGCTAGTTGTATCTAGTCTAACTGAATGATACACTAGTGAGAGTGGAGTGAATTAATTAGTTAATTAATTCACAAATAATAACTCATTAATCAACTAAACAAGTACAACATTTAACTACAATGCATGTCAGTTCTAGTGGAGATCCAGTGGAGAGATAGGGGAAAGGGCAAGATGGACTATCTTTTGTGACTATAGTGATGCATGTATTACACCACACACACAATGGAGTTTCCAATGAGGATTGCGCAGTCAAGGCAAGGGTAATTTGAATTCATTCAGAACTATTCTTCAGCAGGGATTGCACAGTGGAGGCAGACTATCAGGTGGCAAGAAATCGGTGCATGGATTTACAGATTTCTTCTGATTAGTGTGTGACGATTGATTGTACTGAGAGCTTGATGTAATAAGCTTTGTATGAGATTGTTACATGATCTCCATGATACATAATATATGATAGTTTGGGTTTTCATTTTCGGGCTTTCCCATTAAACAACTCTGTTATGTGCGATTTTTTTTATTTGCTTCATGTTTTTGCAATTGATTTTAATTTCTGCAAAAGATTAACAGTGGAAGGATTCTGTATTTAGCAAGAAGATAAAATATTGTTAGATCAGGAGAATCTGGATATATACATGCATCTTGTATTGATCCGGATTTATGCAGGAATGCAACAGAATATAGAAATAATCATAAACATAGAAATATAGCAGAAATAAGGCTTCATTTCATTAATATCAAATCACAGAAATATGCTTACAAACATGATGGAAATAAAATAGCTAGGGTGCTGGTAGCGAATCTCTGAGAAGAGATGTGGTGACTACAGACCTTTGAACTGTCTTACAATGAGGCTCGAGGGCCTATTTATTATGGAGAAACAATGGAGAATTCTAAATGTCCAAAAACCTAACCCTAGGAGATGAAGCGCCAAAACTATGGGCCTCGTTTGGGTAAATTGGTGTTTCAACTTCCCAGGGACATAACTTCGGCATACTATCTCTGTTTGGGGCTTAAAAATTGCTCTGGAAGTTTAGGACTCAAAAAACTGCTAAAAATAGTAAGTTGTGAAAAAAAAAACTGAAAGAGACAATGGTGGGGCCCCAAGTGGAATAGGCGGGTGGCCACCAATATCCACCTGGATCATTCCTCCCCCTTTAGGAAGCAATGGTCCCCATTGTGTTGAGTTCCTCCATGATATGAGGAAAATTTTGTTGAACTTGGTCCCTGGTGAACCATTTGCCTTGGTGCAGGAGTTGGCCAGTTTTGACAACCCGATACAGTTGGATCTTCTGTCGGCAAGTGTTCTTGATTTGCATGTCCATGATACAGTCTGTGGTGGCCTGTTCCATGTAGTCTAGATTTAAATCTCTTGGTGTGAGTTCTTTTGCAATGTCAGAGGTGTCCAATAGAGGTGGGAAGTAGGGACGAAGGCGGTCTACATTGAATACTGGGTGCAAACCAAGGAATGGCGGAATACTGAGCTCGAAGGCATTATTCCATACAACCTTGGTGATGGTGTATGACCCATATCGGAGTGGGCGAATCTTGTGGTGGGGTACAGTGAGGCGCTCCTTTTGCAAATGTAGCCGCACTTTTTCACCCACCTGGAAGTTGTGTGGCACTCGATGTTGATCATGTCATTTCTTGTACTTAGCATTGGCTCTCTCCAATATGTCATGAACCTATTGGTAGATGTGATGAATGCGCTCGATGAAGTTGTTTGCTTTGTCAGCTTTAGACTGGACATGAGTCGAATCGACCTGAGTAGCTGCAAATGGCATGGCTACGTCAATGGGACATAGTGGCTGGAATCCCAAGCCCACCTGAAAGGGGCTGTGGCCGGTTGAGCTGTGGATAGCCCAGTTATAACTATGTTGTACATAGGGAAGGCTCTCATCCCATGTGTGTGGAGTCTTTGAATTGTACATGCGTAGAATGTGTACAATCATCCTGTTGACGAACTCTGTTTGGCCATTAGTTTGGGGATGGAAAGATGTAGACTTGGTGAGCTTCGTGTCCAACATTGACCAGAGGCTAGACTAAAATGTACTGAGGAACCTGCTATCACGATCTGATATGATAGACTGTGGGATTCCAAAGTGCACCCCCACTCGTTCAAAGAAGAGTTTAGCAGTGGCTTCTGCTGTGATATTCTTCTTGCAAGCGCCATAATGGCCATCTTTGAGAATCTATCGACGACCATGAAAACACAGACGTTTCCATGCTTAGTAGAAGGAAGGCCTGACATGTAATCCATGGAGATGGATTGCCAAGGTCGACTAGGGGTAGGTAGCGGAGTATAGAGCCCTTGCTTCTTGATGGTCGGTTTGGCAATGGCATAAGCAGTGCAGGATCTGATGTACTTCCCGACATCTTGATGAAGGTTCGGCCAATAGAAATAATTTTTGAGTACTGCCACTGTTTTCTCGACCCAAAAATGCCTAGTGACTTGACTATAGTGTGCTTCCCATATCATCTTGGCACACTCTCTTGAAGGAACAAAAAGGTGTCCCAAGTGACATAATAGTGCATCTTGGAGGTGAAAATTTGGAACTTGCATACCCCCCAAGAGTGCGTTGTATGTGGAGTTGAATTTTGGATCGCTCTTGTAGAGATGTGGCCAATCAAAAGTATCATGCCCATAAGAGTTGAGAACGGCCGTTATGGCCACGATCGGTGGTCGGCTCAGGAAATCTGCAACATTATTGGTGCTACCCTTATTGTACTTGATGTTCAAGTGAAATTGTTGCAGATATGTGGACCACTTCTGATGGCGATCATTTTGCAACTTCCCTTGTGTCTGTATGAACTACAGGGGTCAGTGGTCTGTGTGGATGATTGTCTCCTTCCCCAAAATGTAATGCTTCCATTGTCGACAAGCCTGCACAATGGAATACATTTCTTTGTCATAAATGGGATATTTTCGAACTGTGTAAGACAATGTCTCACTGTGATATTCCACTGGATGCCCATGTTGAGTAAGAACTGCCTCAATAGCATAGTCAGAGGCATCTGACTCGATCTCAAATGGTTGTTGCAAGTCTGGTAATGTGAGCACTGGGGTAGAACAGAGGCGATGTTTCAATTCTACGAATACCTTCTATTGAGATTCCGACCAATAGAATTTTTCTTTCGCTTCTCCCTTGGTGACTTGACTTAAGGGCCAAGTGATATGAGAGAATCCTAACATGAACCTACGGTAGAAATTAGCAAGACCTAGAAAGCTACGAAGCTCTGTTAGGGTGGTTGGGGCTGGCCAATTCTGAATGACTTGGATCTTGGCTGGATCCATATGCACCCCCCTTTCATCACTAATGTATCCCAGATATTGAACCTAGGTCATGCCAAAAGTGCACTTCTCCAAATTGGCACACAACTTGTGTTTCCGCAGTGTTTGGAGGACTTCTGGAATGTGGTGGAGGTGCTCTTCCCAAGTCTTGCTGAAGATAAGAATGTCATCCAAGTATACCACTACAAATGAGTTGGTGAATGGATGCAAGATGTCATCCACCAACCTCATGAAGGTTGCGGGAGCATTTGTCAATATGAAAGGCATGACGAGCCATTTGCAAAGGCCCTCCTTGGCTTTGAAGGCAGTCTTCCACACATCAGAGGGTTCGATTTGTACCTGGTGATACCTCGACTTCAAGTCGATCTTGCTGAAATATTTTGCCCCTTTGAGTTGGTCCAGAAGGTCATCAATCCATGGGATCAGGTACCTATTCCGCACAGTGATCTTGTTCAGCACCTGATAATCAATACAGAGTCTCCAAGTCCCATCCTTCTTCTGTACCAACATGATCGGGCTCCCATAGGGCGATGAACTTGGTCGAATGTGACCTTTCTGCAGCAGCTCCTAAATCTGCCTCTTGATTTCATCATTCTCCAGAACAAAGCACCTATAGATCGGTCCATTGGGTAGTGGCACACCTGGGGTCAGGTTAATGGGGTGCTTGACCTGATAGTGTAGACGCACCCCTGTGGGTGAGGTGAAGATGTCCCCGTACTCCTCCACAACCTTGTCCATTTGTTGTTGTCCTGCAGAGGAGCCATGTTTGGAGGTCGTGGCCACAGTCTTATTCTTTCCCTAGGGGCGGATCATCAGGAAAAAAAATTTCCTGGTTTGGGAAATGAGCTCACTGCATTTTTTTGTAGTAACCAAAGAGATAGTGGGAGGCGGTGGTACCTCTGGTATCCTGTACAATTTATTTCCCAAAGTAACAATAACAACGCGGGGCCGAGACTCATACACAACATGTCGCTTCCACAAGTATGGTTGGCCTAATAATACATTAGAAACATAAATAGGAGAAATGTCACACAATACCTCATCCGTGAAGTGCATGATGCTATAGGGAAGGCGGCACCGCTGGCTGACGCAGAGATCCCGTCCTTGGTGAAGCCACCCGATGGTGTATGGTTGTGGGTGCGCTGTGGTTGGCAAGCCCAACCGCTTCACGACATCTGCTAAAATGAGGTTCTTTTGGCTCCCATTGTCGATAATGAACCGTAGTAGGGAACCCTTTACCCACATCTAGGAGTGGAAGAGATTCATAGATCGAAAGTCTCGCTTCTTCTGTTTGAATTTCTTCTCAACCTTGGAAGCATACCGGTATGTTGTACCAAGTGAGGAGATGTCAAGGAACTCCATTTCCTCCTGACTATATCTGTGCAGACAACCGTGATACTTTAGCACCAAATGTTTCTCTGAATATTTGATACCCAACTTTGTACGCAGGGTATGGAACAAATTCATTAGCTCATGCACATCTTGATCCCTTTGTTGCCGCAATGTGGTCCATTGTATGTACTTGTCCTCGTAGCTCCCCACGGGATAGTATTGTTCCTTAATGGCATCTCGGAAAGAATTCCAAGTGGGTACGGCTGAGAACAGAGAGGGTTCTGTCTCATCTGTTTTCTCACAGTAGGTTTCCCACCAGTCCTTGACATGGAGGTAGCTTTGAGGAGTGAAAAAATAATCTTCTCCCGGTCGGAAAAATCATGAACCGAGAAATATCATTCTAATAGATTCAACCTTCTATCTATGGCATTTGCATCTATTTGACCCTCAAATATGGGAATGTAAAAGTTTACTTATACCTTAAAGGGAGTCGGGCTTCCAGAGTGGCTGTTGGATGCAGATGCGCCGCCGGTGGGCAGTCGTTGAAGGATCTGAGAAAAGTTATCCATCATCACGTTCCTTTGTTTTTTGAGGGCCTCCTCGAGTAATATTTTGATAGGATCTCCTGCTCCGTCATCTTTCTTTTCGTCCCCCATGGGCGTCCGTCGGGGTTTGCGAGGCTGATCTTGCAAAGGTTCCACTAGATCGAGCCCTAAATCCTTATACCCCGACCTCGTTGGGGACATGCAAAGAAGGATCGAGAAAAAGTAGACCGCTCTGAAACCACTGATTCGGATTTATGTAGGAACGCAACAGAATACAGAAATAATCATAAACATAGAAATACAACAGAAATAAGGCTTCATTTCATTAATATCAAATCACAGAAATATGCTTACAAACATGATGAAAATAAAATAGCTAGGGTGCTGGTAGCGAATCTCTGAGAAGAGATGTGGCGACTACAGACCTCTGAACTATCTTACAATGAGGCTCGAGGGCCTATTTATTATGGAGAAACAATGGAGAATTTTAAATGTCCAAAAACCTAACCCTAGGAGATGAAGCGCCAAAAATATGGGCCCTATTTGGGTAAATTGGTGTTTCAACTTCCCAGGGACGTAACTTCAGCATACTATCTCCATTTGGGGCTTCAAAATGGCTCCGGAAGTTCAGGACTCGAAAAACTGCTAAAAATAGTAATTTGTGAAAAAAAAACTGAAAGAGACAATGGTGGGGCCCCAAGTGGAATAGGCAAGTGGCCACCAATATCCACCTGGATCATGTATATAATTTCTACATGGTATCAGATCAGTGTTAATTCTTGAAGATTGCAATTGTGAAGAATTGCTGAGTTTGTGCTGCTGGACAATTTGAATTTGCTTCATAAAATTCTTGGTGCGACAGTTGAGTATACATTGAAATGCCTTTCAATGGGTTGCGATTGGAGTATGCCCTTGATGGGAGATCGAATTACATAGCCTGGAAGGATAGGATGGAGGCAGTGTTGGAGGATAATGGACCGAAGGAGTTCATCGATAGCGATGTTCATAAGCCGGGATCTAGCGATTCTACATTACTTGATGCATGGCAAAAGAAGATAGAAAAGACAAGAAGAATTATCTTGGAAGGTGTGAAGGACCATACTGTGTCTAGCCTTCATGGCAAAGCCACTCCATTTTCAATGTGGAAGTATTTGACATATTTTTTCCAAAGCAGCAGTGACCAGAGGAAGTTGGTCCTAAAATATAAGCTTAGAAAAATAAAAATGGAGAAGGGTGATAGTATTCCAAAACATCTCACGAAGTTTGTCCAATGTAGGGATGAACTGGGAGTTGTGGGGATTACTGTTGATGATGAATAATTTGTGAGCTTGGCTCTCCTTGGGATTTTGAAGAGTTGGCATAGCTACAAAGACTTTGTCAATGGACAGGAGAAACTGCCGGGATGGGAGTGACTTTGGTCGAATCTTGTGCAGGAGGAGATAAGGCGAAGTACCAGGGATGGCTCTTCATTAAAGAATGAAGATGAAGAGAATTTAACTTTGGCTGCCATAGCAAGGAAAGGGAAGGGGAATAAATTTCCTTTAAAATCTGAAGCTAAAGGCAAGAAGCAGGATTTGTCCAAGGTGATGTGTTTTCACTGTCACGAAAATGGGCATTTCACCACTAACTGCCCACAGAAGAAGAAGAAAAAGAAGGTTGCTAGAGCTGAAACTGGAGAGGCCTTAGCCTTGCATTTTGAACTTGATTTCTCTTTGATCGCATGCTTGGATTCAAGCTATATGGGATCTATAATATTCCTTTTCAGGAATTTCTGCAATTTCTTCAATGAGGACACTGTATAAGGAAAACCATGCAATAGAAACGCACAATAGGACTTGGGTCCTATTATATATGATGTATATAGCTTAAATATGAAATTACATCATAAAAAAATCATTATAGCTACACTAAACAGATCTCCCCATCTCATATATGCTTAAAAGCACCCCAATCCCACAACTTCACAAAATAAAATTGTTGAAGATTGAAATAGCGTAATTTTCATTAAGGAATATACAAAAAAGATGATTTAATACAGATTTGGAGCTTTCATTAATCATAGAATCAGAAATGAGAGGTTTGACCTCTTTTACAAGCACATCAAAACATCCCAACAAGGGTTTCTGGCAAAATAGCAATATAAAATGAAGTACTGCAGAAAATAACGCAGTACACTGTAAATCTGTATTAGAAAACACTGGATATGATCTGAAATAGATGAATAATACAGAAATTTTCCCAACGACTTCTTCAATAGACCTTCCGGAGTGAAATAGACACCTCCTCCTCCAAAACAAGCACCAAATAGAAGGGTTTTAACCCAGCAGCTGCTGCACCTACAGAAATGACGCAGTTACTAGAAGTGACTGTGCTATAGATGATGCAGAATAGATGTCCTCAAGTTAGATGATGAAAAATAAGATCAGGTCCTCCCCTTTTAATCTCACAACCAGCTAGACCAAAGGTGAAGATGGAATTCCTGCATGAGAATTGTCTTGTACTAAACAATGCTGCAACTACAGCTACACAGCTGGAGCTTGCAATCAGTCAAAAGAACAAACAAAATTGATTACTGAATGCCTTATTGCTGCTATCTCTTCCTTCTTATCCTTCGTGAGTTCCTCACCCCGGACCCCACTCATTGATGAGGTGACTTCCTTGAGAATATTCCCCTTTCAAAATTGCGCTGCCCTAGTTGGTTTCCCTCTTGTAACAACGTTGTTGACATGGTCAACTGGGTCTAGTTCTCTGGCATTGTCCTCTTTTACACCGAGGTGGCTTTATTTGTCCTCCTAATCTGATCCCTTTTCACATTGGGATTTGTTTTTATTGACTTTCTACTCTTCTGCTACAAAAATGGAGCAAGTATAATATTCCAACTAGCAGCAGCTAATTGGGAATATTACAGTCCTCCCCGCTCAAAATTCGCTTTCCCACAAGAAACAGTAAAGAAGAATGCTGAAAGATCTTCTCTCCCTCCCAAGTGGCATCCTCATCTAGTAGATTCCTCCATTGAATCAGATATTCCTTGATGAAGCTGTTCCTTAGCTACCTCTCCCTTGTGTCTAAGATTGCTTCTGGCTGCAAAATTAGGTGGCCCTCATCATAAATAGGGGGGAGATCCATGTTGGAAACTATATTCCTTCCAGTGGCCTTCTTGAGGCAAGAGACATGGAAGATATTGTGGATCTTGCTTCCCTTGGGAAGCTCCAGCTCATATGCTACCTTACCAACACACTTGATCACCCTGTAGGGCCCAGAGAAACGTGATTTGAGCTTTTCCGCCCCCTTCTCCTTGAGTGTGGACTGTTTGTAAGGCTGAAGATGTAGATAGATAAGATCCCCCGCCTCAAACTGTCTCTTTATCCGACCATGGTCTGCATACAACTTCTGTTGGTTCTGGGCAGTAGCAATGTTGTCCTTGAGTGCCCTGAGTATGTACTGGCTCTCCTGAATCCATTTGTTTGCCCTTGGAGCCTTACTTTCCCCTAACATAACATCAAAAAATGAGAGTTCCTCATACCCATATAAGGCCTGGAATGGAGTCATGCCAATAGAAATATGGTGAGTAGTGTTGTAACAATACTCTCCTAAATGGAGCCAATGAAGCCAAGCTCTCTGCTGCCCTGCTACATAGTTCCTTAAGTATCCTTTCAGCCACTTGTTCACTGTCTCAGTCCGTCCATCGGTCTGGGGGTGATAGCTAGTGCTTGGAGTCAAATCAGTCCCCACTAACTGGAAAATTTCTTGCCAAAATCCACCCATTAAGCGGCTATCCCGATCACTCACTATGGTCTTTGGGAGACCATGGAGTCTAAATACATCTCTGAAGAAGAGCTCAGCTACCTGTGAAGCAGTATAATGTGCATAAATGACAAAGAAATGAGAGTACTTTGTTAGTCTATCAGCAACTACAAAGATACAATCCTTACCCTGTACTTCGGTAGGCTGATGATGAAGTCCATAGAGATACTTTCCCACTTCCCATTCGGAATAGGTAGTGGCTGCAATAACCCAGCAGGGTGGGTGTGTTCTCCCTTGTTCTGCTAAAAAATGGTGCACTCCTTGATATGTTGGAGCATATCCTCCTTGAGACCCTTCCATGAGAATCTCTCTCTTATGGCCCTATAAGTCTTTGTGAAACCTTGATGCCCAACAAGTGGGGAATCATGTGATGCCAGTAAGATCTTCTCCTTAAGCTTGGAATTCTTAGCCAAGAAGATCTGGTCCCGGTAATAGATGATCTCATCCATCACCCTAAACCTCTCATCTGATACCATCCCATCAAGTATCTCACATGAAAAATCATCTTTGGAATACTCAACTAAAAGTTGAGCCTTCCAATCTGCATCCATGCACCTCAAAGACAATGCTGTAGGTCTCCTGGATAAAGCATTAGCTACTACATTACTTTTCCCTTGACATATTATATGTCAAAATCATATGCTTTGATTTTTCTCACCCACTTCTGTTGTCTCTCCTGGAGTTGTTTATGTTCAAGGAAGAATCTAAGACTGTTATGGTCAGTCTTCACCTTGAACTTATTCCTAACCAAGTATTGTCGAAATTTGGCTAATGCATTCACGATAGCCAACATATCTTTATCATAGATGGGGTATAACCTCTCATGAGGGAGCAAATTCCTACTCTCAAAGGCTATAGGATTCCCACCTTGCATCAAGACTGCTCCAATCCCTTCACCTGATGCATCACATTCTAGAACAAAAGGTTGAGAAAAATTAGGCAAAACCAAAACATGACAACTACTCATTACCTCTTTGAGCTTATAAAAATCCCTTTGCACTGTAGGTGTCCAATGGAAAGCTCCCTTCTTGGTCAAGTCTGTGAGTGGTGCTGCTAGCTGTGAAAACCCTTTCACAAACTTTCAGTAATAAGTGCATATGCCCACAAACCCTCTGAGTTCTGTAACATTTCTAGGTTCAGGCCAATCTCTGATAGCCCGGACCTTCTCCTCATGTACCCTCACTCCATCTACTCCTATGATGTGCCCCAAATACAACATCTTTATGAGGCCAAATTCACATTTGGAGAGCTTGGCATAGAATTGATGCTCCTTGAGGATATGTAGAATTGTCTCAATATGCTGCAAGTGCTTTTCCCAAGTGCGGCTGTAGATAAGAATATCATCAAAGAAGACCAATACAAAATTTCTCAAATGACCATGGAAGATGTGGTTCATGCAAGATTGGAAAGTTGCTGGGGCATTGGTCAATCCAAAGGGCATCACCAAAAACTCAAAATGCCCATAGTGACATCTGAACACTGTCTTGGGGATATCTTGCTCCCTCACCTTGATTTGATGATACCCGGATCTCAAATCAATATTGGAGAAGTATTTAGAACCTCTCAACTCATCCATGAGTTCATCAATCCTAGGTATAGGGTACCTGTTCTTCATGGTATTTTTGTTCAAGGCTCTATAATCAATGCACATCCTCAATGTGTCATCCTTCTTCTTTACTAAGACCACTGAAGAAGAAAAGGGACTAGTACTAGGCCGGATGTGTCCTAGAGCTAGTAGCTCTTGGATGGCCCTCTCAATCTCATCCCTATAACCCTTGGGATGCTTATAAGGAGTGGTGATTATTGCTTGGATCCCTTGTTCCAACTCAATAGTGTGTTCAAACCCTCGGTCAAGAGGTCTCCCAGGTGGGATATCTTCAAATACTGTATAATACCGATCCAAAAGAGACTGAACATCTAGATGCACTGGTGAATCCTTGCCCCTTACCTTTGATATATGCAGCTCTACTTCCCATTCAACATCACCTCTGCATAGATCTGCCTCCATCCTGTGTGCTGAAACAACATGAGGGGGGTATGCGTTTATACCCTTGGTCTTTTGATACTGACCATCCTTCCCTTCTGTCCATTCAATCTCCAAAGTTCTCCAATTAGTGGTAACTCTCCCAAGAGTGATCAACCGCTGGACTCCCAATATGACATTGGTGTCTAGAATGTCTACCACAAAGAAGTGATCTCTCAAGGTGTAAATCCCCATGGTAATGGTAGTGCTAGAACATACTTGGCACATCGTAAGGTCATAGCTCCTGGGACCAAAACTGAAAATCCCTCAAACTCCTCGATGTGGATTCCTCTCCTTTTCACCAGTTGTGCATCAATAAAATTATGAGTGGTGCCACTATCTATCGACACAAAGACTCTTTGCCCCATAATATTACCTCTTACCCTCAAAGTCAGATATTTTGGAACCCCTCTTAACACTACAATAGCTCCTCCTCTTGGAGCAAAGTCTTCTATGGATGGTACAGTGCTGGCATCCTTCTTGGAGAAGGTCTTGACATGATGTGTCCTTCTTGCAACACACTCTTTCTCCAAAACATGGATTGTCTTCTTTGGTCCTGAGTAGGTCTCCTGCCGCAATAATGTCCTTGCCCTAGGCAAGATGTGTTGGAGGTCTCTAGCTTTCTCCAAGGCTTCAAGGAGTGTGGTTGGTTTAGTGGATTTGGCCAACCCCTGCAATGGTTCAACCATCCCATTAATAAACATGCATACCTTCCTGTTCATAGTGAGGTTTGATACCATCATTGAAAGCTACAAATACTCAACAATATAATCCTTAAGATCTCCCTCCCTTTTGAGCTTGACTAGCTTGACAAAATGGGCCTATGGATCTGTTGGATCAAACCTCTCCAGTAGCTTCTTGGTGAAAGCTAAGCATGAAGTAATGTGATGATGCTCAAGTGTGGAAAGTCCATGAAACCACCATTCTTGAGCTTCTCCTTCCAAGTGCAGCGCAACTATCTTGATGGCTTCTATTTCAGACACCTTGTTGAGATGGAAGTATGTGTTTAGCTTCTCCACCCAAGCCTTGGCTGAGCACTTAGGTGTTCCATCAAATGTGGGCAAGAAGAACCCTACCATACTACGCTATAGGGATGATCCCTGCATCAGGTTCTCCTCCTTCTGATGAGGATTAACCCTCTTTCCATCCTTGATCTGGCAAAACTCCTGAAAGCTCAAGTGCTCTTTGAACCCTTGAGATTGGGGTTCATATTCTTCAAAATACTCTCCCATGGTTTCCTCCTTATCTTCTATAGTTAGAAATGAAGGCATGGTAGAGATTTTTGGTGTAGCTAAATGCCCCATGCCCTTCGAAGTGCTGGTGCTTGCCTCATGGAAAAACCCTATGGAATCCCCTTCATGCCTCATCTCCTTGAGGTCCCTTGCAATGCTCTACAGGGTCTGAAGTAGGAGATTCGAAATATCTTCCTCCTCCATGCTTAAGATATCTTATTCCCAGAAGTTGAGCCAAGAGCAGTGCTCTGATACCACTGTAATATTCCTTTTCAGGAATTTCTGCAATTTCTTCAATGAGGACGCTGTATAAGGAAAACCATGCAACATAAATGCACAAAAGAACTTGGGTCCTCTTTTATATGATGTATGTAGCTTAAATATGAAATGGAATCAGAAAAAAATCATTCTAGCTACACTAAATAGATCTCCCGAGCTCATATATGCTCAAAAGCACCCTAATCCCACAACTTCACAAAATAGAATTGATGAAGACTGCAACAACGTAATTTTCATTAGGGAATATACAAAAAAATATGATTTAATACAGATCTATAGTTTTCATTAATCATAGAATCAGAAATGAGAGGTTTGACCTATTTTACAAGCACATCAGAACATCCCAGCAAGGGTTTCTGACAAAATGGCAATATAAAATGAAACACTGTAGAAAATAACGCAGTACACTGCAAATATTTATTAGAAAAAACTGGATATGATATGAAATAGATGAATAGTACAGAAATTGGCCCAAGGACTTCTTCAATAGACCTTTCGAAGTGAAATAGACACCTCCTCCTCCAAAACAAGCACCAAATAGAAGGGTTTTAACCTAGCAGCTGCTGCACTTGCAGAAATGACACAGTTACTGGAAGTGACTACACTGTAGATGATGCAAAATATATGTACTCAAGTTAGATGATGAAAAATAATCTCAGGTCCTCCCCTTTTGATCTCACAACCAGCTAGACCAAAGGTGAAGATGAAATTCCCGCATGAGAATTCTCTTGCACTAAACAGTGCTGCAACTACAGCTAAACAGATGGAGCTTGCAATCAGTCAAAAGACAAAAAAAATATGATTAATGAATTCCTTCCTTGCTGCTATCTCTTCCTTCTTATCCTTGGTGAGCTTCCTCACCCTGGACCCCACTCATTGATGAGGTGACTTCCTTGAGAAGATTCCCCTTTCAAAACTGAGCTACCCTAGTTGGTTTCCCTCTTGTAACAATGCTATTGACTTGGTCAACTGGGTCTAGTTTACTGGCATTGTCCTCTTTTACACCAAGTGGCGTTATTTTTCCTCCTAATCTGATCCCTTTTCACACTAGGATTTGTTTTTATTGACTTTCTACTCTTCTGCTGCAAAAATGGAGCAAGTATAATATTCCAACTAGAAATGGCTAGTTGGGAATATTACAAGATCGTTGTGGTATCTTGATAGTGGTGTGTCTTTCCATATGACGAGAGACAGGGAATTGTTTAGTGACTTGGAGGAGAAGGACCTTCAGATGCATATAGATATGGGTGGCGATGGTCGATACAATGCGACCAACATTGGGACCATTACCTTTGAGAGGGAGTCAGGTAATCCATTTCTGTTGAAAGATGTTATGCATGTTCCAGGTCTGAAGAAGAACTTGGTCTCGGTTGCAATGTTGGAAGACAAAGGCTATGATGTTTTTTTTAGCGATGGAAAAGATTTCCTGCGACATAAAACAACGGGTTAAACCAAGAGGATAGGGATTCAAGTTAAGAATCTCTACAAGCTAGAGGTATATGGCTGCACTACAATGGTGGGAAAAGCAGAAGAAGTGGTGAGCTAGGATGAGGGCGAATTATGGCATAGGAGATTGGGCCATATTCACCATGGCGCTTTGAAGATTTTGCAGCAGATTTCTATTGGACTTCCCAAGGGTACTCCTGTGCAGTCAGATCAGTGCAAGGGATGTAATATGGGTAAGTTTGTGAAGACCACCTTTCATGAGAAGGAGAACTGTACTTTGGTGATCCTGGAGAGAATTCACACAAACGTGTGTGGACCTTTCTCGGTTGCTTCAATAGCAAAACACTAGTATTATGTTATATTTTTTGTTGACTATTCTCGTAGATGCCAGATCTTCTTCATGCGGAAGAAAAGTGAAACATACTCAAATTTCTGTGAGTTTAAAGAATTGGTGGAGGAGTCGAGGAAGCAAGTGAAGGCTCTATAGAGCAATAATGGCGGTGAATACATCTCAGGTGAATTCAAATACTTTTGTAGCAAAGAATGAATTTGAAGAGAACTCATAGCACCTCATAACCCATAGCAGAATGGGGTCACTGAGAGGAATAATAGAACGATCATGGGTGCTGCATGAGCTATGCTACATGACCAGGGCCTACTGATGCACTTATGGGCGGAAGCATGCAACACTGCGGTTTATGTGAAAAACCATTGTCCTCATAGAGTACTTGGAATGAGTACACCTGAAGAATATTTTATTGGTAAGAAGCCTGATATTTCTCATTTGAAGATTTTTGGCTCATCTGTTTACATTCATGTGACAAAGGATGATAGGAAGAAGCTGGAGCCGACTGTAAAAGTTGGGATATTGTGGGGTACACAGAAACACCCCATAATTATCATGTGTATTTTCTAGACAGTCGGATGACTATGGTGCGACGGGATATAAAATTAAATGAGGTGAAAGCCATGAAGTTGTCACTTGAGAGGGATCTCCTATCTACACTTGCATGCAGAGGAGGAACTTCTTGTTCCCAAAGATGAGCCTCTAGATGTGGATCAACGACAAGAGGAGATTCATGGAGTGGAGGAGTCCACTCATGCAGAACCAAACATCAGACAAGTTAGAAAGTGTACCACAAAATTTGAGAGATTGAAGCTTGATGCGGCACAAAATGTAGGAGTCCCTACATCACAACGCAGACATAGACAGTCAATTGACCGATTTACTGGATACATGGCTCTTATGAGCAAGTGTATCATGATAGAGTCATCTTCTTTTGAGGAAGCAGTGCAGGAGGCCACATGGATAGATGCCATGGTGGAGGAGTATGACTCCATCGTCAGAAAAAGTGCTTAGGAGATTGTACCAAGGCCAGTGGGTAAATCAGTTGTAGGATCAAGATGGATCTACAAGGTAAAGCAAGCTGCTGATGGGAGCGTCAAGAAGTATAAGGCAAGATTTTTTGCCCAGGGCTTCTCATAGATCGAGGGAATTGAGTATGAAGAAACCTTTGCATCTCTCAAACGATATTCTTCCATAAGGACCATCCTTTCTGTCTCAGAGCAGATGGGTTGGCACATTCATCAAATGGATGTGAAGACTACGTTCTTTATGGGATCATTGAGGAAGAGGTGTACATTGAGAAGCTTGAAGGATTTGAGATCTTCAGCATCGAGTCACATGTGTGCAGACTAAAAAGAGCACTGTATGGGCTAAAGCAAGCACCTCGTGTGTGGTACACACAGATTGATAGCTATTTCACTGGACTTGGCTTCACCAAGAGTGAGGCGGATGCAAACCTGTACCAAATTGTGGTGGAGGGTAAGATTTTAATAATTGTTCTTTATGTTGATGATTTAATACTAACAAGTGATGAGAAGTTGATACACTCTTGCAAGGCAGATCTTGCAAAGGAGTTTGAGATGAAGGATTTGGGCCTCCTTAATTATTTCCTTGGATTGGAAATATGGCAGCAGGAAGGTGAACTGTTTATGTCTCAAGGTAAGTATGCCCGGGAAATACTGGAGAAGTTTCACATGCAAGGATACAAGCCTATCGACACTCCTCTTCCAGGAAATTGGAGGAAAGAGGATGCTACATCGGCAGAGGTAGTGGATGCCACTGTTTATCGACAGTTGGTGGGTTTGCTTATATATTTAGTTAATACAAGACCAGACATATGCTATGCGGTGAACCAACTTTCACAAGTGATGGTTAAGCCTACCAAGCTCTTTTGGAAGGCAAGAAAGCATGTCCTGAGATATCTTAGGGGCACATCTGAGTATGGCTTATGGTACAAACAGACGGATGAGGTGAAGTTGCATGGCTTCATAGATGTAGATTAGGTAGGCGGCCCAACAGAAAAAAATAGCACATCAGGAAGGATTTTCAGTATCGGACATATGACAGTTTCTTGGTACAACAGGAAACAAATATCCGTGGCACTCAGTTCAGCGGAAGCAAAATACATGGCAGCAAGTCAAGCTACATGTGAGGCTAGCTGTATGAGGAAGATCCTGGTTGGTTTTTTCAGTTCACATTTAGATCCTACAATGATACATTGTGATAATCAGAGTTGCATTAAACTCTCGAATAATCCTATGTTTCATGATAGATCTAAAAATATTGATATCTGGTATCATCATATCAGAGATTGTGTGTAGAAGAAGATCATGTTGCTTTGGTACATTCCTACGGAAGATTAGGATGCAGACATTTTGACGAAGGTGCTCACCACGAGAAAATTTGAATACCATAGAGGTAGGATTGGGGTGAAGGATAATCCCTATCTTGTTGAGAGGGAGTGTTGATATTCAACAAGATGATGAGCTTAGTGAAAATGAGTCGCCTTCACTAAGTGGACCCACAGGCTCTTTTTAGTTGCAAGTCTATTTTGAGACTATGTCTATTTTTAGACATGGTGATCATATTTCAGAAGTTGCAGGATGCTATTTGTGGATGGTTGGTCAAGTTGGAAAAATAGATGAAATTCTATTTTTAGAATATTGGGCGAAGTCTATTTATAGATCGTCGATCTAAAAATAGAAGTGTCAATTATTATTAGCTCTTAATAATCCTCCGATAATAGACAACAACATATTCTCTTGGAGCACTTTAATTTCAGTGTACAAATTTGGAAAATCAGTGGGCTGAAGGAATTACGCAATTCCTAGGGTTTACTGGTGGTTCATGCATGGGGGACTCAGTTAGAACTGAAGTGGCAAAGTTATGACAGAGTTGGAAGAGTAGTTCATGGAGTTGTTATTTAGTTTAACTTAGTTAATGGAGTTAAACTTCGTTGAGCTAGTTGTATTTAGTCTAACTGAATGATACACTAGTGAGAGTGGAGTGAATTAATTAGTTAATTAATTCACAAATAATAACTCATTAATCAACTGAACAAGTACAATAGTTAACTACAGTGCATGTCAGTTCCAGTGGAGACCCAGTGGAGAGATAGGGGAAAGGGAAATATGGGCAATCTGTTGTGACTATAGTGATGCATTTATTACACCACAGACACATTGGAGTTTCCAATGAGGATTGTGCAATCAAGGTAAGGGTAATTTTAATTCTTTCAGAACTATTCCTTAGTAGGGATTGCGCAGTGGAGGCAGACTATCAGGTGGCAAGAAATTGGTGCATGGATTTGCAGATTTCTTTTGATTAGTGTGTGACGATTGATTGTACTGAGAGCTTGATGTACTAATCTTTGTATGAGATTGTTACATGATCTCCATGATACATAATATATGATAGTTGGGGTTTTCAGCTTCAGGATTTCCTGTTAAACAACTTTGTTATGTGCGATTTTTTTTATTTGCTTCATGTGTTTGTAATTGATTTTCTTTTCCGCAAAATATTAACAGTGGAAGGATTCTGTATTTAGCAAGAAGATAAAATATTTTTAGATCAGGAGAATTGGGATATATACATGCATCTTATATATAATTTCTACAGGTCAAGGGGTGCCCAAACCTGTCCCAAGTTTCTGTCTCCCATACTTTATTTGGGATGGGGACTTCATCTTATGAACTATGACTAATCAGGATCTTCCCAACATGTGTGTGGAGGTGAAAGTCCAAAACAGGTACCCAAACCCTGCTTTCAGGTGCGTTTGAGTACCTTGGGGTTGCATCCTTCACCCCCCAAGAAATTTGTTTTTATTTAAAAATGCCCAAAAATGTAAGGATAAAAACCTCCCACAAAACTCTAATCCTTCTCTTACCTTATTCATGTATTCAAAACAAAAAATATGTTTTTATTTACTGTGAAGGAGAGAACAAGCCAACAATGAAGGTATTTTGGTGCTCTTTTCTTGCTGAAAATTTTGTGTACAACAATATATATTGAACTGAAATGGAATACTACCTTTAGTGATCGAAAGGAATTATTCAATTTTGAAAGTAGTATGACATATGTACTTTCCACGTTCTTAACTTCTTAAGACATGAGATTCAAGGAATATTAATTTCAATTTTAATTTTCAATGCTAATGATCAAGTTGATTTTTTATTTTTTTTCTAATCATTGTATGATTGTGCAAAACTTCAATGGAACAATGTGCATGTTTTTGTTGTTACTTGCTGAAAATTATATTATTCATTTCATGGTAACTTATCTTCAAATCCTTTACTAATAAAATTTTGGTAGAGGCAAAATGAATTCTGGAATTGATTTTGTGGCCTTGTATGTTGCAGAAAGCTATAGGAACAAGTGAATTGAATTTGTGTATTCGTTTATCCAAAGATGATTGGATTAGGATTTGTTTAAGCAATTGTAAGCACTGGAGAATCTTATAAGACCCTTATGAATGGAGAAGGGGCAGGTCACAAAAGGTAAAATAAAATGTTTTAGTATGGGAATGACTATCATGAAAAAAACTCCTTATATGATGATTCAACTGCTCAGCTCTCTTCTAACTTAGGGAAGATTGGAAAATAAAACTTGGTTTGTGATGAAAATATAGGAACAAAGATTACAAAAGTGGATATGCTGGAAGAGTTTGAATCTGACAAGACTAGAAAGAGAAAAACTATTGAATAAACATCAATGGGTGAAGCCAACAACAACAGCAATGAAGAATCACAGGATTAACAATGGAATTTTGAAGTGATAGCTGAAGAGAAGTATGAATCCAACCCTGAAAATGAAGAGAATTGAACTGCAGATGATGTATTTTTTGTGTCCTTATACTATATAATCTATACACGTTGACTTATATTACTTGACATTATCTTACATACTGTTAGGCTCATGAAATTTAGAATGACATTGAATATGTGTTCCTCGCCCTTGTTGCAAAAAAAGAAAATCTCACCTAACCATCATTTCAGGCAGCCTAAGCCACCCAAAAATGGCATGATTAGTGGAAATTAGTTTCCTTTGATCATAAACTCAAGAGTGTAGAATCAGGGCACATATCCAAGAACAAAGAGTAAAACACAAAGTAGCAAGGGTACATTTCTAGTTTAAAAGAAAGGAAATGAAGCACATGATGGTAGTGTTGAAATCCCATCACTTGCTTCTAATGGTTCACTTCACGGGCACATCAAAATTAGAACTATAAGGAAAAACTGCACTATTCCACGACCCTTTCTCTGGCTACTAAAAAAAGGGCTTCTTTATGAGTGAAACATTCTGGCGGTGAAATAGCTAGTGTTAAATCTAAGCAGTCAATCATGAATAATTCCATATCTCCATTCGCTGAACAACGAAAGGTAGTGGAATGAATGTTAAGAATTAGACGAGGTTTTATATTTTGGTTAATATAGATAATTATGGAAAATCATGTAAAACTCAGCTAAGGAAAACTAACCCCTGGAGAAATGGTTAGTCATTTGCTGGTTTCTATTTATTTTGATTAATGCCACATGGTATATATTTGATTGTGTTAGTTACTCAGACATGTTCCATACGCAAGAAAATTACTCATGATTGATGATTTTCATTTGGATTATAATTTCTTATACTGTCAGTTACAAAATCTTCTTCCTCATTGAAAGTAGCATTACACTTGTATTTCCACAAAGATCCAATAGTGGACAACCAAATCATGTTCCCTAAAAATTTGCAGCTGTCCCTAATTATCCAAGTGTGTAAGGAAATTTCCAAACAATTGGGAAGTGATAATGTAGTTAAATTTAACCTAAGTTGATTCCTAAAATTTCCTAGCAGACATGCACCTCCAATATACACGCTTAACTTTTTCATTCATACTAGAAAACATGCATGCGTAATTCGTAACACTAACTCTATGAATTCTAGTCTTAACAACTATTTTTTAATTTATACATATGTTTAGTGTTATTTTCATGTAAAATTTGCAGTGTAAAGCAATGATACCCCTAATTTGTTCAAGGTTACATGCAATCTTTAAACTAAACATAGTTCACACAAAGGGCTATTAAAAGGTAGTTTTGTTAAATGAACATGCCCTTGATCTTATAAAAAAGGTACCAAATTCTTACCAGAGATACCTCCGCAGGGGAAGGAGTAAGCCTAAGATGATCAACCACTCTAGGAAGGAACTCAAATTTCACTTTTGTCATGATGCCAATAGTTGATAGATGAGAAACGAAGATCGACGATCTCCCAAGTGAGCTAGGCTAGGATGCAAGAGAGCTGAGACAATTGTCTTGCATCCTAGTTTGCTTGGGAGGCCATACATCTTACTTTCTCCTTTATCAACTAATTCTATCATTCCACAAGCCAAATATGTGTTCCTACTTAAAGTGGATGATCATCTCAAGGTTACTTCTACCCCCAATTTTTTTCGATGGTTTTTTCTGTCGCAATTTCGATGGTTGTTTCTATCGCAATTTCGATGGTTGTTTCCATCACAATTCCGATGGTTGTTTCCTTCATAATTCAGATGGTTGTTTAATGTCGCAATTCCGGTGGTTTTTTCCATTGCTGGAAAACTAATAGAGCCGACGATAGGCTGTCGGTGTTGCGACACATTCTAGGAAGACATCAGTGTCCTAATACCGACTTCTCCACATGATGTCAAAATAAACACAATAAATATCATGATTCAAAGATTGACTAAATGAAGACATGTGTCTTGTCTAGTGTCGCTATTCCAAAATTTATTAGAAGTGTCACTTAAGCGACAGTACATGAAATGAAAATTTTCCCAACCTCAAAGTGTTGCTCTTGGGATGCCTATGTGTCGCAATAGAGGCATTTTGGCCGTCGGAAATTGGGCCAAAGATGCTAATGTGAGGCAGAATATGTGGCCATAGCTAAAGCGACAAAGGGTAATGTGTGGCTTAGGAAAATCATAGAAGATTTTCGGATGAAAAAAATGAATTCAACTCCACTCATTATCAACAACACTTCTGCAATAAAGTTTTCCAAGAACCCAAAGTTCCATGATCGAATGAAGCACATCAATACAAAATACCATATGCTTCGACATAATGTTGAGGCCAAAAATATCCATCTATGTTATTGTTCCTAAAATGAGAAGACTGCAGAAATCTTCACCAAAACGCTTGGAAGAGAAAAGTTTGAAAAATTCAGAACGATGCTCAGACTCAACAATATCCCTTCAGATTAAGGGGGGGAATGTTGAAATCTAATCCTAAGGGATTGGGAGAAATTGTATATTAGTGTAAATTAGGAAATAAGGAAGTCTAAGAGACATTTCAAAATCAATCCCAACAGTCTCACCTCCATGCATATGTTCATGAACACCCTCTCTCAAATTCACCATTCAAATTGTGGAGTTACCTCCTAGTCTGACAAAAAATGTGGAGACACTACCTTCTTTGAAGGAAATTCATCTTAATGATGTATCATAGTTTGTTGGGGAATTTGTTTGACCGCCCATAATTGAATTCCATGAAAGAAAGGTGGATAGAACTTATTATCAAGTTTTATTTAAAGATCAAACACATCAAAGGTGAAGAGAATCAAGTGGTTGATGCACTTAACAAAATTGTGCAAGTGATATACATGGAAACCGTGAGTACATGAGATAGACATGAAGGATAAAATGAAAGAGGTGACATAGGAAGGTGATAATTTTCACCATGTAACTAAATGCTCATATCAAGAGCCTAAGGGTCGAATGGGAGAAAATTATCAGGTACCTAGAGAAGAATTATTACTATATAAAGATAGGTGAAACATATTGAATGTGGATGGCTTGAATAAGCTCATAATGGATGAGTTTCATACAATACCATATACAAGTCACCTTGGATATAAAAATATGATAAAAGCCACCAAGAAATATGTTTTTGGCCAAAGGTGAAGAAAGATGTTGTTGAAAATATTTTTAAAAATGCCAAGAAGTCAAAGTGGATTTTTTTGGAAAGAAATTTAAAGTGGATTGCAAGTATCCAATAGAATGGTTGAATGGAAGTGGGAAGTATACCAATTCTAGAATGGAAGTGGGAAGTGATATCAATGGAATTGATCAATGGATTACCAGGAACCACCAAGAAGCATGGTGTGATCATGGTCATAGTGGATAATATAAGTAGGAAAACTGACTTGTAAACTCTTCCTATAAGGAAATTGATATTTCCCATATTTTTATGATGGACATTTTCATATTGTATGGCCTACCCAAGAAGATCATATATAATTCAGATGTCAAATTTACCTCAAATTTCATATTTCTTTATTTATATTATTTGAAACCATATTAGAATTCAACACAACATATCATCCTCAGAATTATGGAAAACATAAAGACTAAATAAATTAGAAAAAATATTCAATATGTATGTTATGCATCAACCCAAGAGCTAAGAATATTTTCTTCCTTTGGTGGAATTTTCTTATACTATTGGCTATAAATAATTGTTAAAGATGATCCCTTTTAAAGCTTTGTATGGTAGGAAGTGCAATATCCTAATAAACTAGGGTAATCTAGTGTATAGAGTCACACTTAGGCTATATACATTAAATAAAATCAGGATCGGAGAAGTCACTAGCATAAGGAAAAAATTTAAGGTCGTACAAGACAAACATAAGAGTTATGTAGACCAAAACAAAGCACATAAGAAATTTTGAATAGGAGATAATATGTATCTCCAAATCGGGGGAAACAAAAGTTCCTTAAGAGTGGGATCATGCACCAATTCAACACAAGATACTATGAACCGTTTCAGATCTTGAAGAGAGTAGGGCTAGTAGTATACAAAACACCATTCCTCCCACAATGAAGGAGCCTAATGTGTGTTACATATCTTTACTTAAAATATATATATATGATGTTAATCATATTAATGATTGGAATTTGTTACATGGTAATGTAAGGGGGAATTTTATCCAAAACCATAATGCCAACTCTACAAATAGGAAAACCATGCTCCATGTAGTCAAGGTGTAATGGAAGCGCTTTGGACTAGATGAAGAAACATGGGAAATAGAGGATGCCATGTAGTAGACATACCAATTTTTTTTTTTTTTTTTTTTTTTTTTTTTTTTATGTATAAGTTTGGTTCTATAGAGAGTAGGACACCGAGGATGGTTTTTCTTTAAGGAGGATAGGAATGCAACTTCCCTTTTTATAATTCCAATTTGTTGTAATGTAATTGAAGATGACAATGAATGAGAGCAACCATGGATGGCTTGCTAAACTATTTGATGTAAATATTTTTATAATATAATTATAAATTTATAAATTTGAATATGAAGACAAGCATATACATATCTTCATGTCTAAAAGAATAAATTTATTAGAAATATTATACGGGGATTGGGATGTTTCCTATATTCCTTGAAATTAATTTTCATGATCCCTGATGTTCTAGTTGAACTACTTTTTGGGTGCAATATATGAAGATATTTCACGAATCCATTTTCCCAATTTTCGCCATTTTCCCTCATCAAACCTACAACTTACCCAGTACAATGTCACTCCCTCTGATTAAGAATCAACCTTTTTCTTTGACATATTATTATGCTATATTCTGCTAAGTATTGAATGAAACAATGCTTTATTTGGCATGACTAACCAAAGTATATTTGGAAGAATCATTTTAAATATTTTTCTTCCAGGCATTGCCATAATTACTAAGAGCCATGGGTGAACAATTTTTTCTATTGTTGTTACATAGTGTGAGTTGTTGTTACACACTGTTACACCCCAGGTTTTCTATTTTCAGCTGTTACACCACGAAGCTGATGTTACACTATGAACTATCAAGACTGGAGTCACCATTTTCAAAGACAACTCTTAAGGGCCGCATGAAGTATTCCATGTGGGCAGTTAAGAAGATCTGAGTAGTTACAATTGCATCTAAACAAGAGTGGTATAAACATAAAAAATATTTATTAAAAGCAGTTTGTAACAATTTCTATCTTTTTATTATTTCTGTTAGCTTAATCAACATGAGAATCACCAGATTTTCATGACTAATTTGTTTCCCTAATTTTGGGTCTTTGTAAAGACTTTATAAAAAGAGCTTAGTCTCATGAGGGGATGGGGATGGACAACCAAGATAATACCAACATTCTTATCTTGTACTCTTTAACTATTTTAATACAAGCATATATCTGGTGATGTTATTGAAATTTATATACTGAATTCTTAAATAGTTTTCATTTTACTCCTACGCCCTACTAGGGAGGAAGGGCCCTCCTCTTTAGCAAGGATCACAATGTTAATAGGATATTTGTTTTTATGTGTTAGTGTGGATTTATTATCACTGTTGTACACATTTTAATTATGGAATAGATACACTTATGCTTTCAGATTTATTGCGTGTTGTTACACAAGTTAATCAATTCTATGATATTTAATTGTTGTTGCATATTTAGCTGATACTATATGGTCGCTTATCATTATTATGAAGTTCTTATGATGTGTGGATTATTCCTTGTTGAGATTTTTTCATTCCTACAGCGTGCCTTTTAATTCCCACAAGTGTGTATTTCCATTTTGCAAGAGTGCTTTAATTTCTACAAGTGTGTTCAACGACATATTTTTCTGTTTTACCTGGTTGTTACATGTATCGGCACAGATAGTGCAAACACACTTGAAATAAAAAGACCTACCTTGCTTGATAATTAATGATTGTGGTTTAGTTACTTAGGAGTGATAAAATCACACAAACATTTTGGTGTCGTTGCCAGGGAAGGCCGTCAACAATACAACCAACCAACACTTTCTTTTGAATTTACCTTTGATAGAGTCTCTTTAATTTTATAGGAATTGGGCGGTAATATGAGATGTAAGAACATGCACATCACTCTAAAATACCTGAGTGGACTCACCCGTGTAATAATTATGACAATTAGGGCGTGTAGATAATTACACGATGGGTCCATGTATAGAATGTATGAGTGAAGAAGAAGTAAATGGTAGGAACCATAATGAACCTATAGGAAAAAGGGGTTGATCAAAGAACAAGAAAAATACTGAACATGGGAGAGTAACATTTATTCAAGAATTGATCTCAAAAGGGGAAAGGGATCAATAAACACCACATAGGGACGTGAGGAAAAAAGGCCCAAAAATGTTACTACCTCTACATCAAAATAAGGAGTATCTAGATCCTTTTTTTCGAGATCCCATTCTCCTCGAACTAGAATACAAACTCATAATTACGTAAAATAAACTTAGGAGAAACAAGGAGGGACTAGTGGCTAGGATTTTGGATTAGAAGGAGAAGGAGAAACCAATGGGAAATATCAAGAACTAGAATCAGAAGAACATTATTTTATTTTCCAATACCCAAACTCATGAAGTGCAGTAAAATAACCAGCCCCAGAAAAATAATGAGAAATTATCACAAGAATCCCTATCCACAGAAAAAGTTATCTAAACAATCTTCAAAAGGACCCTCACTGGAACTAGAATTAGGAGAAATTCTAATGGGGAATAGCAACAACAATAATGGGACAGATGCCACTATTACCACTTTTTAATTCCCAATATATGATATAAGGGGAGAAGCCGCCATGAAAAATATCCCTCTTTCAATTAGTCCATATTTTTATGGATTGACTGTAGAAGATCTTGATAGTTTTGTGTTTGAGTTTGATGTTCTATGTAGGAGATAATATTACACTTCAAATTCTCAGAAACTAAAACTAGTTCTTACCACTATGAAAGGAGAAATGTTAAGATGGTTTATGGGTCTAGGGCCTACCTCAATCTAAACATGAGGAGATATGAAGATTAAGTTTATGGAAAAATACAAGGACTATTACCGAACTAGAAATTTAAGAGAGGAGATATTCAGAATAACACAGAAGGAAGAAGAAATATTGGAAGATTATGTAGAACGATTCCATTATAATAAAAAAAGGTCTAAACATGGTGATTTGGATCCATATATTTTTAATACAATATTTATTCAAGGAATGAGAGATGACTGCCTTGACATATTGAACCTGTTATGGAAAGGTGATATATCTTAAGATCCATATGAAGAAATAATAAAAATTTTCTTAAGGTGTTTGCTAGGATCGTCACAAGGGAGAAGCATGGCACAAGATGCCTCTATCAAAATAAAGAATTCTACAAATGGAGGTGTGACCAGAGTTGAGATTGGAAACTTGTTTGAGAATCTTAAGATCGATCCCCTCAATACCTTATCTTCCCAATTGATGAGAATGCAAGTGAAAAAGACACATAATGAAGCTGATAAGGCCTTGCTCATGTTCTACCCAAAATTCAAATACAAAAATTCCCTAAAGGATTGCAGAGTCAACAACATTAGCTTGTGTAATATTTATGTCCTAGAGAATTCTATAGGCTACTTTCAGGAGTTCCTGAGACTGAAGGCAACACTCAGGGAATCGGGCGATGAATCTCAATCTTCTTACTTTATTGGGTCTAGGAAGCCTTGGTAACCAAAACCATCAGTTATGTCTCAAGCTTTTTCTTTTGATCGATGGAATAATATATATAATACTCAAACTAGCACATTTGGCCCAATTTTTTATGGCCAAAATGTTGTTCTTGCGACACATAGGTGTCCCCTGAGTGACACTTTCAAGCGGGTAAAAACGTGGTTTCTCCTAACGCCGCAATTCCGACACTTCAGTTAACTGTCAGAAGAGCGACACTTTTTCTGATGTTTCCAAATCGTTGTCACTCTTTAGATGTTACCAAATATATGTTACTATTCCGATGTTAGCAAGCGTGTGTCCCTCTTTTGACGAACCAGAGCGTCTCTCTTTCGACATTATAAAATGGGAAAAATATGTCGCAAGACCGAAGGTACTAAAACGTTGGAATACCGACGGTAGTGAAATGTAATGAAACGTTGGCATACCAATGGTGGTGAAATGTAGTTAAACGTCGGAATACCGACAGCGGTGAAACGTTGGAATACCGACTATTGGCTTGAGGGGTCCTGATCCAGGTTTGGTGTGCAAGGTTTGCCAACAAACCCCTATACTACTGGCCCTTTCGGCAGTGACCTGCTTGCGCAGGTCAAAGTCTCACCCGAAGTAGTATGGGTGGGTGCTGGAACTAGGTTTCTGCACCCTGAGAAAGGATGGATAAGGCAAGTAGAGCTATTCTAGGTCCTATAAACCTAGATTACCTTGTTCTATGCAGGGTTAATTTGGTCTCTGTTCGCATCCACGTGCGCTAGATCTATAGTTATATGCTTTTATGACAATAACACAACATTATATAAACAGAACATAATAGATCCAGATCCAGAAACACACTTACACAGAACTTCACAGCTTAAAGACAAAAAATGCACAATACAACAATTACCAATAATTTGCACAAGATTACTCACAGATTTAGTTCTCTATCAATCCTTCTTATTCATTCATTCATCAATTATTCCTTACAATTCCCTTCCCAACTTGCGCACATAGCAGCAGGGTCCGCACACAGCTGGACTTGGATCTCCGCACACACAGCCAGCAGGAGTCCTTTCCCTAAAAACCAAAATAGATAGCTTAAACTACAATTCACATCAATAGCTTATCATTCTTGTCCTTTACAATACAAAATGATTCTCTATTTATAACAATCTAGCCTAGAATTTCCTATGGCCTGTAAACCGTGGTTTTCTGACCCCTGGTTTACCCTTTTACAAATTATAATGCTTTTGGGGCTTTGACCCGCCCCAAATCCCCTGCGCTAGACTAAATCTAATAAAAAATATTCAAAATGGACCAGTTTCACAGCTTGTTAGGAGACCCTATTCCAACAGTCCCCCAACACAATCTTGTGACTCGTCCCGAGTCACTGCGGTGGTGCGGCCGTATGGTCCTTAGCCTAATATGGCTTGAGTCGACTACCATTGACAAAGCCAAGAACGAGGTCACCGTGCAAGGTGGCTAGCTGGAATTATCCACCATTCGTGATCTCCTTAACTGTGTAGGGACCAAGCTAGTGCTACCAGAATTTCCTTGGATGCTTTGCAAATTGGTTATCATACAGAAGGACGAGATCACCTTCGACGAATGTCTTTTTGCGAATATGTCGATCATGTCAGGCTTTATCACGAGCCTTCTGAACCCGTTGGTGAAAATTATCAATAAACCGATCTTCCTCCAAAGCCACCAATTGTGCAAGCTGCTTCTTTATGATGTCTGGGTCTGCCATATTTGTGAATGCTGCGATGTGTAGGCTTGGAACAACGTATTCTATGGGCATGATGGCCTCCTTTCCATAGACCATTCGGAAGGGGGTCCTGCCTGTCAGCTTCTTGCTGGTCATTCGGTAGGCCCATAGAACCGAGGGGATGCGAACATCCCAGTTGCTGCGATTGGCATTGCAAACCTTTATTAATTCTTGTTCCAAAATTTTGTTAAAAGCTTCAACCGCCCCATTTTCCTGGGGATGATATGGTGTAATATTTGCATGGTGGATCAATAATTCCTCATTCAAAGCTTGAATCATTCAGTTAACAAAGTGTGTACCTCTATCACTCATTAGGATCTTTGGGCAGCCAAACCTAGTCAGAATCTACTCAAAGATGAAGTGTGTAGCAGTATCCGCAGTACAATCTTTCACCACTTGTGCCTCAGCCCATCGAGTGACATAGTCAGTGGAAGTGATAATGTAGCGCGCACCTCTTTTCTTGCTTGGTGGATTGATGGGTCCTATAAAGTCAATGACCCATTCATCAAAAGCCTGTAGGGCATTTTTAGGCTGTAATGGCATGTCATCTTGCAGTGAGGGTCATCCAGTTCACTGGCATGTATCACACGATCAACAATAGGTGTAATAATCTTGATGTAGGGTAGGCCACCATAATCCAGACCATAAGATTTTTTGTGCCATAGCTCGTCATGCTTAGTGGCCTCCTGTGAATCTGTCATGTGCTTCTGCTAAAACGGTGGGCCGTTCATGTTCCAATACATATCTGCATAGTATTTCATCTACGCCTAGCTTGTATAACTGACCGGCAATGATAGTAAAGTCCGCACCCCAAGTAACCAACTCCTTCTTTTGCTGCACCGAATATTCTGTAGGGGCTACACCCGTAGTAAGGAATTCAATGATATAACCAAAGTGAGCATCAACCACCTTAATGGTGAACACCTGCGCATTGGGTAAGCCCTCGTCCAAGTTAGTAGGCTCTTCCCTTGTTTCGATGTGAGACATATGATCCGGACCTACATTCAACCTTCCGGGCTTAATGATGATCTCAAAATCATATTCCTGGAATAGTAATAGCCAACGACAAATATTCCCCCCCAACACAGGCTTTTTGACCAGGTATTTCAAATCCGAATGATCAATGAACATCTTAAAGTGGCCACCAAGAAGATAGTGCCGATATTTTTGTAATGCATATACCATAGCCAGTCCTTCGTGCTCAGTGGTAGAGTAGTTTCGTTCTGTGCCAGAGAGTTTTCGACTCGCAAAGGGAACCGGGTGATCAATATATTCTCCAGGTTGAGTGAGCACCGCGCCCAGGGCGATGCTTGACGCATCCACATGTACATGAAATTCCTTTGACCAGTCAGGAAATATCAGTATGGGTCCAGAGACCATCTTCTCCTTGAGCAGTTTGAAGCTCTTTTGACATTCAACATTCTAGAAAAAAGAGACATTCTTTTTTAGTAGTTGTTCCATGGGTGCTGTAATCAGAGCGTACCCTTGAATGAATTTCCTGTAATAACTTGTGTGGCCGAGAATAGAATGCAATTGTTTCTCTATTGTGGGGGCTGCAAGGTTGATAATTATGACTATCTTCGCAGGATCAACCATTACTCCTTGCCGACAGACTATGTGTCCAAGCAAGATTTTGAATGGTACACAAAAGATACACTTGAAGATTTTCTATAGCCTGTGGGTCACACAGTAGTTTCAGACATGCCCTTAGGAAGGGCTCAACCTCTTCCTTCTCTTGGAGGTACATTGGCAGCTGCGCAAGGGCTGCCAAAAACTTTTTTTCCTTGAAATTCGTTCCCTTTTGAGGAGAAAGATCTTCCTTTACTCCCTGAGTGATCGTACCACTGCACGTCATGAATTTTATACTCAGATATACATCCCTCAGCTTGGTTTTAACTCTTTGTACATTGTGCGTAGGAGTAGGCTGTTTGTCCTGCATTTTTGTTATCAAGATCGGGCAGTGTTCGATCTCATGGTCTAGTTGTCGGCAATATTTACAGGATTTCCTAGTGGGATTTGGGCAATCCATGGTGAAGTGCCCTACCTCTCCGCAGTTATAGCAGATCAGCTAGCCCCGTCCTCGTCTTGCGCTTCCTCCCACCCCCCCTGCCCCTCACGGGGGAGCCACCAAAAGTCGCGGGGGATCTCGGTGACGTGGGATCTGATTTTACCCTATAGAGGTTTCCTAGATCTACCAATAATTCATATGTGTGACAATTATGCTCATCGTGCCTTACCGATTGGCAGAACCTACACCATTGTTGCTTCAGATCACCCATACTTAGTCGGGGGCACTGGGCTGTATCATGTAGTCCTGCTACTTGAAAGTCATCGCACCAGAGCGCAGATCCTCCGGACCCGAGGTGCAGAGCACTCGGTCCCCTTGCCTATAGGTAATTCGCCAATAGGGGACACTAGTCCTTGGTATGGCCAGACACCCAACATTTTATGCACCAGAGGTCTATGCTAACTCCTTTTTCCTGTTCCATCTATAAGCTCTGTATTTCCATGTGCATGGCTCCGAGCTGTTCTTGAATCTGCTGCACTCCTCCCAACGTATTGTCCTTAGGCGTGGCTTCGAGTTTCATGGCATCTTCCAAGGCTTTTTCCTGTGACTCGAAGGTCTGGTGGCTCATTGGTATCCGTAAGTGAGGTAGCAACATAACAATGAACCATTCCGTGTGATGTCTGTCATCGTACTTGAACCCCCCTTCCCTGATCACTTTTTTTAACCATTGATCAGCCTCCCACACCGAATTGGTCACACCTTGCTTGAAGTATTTCACTTCGGCTACCAACTGAGAGTAAGACTTCAGCTTTCAGAATTGTTGTTTTAGGGTGTCCTTAACATCTTGAAGTGATGCGCTCTGTTTTGAGATATATAGCGCACATACCAGTCCAATGCCCTTTCTTTGAAGGCCAGGGATAACTGCACCCTTTTCATATCATCGTTTACCACCCCCTGCGTAGTCCACACCGAGTCGGCCATGAACCAAAACCACTCCATTTCCTCATCAGCTGCGCCTTTAAAGATAGGTAATTTTAAGTGTATTGCCATGTTTTCCTTCGTTTATTTCCCCGGAGGCCCGACGTTGGGGTAGCTGACGGACCTTGCGTGGGTGCTCTTCTCGGTGAGCTACGAGAAGAGCGATCCTCCGCTTGACCGGTTCGATAGTACTTACTGCTTCATGTTGTGATTTCACCCAGAGTAGCACTCATTCACCTATGTGTTAGATCTCCAATATTCTCTTGTCATTACCCGATCCCTTTCTCAGACTTCTTTCGGTCCTGGCAACGGAACCATTTGTTGGCTTGAGGGGTCCTGACCCAGGTTCAGTGTGCAAGTTTTGCCAACAAACCCCAATACTACTGGCCCTTTCAACAGTGAATTGCTTGCGCAGGTCAAAGTCTCACCCGAGGTAGTATGGGTGGGTGCTGGAACCAGGTTTTCGCACCTTGAGAAAGGATGGATAAGGCAAGAAGAGCTGTGCTAGGTCCTGTAATCCCATATTACCTTGTTCTGCGCAGGGTTAATTAGGCCTCTGTTTGCATCACATGTGCTAGATCTATAGTTATATGCTTTTATGACAATAACATAGCATTATATAAATAGAACAGAATAGATCCAGATCCAGAGACACACTTACACAGAACTTTGCATCTTAAAGACATAAAATGCACAATACATCAATTACCAATAATTCACACAAGATTACTCATAGATTCAGTTCTCTATCAATCCTTCTTATTCATTCATTCATCAATTCTTCATTACAATTCCCTTCCCAACCTGCGCACATAGCAGCAGGGTCCACACACAGCTAGACTTGGATCTCTGCGCACACAACCAATAGGAGTCCTTTCCTCAAAAACCCAAACATATAGCTTAAACCACAATTCACATCAATAACTTATCATTCTTTTCCTTTACAATACAAAATGCTTCTCTATTTATAACAATCTATCCTAGACTTTCCTATGGTCTGCAAACCGTGGTTTTTGGACCCCTGGTTTACCCTTTTACCCATTATAATGCTTTCGGGGCTTTGACCCGCCCCAAAACCCCTACGCTAGACTAAATATAATAAAAAATATTCAAAATGGACCAGTTTTGCAGCTTGTTAGGAGACCCTATTCCAACACTGACTGTGGTGAAACGTTAGAATACCGGTGGTGGTGAAGTGTAGTGAAACATCAGAATACTGACGGGATGAAATGTAGTCAAACGTTGGAAGATCGATGGTGATGAAACGTCGGAAGACTGACAGTAATGGAACATCAGAATAGTGACGGAAATAGACATACATGTAAAAAAAATGTTGCAGACTAATTGGGTATTCCACTTGAGCGATAAAATTAATTCCGCTTGGTATTCCAGCTGAGCATGCTTTTGATCTCCCAACAAGTTGAGGACAATGAGAAATCTCTTGGCCTATAAGGAAAGGATATGCAACTTCTTCTCTCAAATATGATGAATATCAGTTGTATAAGATGCTTGATATGTCAACGATGATTAGCTCTGCAAAAAAAAATATTAGACCTTGAAAAAATACTTTTGCATCAGTGACAAAAATTTGTTTATGTCCAAGAGAGCATCAAGTCAAAACCTTTACGACCAGCTCCCAAAATCGATCAAAATTATAATTAAATTTTATTTCAATTTGTAAGGGAACTTTTATTAAGTTTCAAAGGCTTGAAGCCTTAGAAAATTATGTGTTTGACCGAATTCTTCAGGCCCTTTTGCACGAGGTGAGAAATATAAGCTTTATGTTCAACGAAAGAGGGGATTAGGCCTTCCAACGAAACCCTTTCAGACCAGGTGACTGGCAATATTTATGCTCACGGTTAGACAGAAATAGGCTCCCATACAAGGCTTTTTTGGATTTGTCAAGACAAAAATGTTAGATTCCTGATTTTTATTCCAGATTGAATGGAAAAATATTCTTGAAAACAATTAGGCACCTCTGCAAAACAATAAGGATTAGATAAAATTTTGCGGCCTAGACAAAAATAGGCTAAAAAATCCCTAGCGACCAAGCCCTAAAAGTTTGCAAGTGAATTCAGGGTTCTTCAATAAAGTTTATCTCCACAAATTGTTAAAAAAAAATTACCTCCAAATAATCATTTTGGACAACAAGATGAGCAAGGGTTAGAAAAATTTAAAAATTTCAATTCTAAATCTCCTTGTGGCTGTTGGGAAAAATACTGAGGGGGGGGGGTGAATCAGTATTTAGAGCTTACTCAAAACTTTTACTTTTTCTTTACAGAATTATATACGTGAATTTAATCAACCCAACTCACATATATACGTAGATATCTTTAAGCAAACTTGCAAATGTCTAGAGATCTTATTATGCAGATAATTCTTTACTTAGATCATTGCATCATTCATTCATCAGATGTTTAATAAGCAGTAAACATGTGCAGTAAGAATAGAATAAATCATCACACATAAGAAACACACATGAACACCAGGATTTAAGGTGGAAACCCAATTTGAGAGAAAACCACCACTGCAGTCGTCTTTGTCTTCAATATTTATTATAAAGAAAGCTGCTTACAATCTTGTACTGGCGCAGACTCATACCAGCACGCAAGCACCCACCTGTAGAAGGCTGCAACCTTCTCTCGTTCTCCAGCTACTACTGGAAGGGAGCTTCAACCCCCTGATCTCGTTTACCAGCCACTCCTGGAAGGGAGCTACTACCCCCTGACCTCTTTTACCAACTACCACTGGAAGGGAGCTACAACCCTCTCACTGAAGGCTTCAACCCTCAACACCACCAAGGACCACGTTTCATCAATTTTCATACTGGATCCAACAGATTCCACACAACACAACTTGTAGGCCTCTTTTCATCAGATTTTCAGTCTGGACCCACTCCACACATTTAAGCTCAAAAAACATACATAAAACTAAAACTTATAACCCCATCAATTAATTCATTGAATCATCAACCAATCAGCCAAAAAATGATATTTAATCATAATCAACTAGCAACATAATCAGTATTCAAACAACCCAGATCTGTATGAAGACATCATTGGCAGACAACAGTAATACAACAAAAAAGATCAAAGATTTCCTTATGCACACTTCAGCAAAACCCTAGATTCCATACATGCTTTTACTTCACTAAACCCGCATATAAACGCGCTTTCACAAAGACAAACTTGTGTATATATCTGCAAACATTTCTGGACTGACCTTAGATTCCATACGCGCTTTTGCTGAAACTAACTCGCGTATATACGCGTTTTCACTATGATGAACCTGCATATAGATCTGCAAACATTGCAGGGCTCCGCAACTCTTCAGAACAGATAAATAGCTCAGATCTTACTCTTCACTCCAGAAAATATTTCGCCTCATATCAGATCTAAACATTCCATAAACAGATCTAGAAGATACATAGTCATTTTAGGTCAAGAGATCTTCATCCATCATTGTATTCATAGGTGCCTTATTTATTCAGATCTATTAATGAACTATAATCCATTCCATGCAGATATACTTTAGAGTGAAGTATTCATTCAATACCCAGACACATACACACTTAGCATTATGATCTTCTTCTACTTATATAGATTTAGCTTTTACCAATACCATGAGCCAAAACCGCACAACTTCCAATGGTATTCTTGGACGGAATGAAATAGACAATACAACACTCAATACTGTGTGCCAATACCATGGTAATGCCCCTTGGTATTATAATTTTGGAGCACGAACATGAATACGTGACTTGAAACCTACTTATCCGCGTGCATACACGACTTGGCCTTTACAAACCCACGTATATATAGTGACATATTAAAAATAACATTTCTTTGGCACTTACTAGAATTCTTTTCTCTATCACATCTGAACTAATCTGTAGCTACATCATTCTTACATCTTTAACACATAGGTTGCTGATCATGGGAAACTCATCAAGTAGGTTTCCATCAAGGACAACTTCATCAAGTAGGTTGCCATCAAGGACAACACATTACATCATATTGCCAACAAGCTCCCCCTTTGGACTTGATAGCAACCACGATGGTGTTTGATCACCACAAAAGATAGATACATTAATCATAACCATTATTCAAACACCATGATACTCTCCCCCTTTGACATCAATGACAAAGGGTGGATCAAAACCAAAACAAGGTTTCTCTCCCCTTGTAGAAAGATGAGCTCTGTAGATCTGAAGTGTACTGAATTTACCATGCTCCCCTTGAGTTCATCCTGAAACTTTAGACAGATTTTTCAATGAAGTACATCACTCTATAACTCAACCAAGTATGACCATTCCTATCACCAAGGACTCATACTTACATAAATGATCCATCCAAGTGGATTTACATATCAGACTCAACTTCCCAACCAAGTGGGTTTACAAATTTGACCCAACTACCCAACCAAGTGGGTTTACAAATTTTCCTAATTCCTTACATGACTGAATATAACAATTTTACATCATAGGTCTCAACATGACCTTTTCATCAAATTACAGATATGAATTTTTATAACTAAGACCAAAAGACCTCAAGAGAGATCATATTTCAGAACCATCATAATGCCAATAATGCATTACTCTCAGCAAGGCTAATGCTCCCCCTGAACCTGAGCATCCTGAACATCTTCACCAAAAAATTCATCAAAGCATCTTCATCAAGTAGATAATCAAAACTTAAAATCATATCAGCAGATATAACCATCAACATCAGATCAAGAATTTAATTATTGTCAGCAACATATCAGAAACTGTTTTTGAGTCTTCCTCACTTCTTTTCTTGTCAGAGAAAGACATACACAACTGTCACCATTGGAACTCACGTGTATATGTGGCTTTAGTTCATGAAACCCATGTATAGAAAGTGAAATAAATTAAACTTTCACTACTTCATCTCCCCCTAAATTTGCACCACCTGTACTTGTCTTCTCTTGTCACATCAGATGCACTGTCAGAAATAAACACAATCAAAATTGCCAAACCAACCATGGGAATCACCATATATTGGTCCCCCTGTGATGATACATTAATAATCCCTATAATTTATCTCACATCACTCCTGCAGTCATTATGAGAAGTAAACTTTAGAAACAGATGACTCCAGTAGGGTCAATATTCCCTACGTTTTTGACCGGTGCTTCTTCTTTTTCCAACTTTGCTTGAAATTTCTTATTGTGTGTTGGAACTTCTCCAATTTCTCAGATCTGTTTATCAACTTAACCTGCAATCAGTGGCCTTATGTCCAAATGAGTTACAATAGAAACAACATCCATGAAAACATCCTTTCTTTCTTGATCTATGCAATTCTTCAATAACCAGATCCCTTTCTTTTGGGAAATTGTCATCATCTATGGTACATGCCATGAGCAGTTGCAGATCTTGATCAGAATCTTCTTCTTCTTCATCTGAAAATCCATTATTATCTTCATTTGTATAGTAACTCCTTCCTTTTTCAATCTTCTTCCCTTTATCATGATTTTCTTTATAAGGACATTTAGCAGCATAATGACCAACTCTACCACAAGCAAAACACTTGAAGGGAAGCTTACCTTTGAATCTTCCAGTACCTGTTTGAAGTCTTCTCACAAAATTTGCTTCTTCTTCTTCTGATATATAACTTGATTCCTTGAGAAATTCCTTTTCTTTTCCTTGTGCACAAGCCTTAAATGCAACTTCTTTGACTTGTGAAGGACCTCCTCTTCTCATTTCAAAAGCAGTTAGGATAACATGTAGTTGTATAACAGTAAGATTTTGCAGATCCTGCTTTCTTCAATAGCTGACACTTTTGACTTGAACTTTGAAGTTAGAGATCTCAATCTCTTTTCAACTAAAGTTGAGTCCTTTATATCTTCACCCATATTCCTCATAGAATTCACAATCTCATCTAATCTTAGGAATAAGCTTGCAATACTTTCATTGTCATGCATTCTGAAATTTTCATATTGCATTCTAAGTGTTTTAAGTTTGGCACTTTTTACCTTTGCATCACCTTCATAGCTCTGAATGATATTCTCCCATATTTCCTTTGCCGCATTTAGCTGCATCACTTTAACAAATTCTGTTTCTGATAGGCTTCCTAATAAAGCATTGACAAATTTGGCATTGATTTCATATTTCTTCCTTTTTGCTGCATCTGTAGGAACACTTGCTGGATATTGATAGCCTCCTTCCACGATTCCCCATACGTCTGCTCCAAGACTTTGCAAATATGCTCTTACTCGTATCTTCCAGAATAATAGATTACTTCCATTAAATAGTGGTGGCCTTATAGAAAATACTCCTTCATGGCTTCCCATTGCGACAAATCTCCTTCAAGTGATCAAGCTCCTTTAGAAGGACCTGCTCTGATACCAATTGTTGGGAAAAATATTGAGGGGGGGGGGGGGGATCAGTATTTAGAGCTTACTCAAAACTTTTAATTTTTCTTTACATAATTCTCTATGCGACTTTAATTAACCCAACTCGCGTATATACACAGATATCTTTAAGTAAAATTGCGTATGTCCAAAGTTATTATTATGTAGATAATTCTTTACTTATATCATTGCATCATTCATTCATAAGATGTTTAGTAAGTAGTAAACATATGCAGTAAGAACATAATAAATCATCACACATAAGCAACACACATGAACACTGAGATTTAAGGTGGAAACCCAATTTGGGAGAAAACCACCACTACTGTCATCTCTGTCTTCACTTTTTATTATAAATAAAACTGCTTACAATATTGTACTGGTGCATACTCATACCAGCACGTAGGCACCCACCTGCAGAAGGCTGCAACCTTCTCAGGGAGCTTCAACCCCATGATCTCGTTTACCAGCCACTCCTGTAAGGGAGCTGCTACCCCCTGACCTCGTTTACCAACTACCACTAGAAGGGAGCTACAACCCCCTCACTGAAGGCTTCAACCCTCAACACCACCATGGACCATGTTTCATCAATTTTCATACTGGATATAACAGCTTCCACACAACACAACTTGTAGGCCTCTTTTCATCAGATTTTCAGACTGGACCCACTCCACACATTTAAGCTCAAAGAACATACATAAAATTGAAACTTATAACCCCATCAATTAATTCATTGAATAATCAACCAATCAACCAAAAAATGATCTTTAATCATTATCAACTAGTAGCATAATCAGTATTCAAACAACCCAGATCTGTATGAAGACATCATTGGCAGACAACAGTAATACAACAAAATAGATCAGAGATTTCCTTCTGCACACTTCAGCAAAACCCTAGATTCCATATGCGCTTTTACTTCACTGAACCCGCGTATATAAACGCTTTCACAGAGACAAACCTGCGTATATATCTGCAAAATTTTTAGGACTGACCTTAGATTCCATACGCAGTTTTGCTGAAACTAGCCCGCGTATATACGCGTTTTCACTGCAACGAACCTACGTATAGATATGAAAACATTGCAGGGCTGCATAACTCTTCAGAACAGATAAATAGCTCAGATCTTACCCTTCACTCCAGAAAACATTTCGCCTCATCTTAGATCTAAACATTCCATAAACATATCTAGAAGATACATAGTCATTTCAGGTCAGGATATCTTCATCCATCATTGTATTCATAGGTGCATTATTTATTCAGATCTATTAATGAACTGTAACCCATTCCATGCAGATATAATTCAGAGTGAAGTATTCATTCAATGCCCAGACACATGCACACTTAGCACTATGATCTTCTTCTCCTTATATAGATTTAGATTTTACCAGTACCATGAGCCAAAACCACACAACTTTCAATGGTATTCTTGGATAGAATCAAATAGAAAATACAACGCTCAATACTGTGTTCCAATACCATGGTAATGCCCCTTGGTATTATAATTTTGGAGCATAAACAGGCATACGCGACTTGGAACGTACTTATCCGCGTGCATATGTGACTTGGCCTTTACAAACCCGCGTATACGTTGTGACATATTAAAAATAACATTTCTCTGGCACTTACTGGAATTCTTTTCTCTGTCACATCTAAACTAATCTATAGCTACATCATTCTTACATCTTTAACACATAGGTTGCTTATCATGGGAAATTCATCAAGTAGGTTTCCATCAAGGACAACTTCATCAAGTAGGTTGCCATTAAGGACAACAAATTACATCATATTGCCAAAAGTGGCTACGACAATTTTCCACAAAGAGTTGAAGCTAAAAAACCTCCAAATTTTTTTCCGATTCTTCTGCAATTTAAAGGTTAAGGGAATGATAATAAATCAAGACAAAACTACTTAAAAAAAAACTCTTGCGGCTGCCATCAACACATTAAATAAAATAAAAAATTAAAACCATGAATTAGATTATATATACAACAAAGGTTTAGATGACTTGCAAGGCGTGCAAACAAGAGGATCATAAAAGAAACATTTTAAAAATTGCACGAAGATTTTATGATCTAGATTATTCCCAAAAATTTGCTTTAAGAGCATATATTAGAAATCTAGGCTTGTGGCCTCCAGAATTTTGGCAAGGTTGTCGTTAATTTAGTTTCTTAGTAAAATTACTGTGCAGCTCAACAGATGAGGAATTTGTATCAAAATAGATCAGCAAAACACGATATCTCATGCTTCATCTAAAGATATCCCCTGAAGAAAATACAACAATATTAGAGCATCTCACCCATGCCAAAAGCTCCATCAGTTCAGATGATATCTATTTTCTAGTGAGAAGTTTGAGGATAATGATGCCAAAGATATAGACATCCGTATTTACAGATAACTGCCCCCCCATAACATATTTCGGTGCCACATACCCACTGCATATTCAAATTCCAATGGAAGGTAAATTTTAGGAGTTAAGTGATGATAATGTGGGGTTTAGCACCTTTAAAAATTCTTAGGATATTTTAATTGTGGAAAGTTCATAATTCCAAACCTTATGATTCCAAAAAATCCTTGTTAGATTCTGAATAATTTTGACAAAAACAAGTTGGAGAAAAATACTAAAAGTTTAATGCCAAGAAATAATTGCACAGCTTAATAGTGTACCAACACTCAAAGACTAGTGGAAAAAATCGAATTAATGTTCTGCAACCATTCATCATCATCCTCCCATTTCACTTACGCTTTCTAATATTTAACTCTAACGACCAGGACAAGGTTGCACGACATAACAAAAGTTCTAATAATTTATTAGTAATCAAAGACTCATTAAAAGATACAAATTAGAGTTCTGCATGCAAGATCCTGTGACATACCTGCATGGTATTGCATTGATAGTAAACAAGAGGCATGCAAGTGAGGTAAGGTTGAATAGGTAGCAATTGATATACAATAGGCAAATTCTCATAAGAGTTTCTTTTGAGAAAAAATCAATTGCGAAATGGTCATGAAATCAGTGATACAAACTCACAAAGGAGGTCTGTGTCATGAACTCTATAAATGAATTCACATATTTTCACACTTAGCATGCTAAAAGGCACTCAGAATTACAGTAGGCAAGGTCTCGGGAGGGTTCCTTTTGAAAATAAATCAACTACGAAAGGGTCATGAAATTAGTGACACAAACTCACAATTACGAAGGTCTGTCTCATGAAATCTATAAATGAATTCACATAAATTCACACTTAATATGCTAAAAGGTACTCAGAATTACATACTGGACCTATAATTAGCATTTATAAGCCATTGACCATTTAACTTGTATGTATAGGTAGTTTAAAATGTGAACATATTCTAAATGCACGCATTATAACTGTTATTAGCTTTTTCCAGTGTGTCCTTAGGAGGATTGTATTAAAAACTTACAGATTTCATCCCTCGAGAAATAAAAAAATAGCACTCAGATGACTAGCATCACCTACCCAACTCTTGAAAATATTGCGAAGGAGGAACTTCATTCAACTCTCCATTTCATCTTCTTCTATGGGATTCAATGGAATTAGTAGGTGTATCATAATCACACCAGTCCTCCTGTGGCTCCAGTGGCTCTATGGGGCTGCAAGTAATTCATTGCAAGTCTCATAGAACATTTCATTCATAGCTATCCAACCTAAAAACATAAAAGGCCTCAAATCATAAAAAATGTAGCTACCTTGGTGGAATACAAGATGGGTGTGGGTATATGGCCTCCAAATTCTTGACTTCTTGTTCACACTGTACTTTGAATTCTAAACTTTCATCCCCAGCAACTACTCACTATGAAGGACTAAGGTCAAACCACACAAACATTTAAGAAAAAGCTAGTGACAAGATCTCTAATCAAAAGAAAATATTTGAGGAGACCAATCCTAATCGAATGACCTTATTAAGACAAACATTGACATGACTTCAAAAAATGTACTTGATATACATATAGATATATTCATAATTGACATTGTTTTAATATGATTTATGCTTTTTTTCATGTTTTATACTACACATATGATTAGCCATTTATTATTGCATAATAGAACATGAGTGATAGTTCCAGATCCCATATAATAGTAAGAAATTATGTTTGCATACCCTGGGGGGGCAGCACCAGGTGGTCATAGGTACAATGGAATCTTCCTATATATTATGCTTTGTATAATTGTTTCCAACACCCAACAACTGATTACCTTCAAATGAAAATCCATATGCATGCCACAACCGAGATTTCTTTGCCTGTAGATGGTCTTGGTTAGCCAGGCTAGACAACAATTGGGCATCTTCAGCAAGAAACAATCTCACATGAAAATGAAAACTTGACATCAATATCTATCTTATTGGACCGAATGACATAAAGTTGGCAAGTGATAAGAAATTCTCTACTGGATTTTTTGCATCAACAAAAGGGGCTTCTTTTAGTGCAAACTCCTTTGTCAAGTTAAATCCTTCACATCCAATGTTGAGGGCATTGAAAAATGTTTTCGCTTCCATGTTTTTACAAATCTAATGACATAAGCATAAGATCGAGTTCTTGATTTCCATGGATACATATTACGGACTACTCCAAACCAAAACTATACAAATATTGTGCTGCATGATAAAGTTCTCGGAAATTTCCTCTTTTTTAAAACTGCCTCATTTATGCTTATTGTAATTGCAGTGTGCATACATATCAGTCAGTTATGCCCTCGTTAGTTAGGTGTGAGCCAAGAGAAAGGAAGAATTATTTTGTTTTGTAGCTTGTTATTGAACTTATAAGATAAGTATTAATCTTAGATATCGGTCGTAATGAATGTCATATGAATGTGTCCCGAATAAATTAGTCTTGCTTGCACTATCTGTTGCATTTTTTATTATTTATTTACTTGGAATTCTTCTTCATTCAGTGATGAAATTACCCCACTGTGATTAGGATAGTCAGTAGAATGACTCTATCCCAATATCAAAGAACACAATTTATAGGTAACCTACAAATAAAATAACCAATTTAGGTAAGAGTAGCAAATCTGTTCACCACACTAGCACAAGATAAATATCCAACATTCAGATTAAGTGTTATGTGCCCTAAGTATCAGAATCAAGAAATGGGAAATGATAGGAAACAAGGTATGCACTAGTAGAGATGATTGCAGTACACTACATGGCTTCCTCTACTATTAACTAAAATAAAAAATCTAATCTATCTTTAACCAACTATTGCATTACCCTGCAACAATGTACACCAGAATATAGAGGGTTTTCATTTGAGAAAGACAAGCATGCAATTAGGACTAAGGAGCCAAAAACAACCCCATAGAAACCAACTACAACTGTTTACTTTTGACAACTAATGTCTCCTTGGAGCCCCTTCTATCCAAGAGAAAGACTATAAAGTGGCAGTGATCCACTTCCTCAGAAAAGAACTTGAACGAATACTCTTGATTCTCTGAAATTACTACTCTCGGCCTTGTGGTGGAATATTTGATCTTGAAACAGAAATTGTTGCCCAAACAACCTTAAAACTGCATTCACAATATTTAATATAAGGCAATCCCAAAACTCTCTCTAAGAATTATGGAAACATTATCGTGTATGTCCTGAATTCATTTTCAATTTATAAAATACTTTCGGACATCAAAAATACATCTGGGATTTTTGTGTTTGCCCAAAACAACATCAATGGTTTTCCACCATTTTCCAAAAAAATTGACACCATTTCTTGACAATGTTTTGAAACCTCTGGATATAATTGGTATGCAACAATGATTTTAATTTTTTAGTTCAAAAACAAAAAGAAAAAATCTAGTCCCACTATCTTTGTAGATATTCCTTGGGTGAATTGATTAGGTTCTATGACAAAAGAACCAAGAACTTCAAAATATCTGTTGTGGAAATGATTCATGAATACTTGGTATCTATCAAGTCTAATCCCTTAGATAATCTGAGATGTATTTAATCACAATAAGAAGTTAGAGGCATCAACCTTTATACACAAATTCTAGTTCTTCGATATTTTATATCACAATCAAGAGAATGAGAAAACACATCTAAGATTGTACCAACAATTGCCTAAAACAAAAATATTAGCTTCTCATAAGGGACTTCTCTTAGTCATGCACACACATAACAAATATTCTCTCTCAATTCCTTTGCAGACTAATAGCTAAAACAAATTTTTTTGAACCCATGATACTTTTAATAAATTAGACCAAAAAGACTTCAAAAATCAAGTTTAATGCTTCTATTATAAACAATTTATTAAGATTCAAGAAGGGGAAAGGTGAGTCTTCCCAAGGGACTGTAATATAGCATTAGAAATGCATTTTTAGAGCATGGGAAAACTGTGTAGACTGCAGAATAATGGCGCAGTCGAACAATCTGAACTGCACATGTATGGCTTTGGTTGCTTGAGTGCCAAGAAAGACTATTTTTTCTATTTTCTTGTCCAAAAGTTGGATTTGAAAGAATTACGATGTGTTTCAATTTTTGGATGGAAATTTTGAGATGGCTAGATTTCTGAACTAGAAGCACAAAGAGGCTTAGTTTGATGAAATGACATGGAAAAAACTAGGAGTTGTTAGGCATATGTGGATTTACTCAAATATTACAAAAATCAACGAGTTAGAACCATACTTGCAGGTTAAACCTAACTTGGCCTATATGAAAGAGGCAAGTTAATCTGGCAGAGAGTGAAACTCACTGCCCACAAGTGTGACTGAACAACTATGAGTGTGACTTGGGAGTAATCAGAGGTCAAACTTTGGCTCGCATGTACTTGCTCAATTTTTGACTGGTCAATGAATCTGATTTGAAATTCCATCAAAAAACTTATTTTTCCCTATTTATATTAACCCAAACAGTAAAAATGAACTCAGTGGTCCCTACTTGTATTAGCCAAATTTCAAGATTTTGCAGAGCTGAAGTCAAACTCTTAACCTCTGACCTCATCAAGTGTTCCACTGAGCCAAGTATTTACACTGGTTTGATCTTCAAGGACTATCCACATAGATTTTAAGACCTAGGAAGGAGCATGACTACTCAAAATAAAACAATGTGAAAAATATAAGAAATAGGTTTAAGTGTCAAAATTGATCATTTTCAGGATTTCAAGACGTAAGTTAATCCAACTGGGAGGAATCAATCTAGGATATAAATCCCACAGAATCCTATAGGACGACAAAACTATGATATTCAAGGTCATTTGGGAAATCCAACATTAATAAGGTGTATGAATCCAGAGGATAAAAGCTTTATATAATGATATATCCTAAATATAACATCACCATTGAAATAAGGTATGCACTAGAAGAGATGATTGTAGTACACTACATGGCTTCCTCTACTATTAAATAAAATTAAATATCTAATTGATCTTTAACCAGCTATTGCATTACCCTTCAACAATGTTTACCAGAATATAGAGGGTTTGCATTTGAGCAAGACAAGCATGCAATTATAACTAAGGAGCCAAACAAAACCCCATAGAAACCAACTACAACTATTTCATTTTGACAACTAATGTCTCCTTGGAGCCCCTTCTATCCAAGAGAAAGACTATAAAGTGGCAGTCACCCACTTCCTAAGATAAGCACTTGAACAAATACTCTTGATTCTCTGAAATTACTACTCTCGGCCTTGTGGTGGAATATTAAATCAAACGAGAGATATTTTGGAGTGATTTACATCTGTTTTGGCTCGTTAATATTTCTTGCATTTGGCTCAAGGGTTTGTTTGTTTCAGGAAAGGAGTTTTGGTAGGTCTTCAAATTCAGGGCTCGATTCTTGGCAGAAGTATATTTTTTTTTTCGAGTCAAATTAAACTAAGCGAAGATCTATAGCTTATTGCCAAATCTAGCTCTCAATCAAGGAAGAATTCTGTGTCATGCGAATAAGTTTTGAATAAGTTACACTCCTCAGAACTATGTGGAGCCTCTTTCAGAAAAAGTCACACAAATATACTCGATTATTTCATACAAGTACATACCAAACATGTGATTATATTCTTAGGTACATGTCCAAAATAATATCACAAAACTCATCAACCTTTTCAAGCTGATAATACCAGGTGTTCTAGATGAGAAATATTTCAAAGTCATCTTTAAAGGCATCATATTAAGTGAAAAATATTTAAAAAAAATTATAAGAGACATTACACAAGCCCAAATGACAAGATATTCTATAGTAAACTGGAGAATTTCCAGTAATATGGCAGTAAAGGAATGAAAACCCCTGCTGCAGGTAATCTTCAAAAAGTTTTTTATTGTTTTTCCACTACTACAGGGGACGTATTCGTGAAAAACTGCCCAACCTTACAGAGTTTGCGGTCATCTTAAGACTCAATGAGTCTCAAAAGGAAGTGTTTGAGATTATAAAATTTTTCTTAGAGTCTATATTTGGTAGAGACACTAAGTATCTTTAAATGTGCATTCATCCTTCATTACAAAAAATAAGTATTGAAAAATGGGGTAATTATTCAGGATGATTAGATTCTGATACTAGCATCGCTAGTGATATAAATGAAATGGTGGACTGAAGAATCCTTGACATGTTGTCCCTTTGTGTGTTGAATAAGGAGAAGTTTCTTTTTTTTAGTCAGATCCTATCTCCTTTGCCTTATTTGAAATTATTATTATTAACAATTGGAACTCAATTAAAGTTGTTGAATTACTAAGGCTTGATGGTAACACTTCTATAGAAGATAGGGAAATAATTCTTCAACAATTCCGATGATGAAAGGGTTTTGTTTGCTTCAATTAGGGCAGGTGGAGAAGGCATTAATGTAACTAATTCCAATACTTTTTTCTTCCATGTTATTCCATGGAATCCTTCTCATGAGATGTATGACCAACAAGGGAAGAGCGATGTCCAATGGTATACAAAAAAAAATTGGCCAAGCTTCAATACCAGAAGCAACTTCTTTCTTGCTAGGTAAGACTTCAAACTGTTTTCTCTTTAATACTTTCTAAAAATAAATCTCTGTTTGATTGGTTAAAAATTAAAAGGTTTCTTTATATATTTTTCTATCCTTAATTTCAGCACAAGATTCTTTTGAAATACAATCCTATTATGTACAGTTTCAGGTCTTATGTCTTTCTGCATCTTTCTTGATTTACATTGTGCTGGCTGGGGGATTTCATAAGTTATTTCATATTCTCAGTTTCTTTGAAAGCTTTTAGGATGTGTTCACATTGAATGCTCACGTGAAATTCAGCACAACCATCCTTTGCTAGAGTATTGTGTTTTATTTATGGTGTTGTGAGACAACTCTGGAAGAGCTGTCATATATATCTAATTTACCTAACATAAATGTTCTAGGTTTGGTTTGTTTTTTTCCAAGAAATGGAGTGAAAAGATAACATAATTTTGTTTTTGATTTTTTCATTTGTTCCAAAGTCCTTTTTAATTTGTTTGAAAGGAGGGGCCATGACAACATTATGTATATTTTATGCAGGCGATGGAACTGGAGACAAATGGAAATTTTCATGATGACAGAAATGTCAATGATGTAACTCTCAATTAGTCATACAAACTTGTACAATCACTTTCCTCCTGGTCTTTGGAATTTGAGAAACAGAGAATGAAAATATTTGAACTCTAGGACACCTGCTATGTCTCCTTAGTTCACATAACTCATTTTTTCCTACTATTCAAAGGTGATCCTTTAGATTCAATATACATGGAGGTAGAATTAAAGAGGCTGTCATTCCTTCATAAACGTTTCTCTCACAGGGCTGGTAATATCCCTGCTCACGATGACGATCAGACCACTTCTCTGGCTTCTAGGTAAATCCCTTCCCTTTTTTTAGCAGTTGTATATTTGATTATAGCAGCCTCTACCACACATTTTATTGTATTGTATATTTATAATGTAATATGCATGATATTATAATAATACTTCCAAGTGTTTGCACCAATCCGTATGAACAATAAGTTGTGGATTTTGTAGTATTCGAGCTTTGAGGCATGAAAGAGAAATACTTGCTAGGCAGATGCAAAGGAAATTAATGGCTGTTGAGAGAGAGACCTTATTTGAGAAATGGGGTGTTGTCCTGGACACGAAGCAGAGGAAATTGTAATTGGCTCAGATATTATGGACAGATACCCAAGACTTGGCCCACATCCAAGACAGTGCTAATATTGTTGTGAAGCTTGTCATATTTTTGGAACCAACACGAGCATAAAAAGATATGTTTGAGCTCAACTTTACACTTGCGAAGAACAACCAGAGGTTATCGTACTTTGGGTGGAATATTATCTCAACTCTCTTGAGCTTTTAAACTATATCTTGGGTCTTGTGCTTAAACTAAGAGCATTGTGCATTTATTCCTCTCTCTTTATTATATTTCTTGTTTTGATAAAGAGAATTTTTTCATTCCCGCAGTTGTAATAACACACTTCCACAGAGAATTGTTTGAATATGTATATGTGCAATTTAGCATATATGATTAAATTTTGTCTTGGTACTGAGTCAAGGGTACCAATGACTTGTAAATAGAATGTATATTCATAAATATAAAGTGATCATGTAAAATGTTTCCTAATGAGGGCCCAAGGCCAAGAACCCGATAGTAAATGTGTATCATTTAGACCATGAAATATGATGTTAATAAGGCCTGGGTGAGGCCTGTGATAATGATGTGAACATGTCAGCGTCCCTGATAAATTAACATACGCAACGTAGAATAACCAAGGGGAACATGGGAACGACCATGGGCTAACAAATGGCAAATGACTAGAGTGAAGATGAGGGGCACATGACTTTCCCCTGATGAATCAAACATTATATAACCCCTTTACGACGTAATTCAGTATTAGAGAAATGATACCTAGCTATCTATGAAAATTATATTTTTATGTGGTGACAACTAGCCTACCATGCAAGGGGGATATAAAATGGAAAATTTGAACTGGAGATGGAATTGTTTGTCATTTTTATTCTCCATCACTTGGTACACATTCCCTCATGGAATTTTCTACACATCATGGGTATCTTGTGTTACTGTGAGTGCAATGTCATTATGCTAGAGTGCTGTTTTTTGGAGAGTGGAAATTGGAGAAGACTCTTTGCCTATGTCATTCCATGACCCCAACTCGGGGGGCTATCCTAATGGATTGCCTATAACTGGGAGGAAAATCATTCCTTGGCATCCATTCAATTTGGTTTAGCTCGGGTGACAGACAAGTTTAATTTTTGCAACTGCTATGTTATACCATTGTTCTAATTAGTATATTTACACTATGGACTAAGCCACGACATAATATTTAGTGAAGTTCGTGAGTTAAGTGACATATATAGCATGAAACTGTAATAGCAGGATGTAGAATTTGGTTGAAATCATGGGCCCATGCTTTGTATGTTCTTAGTCCATAGTTATGTAGGATTGAAAGTAAAAATTTCAATTATTAAGTGCCCCATCCTATTGATGGGGCTATAGATGAGGCCAGGTACACCACAAAGTGGTATCAAAGTCTCCAGGTTTAATCCATTGGACCTCTGGGATACTGGTAAATGGCTTGACAAAATGTGGAATGAGCATCTAGCACACACTGCTTACCAATTGGTTGTTAAAACACATGAACTGAATTTGTGTCTGAACCATCCAGTTGTGGAGAATCATAAACAATGGCGTTGTATTGAAACCCTTTGTTGCTACATATGGTTCCATGCTCCCTAATTATAAAACTATATATTTGGAATAACTTACAAGGAGATACTATTGAATAGTGTAATTGTAAATAGACTGAACAAATGTGCCTATTTGTGTTATGAACTTAAGACTACATGAACAAAGAACAGAAAGAGGATGATCTATTATGTCACCATTTTCACTCATGGATAGAAGCTTTGATTGACTCCACTTGGCGGTAAATTAGGACATCTCATTAACATGTATGCCTAGTACAAAACCTAGCTGATACACACACCCCACTTTAAAAAATGTGTTAAAGGAGAAATGTTACATAGTGGGTTTTGAATGCACATAGAACAGAGCACAATGCACGTGAGTGTTCTTGTTGTGTTTATTCTACTCTTAAAGAGAGCTCAGTAGCGGCATTAATCTTGTCTTATCCTGTACACACAATGGATTCATATCTTGTTAGCTGGCTTTTATCAAAACTTCTCCTTGTGAGTTTTGGATGCTTGTAGCTTGAGAAAATAATTGCACTAATAAAACAATGCAAATGAATTGACAGTCTATAGTTTAGAAAATACTTCCTAGTAATTAAAAAATGGCTCCATTTCCTTGCTATTGTAGCAAGAAAAATTGCCCAATAATTAAAACACAACCCCATTTCTTTGCTGTTGTAGCAAGGAAAACTGCCCAGTCATTAAAACACAATTTTATAACGTTTATTTTTTTTAAATTTTCAAAGTACTAACTAGAAAGAATAAATAGTTTCAGAGTACTAATAAAGAAGGAGAAAAAAGTTCTTGTGCTTGCTGAAAGCCCTAGTTTGTGGGCCAAATTTGAATGGAGAAAATATTCAGGTGTCTTATCAGCATAAGAATAATACTCGGAGACATTCATTGCAATTCATTTAAAAGAGTGTCAACTTCTTGATTCTTGAACATGTCCTTGAACTACTTTTAAATTTCACCCATGTGAAATTTGAATTCTCAAAAGGAAATATTAGTCCACCAGTGAAAATGGGAAGCCCTAGCCAGAGGGATGGATACCTATGCAAATTTGGCATGAAAACATATTTGCAGGCAGATCAATATTGGAATTATATATATTCATGCATATAGTTATCATAAGAAGAAGAATTGAAATGACACTCTTCCAGCTCGAGGAAGTTGTGACGTTTTGGAAACATTATTGATGACAGTATCCTTTATAAATTCTAATGATGGGACTTGTTCTCAATCAAAGTTGTGAACAAGTCAAGACCATTGATAGTATGATGCAATTTGTATCTCTATGTCGATCTACCGAGGTAGTATGGTGTGATTGTTAGATCTAACTATTCTTTCTCACCTCAAGTTTGATCTACCTACAATGGAACTCTACTCAACGATAACATAAGGATCCAGGTTTTATGCATGCATGTAAGACCAATCCTTATACTTATTTTTCAACCCAAGGTCAAGTGTTGGAACTTGGGATATGATGTCACTTGTAGCAACCCCCATGTGCAATTGTGAGATTTTTTGTTCCTTTTTATGTTTGGGTGATCCACTATTCCTTGAACGACTTAGTTTTGACCATGTTTATGTTATTTTTCCAACACCCTTTTGCTGAGGTTGGGCCTAACATAATTGTTCTATTAGATGTGTTCTATAGGTTTGAAACCTGTCGGTTGAATTTACAATACTGGAAGGCTATGCTTGAAATTTCTCCAAGGGAGTCAACACAAGAGGATTGTAAAGAGGGAAATGAAACCTACAACTATCATTTCATACTGCTACCTCTAAAGAAGTCCTATTTTTTTCGTCAAAGGGAGGCCTCTATACATTGCTATACCTGCATTCATTTAATACATGGTACATGTGGGAAGGGTTATCATGTGTATACTCAATTATAAATCATTAAATAGGGTGATTACTCTTGTAGAAGAAACAAGAGAGGTATTATGATAGAACAAAACCAATAACATGACAATCTTTATCTCATATCTGAGTGTACACATAATTGAAATTCATATTATGATCTACCATCCATGAAGCTTTCCTTGTGAAATAAACATCAAAAGCACCATGGAAATGCCAAGTCACAAAGGAATTAACATGTCCAAGAATCTTACCATATCAAGAATGGAACGTCTTTGTACTAGTGCTTAGCATGGTTACACACTCAAGTGATGGAAATATCTCATATAAAGACCAACTATATATGAAAATCACAAAAATTATACCAATTAGTCTTATGCTACCGTTACAGTGTAAAAGACTCCATGACTCAACTATATTTTGCAAAATTTTAAAGGAAAATGCACAACTGTCTTACATAAAGGATAAGTGTTGGGTTATTTTTGTAGTTACCAACATATTTCCCAAGATTCACCACCCATGGATCTATTGATTAGTGTATTTCCACACTTATGGGTGGCCAACAAAGGAACTTTTGCTTGGTGGTTTTCTGCATTTTTACCACTTTTATATGTCTAAAAATCAGGACATCAACATACTCATATAGTTGTAGCCACTTATCAAAGGGTAATTCATGGAATTATTGGTATCTATCACTCTCCTTTGGTGTTATAATAGCTAAATTTTTAGAGGCTCAAGTTATTTTTTTCTTTTTGGTCTACGTTTTTCTACAGCTCATTTATTACTTTAGATTAGTAAAATTAATAATTAACTCCTATCTTCATCTTAGACATCAATACTTAGCACTAGTCTACTTATATCTTGGGTGAAGTTTTTTGTGTGTAGAGTAGTGAAGTATTCCATAGCATTTAGTAAGAGTTGGCTAAAAGAGTGGGATTTGTGCCAAGGTGACATTTAGCACTTATCCCATATGGTACCACCTTACTGCCTCAAGAAGACCTTGTCAAGACTGCTAAATTGGTGGTAATGGTGAGTAGTATACACTTTGTGTTTGAATTTTAGCAAAGGAAGTTTCAAGCTGGGGGTGAATTTTGTTTTGGCATCAATTTAGGAAAACAAAATTACTTTAATAAGTTTTTATTCATGTCAAAAATTCTTGATTAACACAAGCAATGGAAATATGGAGAATATGAAGCAAGCATATCATTAGCTAGGGAAACTAAATTACTTTAATCAAATGTTTTTAGTCAAAAATTTATTGATAAAGTAGTAAAATGGCACAAATTTGTTAAGGGTGTTCCTCTCATATTGTGGAAACAAATGGATTTCACATATAAAACACTATGATACTAGTAGGATCTATTATCACCAGTCACCACATATGGCATGAGATTCCACTGGTGATTTTTAATACAATGGATTGGTTGCAATATTCTATATATGGATTTTTCGCTAGGTTGTGGTTACACACACTTTCATTCCTTTTTTGGATATGATGCTCATGCTTGATGGTTGTTTACAACTTCAAAGGGAATGTAATATTCCCAATTAGCATATAGCCTCAGAATCCTAACTTGATGTTGCTGGCGGTTTTAGGGATAAGAGGGAGTTTTTCACCTTGTCCTTTCCTTTGAAACCCCTTGATTTGAAGACAAAGCCATTTGTTAGAATTTTTTGAAGGCCATTTGCAAGTATATTTTCTGGGTTTTATGGGGAATTTCAAGTGATTTAATAGGCTAGTTGTAATATTTTGGCCTTAAGGTGATTTTCAACTGGAAAAAGATTCAGTGAACTAACAATTCTTATTTTCTTAAAGTTCTTTATCTTAGGATATTTTCTTCAAGTGCTAGGGTGTCCTGGGAGTGCCATGGAGCCGTCTAGAACCAACATTGGACCATTTTAAGGCATTTAGAGTGGGTTTTGATGGGTATAACAAGAAAAATAGAGGCTATAGTCTATGGCTGTGGTGAGTAGCAGCTAATAGTGAGGTGATTAGGCTTGTATTAACACAAAGATCCAAATTCAAAACCTCTTGAGTGGGTGTAGATGAGGGCAGGTGAAACTCCTAATTGGTTTTGATGGAATAGGGATGTCGCTCATAGCATGGTTACTTAGCTCAAAAATAGCTATAAATTACTATAATCAGAATGTCCAAAAAAAATTGGGACTGCATTTTGATACATAAGATTTCACATTTATTTTTTCCCTCAAATTTCCATCTTTGAATTTCTAGGTCAATTTGGTTAAGGCTTGAAATTTGGTTCAAAACCATTATAAAAAATCTTAGACACTGTTGGAAATTTGGGATAAATTTATAGTGTTCTTGGGTAAGATGTAAATGATACAAGGATAATTACTCTGGGGGACGTATAAACCAGCTTGTATACTACGTGGTTGCACTTTCTGACAAAAATCTAGTTGTTTGTCCCAATAAGACATTTGAAATCGTGATATAGAGATGAAAAAAAGAAGAAGGAAAGAGGCATGCAACAAAGTTTGGGAGAGGCCTTGGAAATTGAGGTGAGGGAGGTTCCTTAAGGGTTTTAACATTTTGGAGATGATGCAAACATCTCAAGTAATAGAAAAACTATTCTATGATTTTACTTGTCCACCAGTTGGTGCACAAAGCACCTTATATTCATGTTGGAAGGCAAAAGAGTAGAAAAAAGGCAGAGAGAATTGTAGTTAGATGGTGGTATTTGTCTGATTTTCCTTAATGCCTCTTAAGGGAAACATATTCTATCAGACTATGATGCAATTTATATTTGTGGTCTAAATTTTAAATACTCTTAACTATGAGCATTGAGAAGCTTAGCAATCCCTTTGGCAAGCTAAAAACATTGATACCATCTATGTCACATGGTTCACCAAAATTCAAACTTGAGGTTTAAAATTCAACGAACCTAAAGAAAATTCTTAGGTTTGATTAGGTTCTTTAAACCTCATGACCGAACCTCATGTTGAATTCAAGTTGAATTTGAACTTGAAGGAAAAATTGAGTTTTTTTATCGGTTTTCTCATTTTTTATAAATAATAAAGTAAAGTTTTTCTAACCCTAGATCCCTTGACTTAGAATCCTTTTTGCACTTTTTTGTTTACTCTTCACTCAACCAACTTTTCTCCATTGCCCATGTCACTGACCCTCTTTCCATTGCTGCTGACCCTTGATCTAGCTAACCTTATTTGACCATGTGATTGCTTTATGCCAATTCTAGTATTAATTCTCTTCTCTGTGGAATTCGACCCTCCATTACCATTTCCAGATGGACCATATACCTTCCAGGTTGATGGTTCACTACCCATAAAGAATTATTTTGTTTGTGATTTCCCATCCTTGTTGTGCCCAACCTCTAGGGGATTTGCTATGGCTCACAACTCAAGTTATAGCCTATAGTCTGTGCCACACCCACAACTCAAGGTATAGCCTATAGCATGTGCCATGGCCCATGGGGTTTGTATCTGGGACCAGTCACCACTGTATTCAGACTCTATAGATAATGAATAATGTATATAGATGAGCCTCATCGCAAAATTTGTCTGAGCCTCATCAAAATTTTTTGAATTCAAACTGAACCTAATTGTTGTTGAACCCAACCTCATATTTGAAATATTTGACTTAGGATACCATAGAGAGGTTGATAACATTAAGGGGATATTCGATAGAAACTGAAGGGATCAACACCCTAAATTTCTTATTAGAGGTATCAATCCAGAGCTCAATTTTCAGTAAGAATAAACAATTAAAGATGAGAGGGAAGCATAATCAGCTATATTCTTAAATGTAAACAAAGTCATTTCTACAGAATGTTGAAATCTAGATCAAAACAAGAAATAGGTCCTATTGTAAGTCTAAACATAGTCCAAAAAATAACTAGTCTGCGTAAAATCAAATAAAGGTCATTACCATTTTGTGGGTTGAATTTCCCTCTGAACCAACGGATGTGAAAATGTATAAATGAAGCTCCTTTGATAGTACTGCTGCCCCCAATTCTTCCCTCTATTACTCTGCTGCCTCCATGGGATATGCTTTCATTCCAAATGCTGGATAATATGGAATTGAAAAATGAATACAGGGCCAACGCGTGAAAGCTGCATTAACCTGTAACAATTGCATTCACATTGCTGGAAAGATTTAGCAGTAAGAATTGCATTCAGGCAATATTGCTGGAAAAAAGGAGGTAAGAATTGATGTCAATTGATTAACTATGAATTAGTAAACTTAATTAAAAATTACTAATTAGACTATATGTTAATTGATTTATTTATTTATTTTTTATTTTTTTTATATGTTAGGGGCTTAGGGGTTAGGGGAATAGGGGATTAGGGTTCAGGGCTTAGGCCATGCACCATGAGTTGATTTACATGTGAATTTATTGCCCTACCATGGTGGTGTAGATCACTTGGGTCCCAACAAATTCCCCATCATATTAGACAAAGGTACAAAGAAAGGAGACATGCTTGTGAGAGGTGTGATCAAAACATGCACTAAGCCCATTTCCCAACCCATATTAACAATCATTTACCAATGTTGGCTCTCACTATTTTAGATAGGTTCAAATTTCCGCATCCTTGTTCCAACATGTGTAACCTTGTCTAGTCCACTTATCATCTTATTTAGTGTAGGGTCCTTGCCATATATGGACCATGAGGACTTCAACCTATTGAGCAATATCTTATAATGTTCATTCATAAAGGAGGTTTTTAAGTTATAACAAATAAAGTCAATATATTGTAGGTATTGGGGGGATATAATTGGGTGTAGCGGTGGAGGGGGGTGGGGGAGGGTTTAATAAAAATAAAAATGATTAGGTATTTAATAAAAATAGGGAGCCCTAATAGGATATATGTATTAGGAGGGGGATTCAAGAAAATGATTTTGGGAGATCTCTATCAATATCTTTGGAAATTGAGGGTATTATTTAAAATCCCATGAATGCATGTGCTATGTCACGAGTTTAAAAGTGAAGGTCTTGTGAGATGACCAGATCAACCTACTCCTACAATTGATGTGGTTAACAATGAATGGTTATTTTCTCAAGAAGATGTTATTTGTTTCTTTATATTGTTATGTTTACAAATAATATAACTTGAATTCTTCATTAAATTTATTTTTTGTTACCACCAATCCACATATTTGATCCTAAGACTTGCCAATAAAAGCTTCTCTTACGACATTATTTTGTTTTTTTGTTTGTTTGTTAACTATTCGAGACTTGTGGGACTTGAAACATTATTTTATATATATTTTTTGGTTTACTAGTTATAAGTGACTTGCGAGACTATCTTGTTGTCTAATAAACTACAACCCAGGGGATAAGCTATTAAAGTTATTTGGAGTTTGCAAGACTAGCTTGTAGTTGTCTAATAAAAAATGACTCATGGGAATATAAGATATCAAAAGCATTTGAGATTCATAGCTATCCTAGGCCACACCAACCCTCAACGTGGATAGATTTTCGGTGCCATAGATTTCACAAGTATGGTGATCATTTGGTCAAAGACTTCCCTCTAGGAATTAGCAGGAGGCGTCATCAAAGGGTAGTCTACAGGAATGATTATAGGGCTCACGTAGCTGATCAGTTAGAAGGTGGTGAGCAGGAACAGATGGAAGAGGTGCTGCATCAGTAGGAAGAGGGTGTTATCCTGATGAAATGGATGGAGGAACATATTGAACAACTGTAGATCCCTCTTGTTGGTGAGATATTGAACCAAGCACAGGACACTCAGGCTCCAGTGGAACCTACACCAAACTTGGTGGGTACTGTCACTCGATCCCTTCCTTCTATTCATGATACTCTTGATCTGTTATTAAATGTTATTCAATCACCCGGTCCTTCCAGGCCCCTAGTAAATGAGCCATTGTGCATAAAAAATATTTGTATAATGATTAAAATATAAAGTTGTAACATACCAGCTCATACTCGAACAAAACATCTGTATGAATATTCTTCTTCTGTATCTTCTTGATCTTCATCCAATTGATCGACATCTATACCAACATCTGATTTAGAAATGGTGTTGAAATAATCGACCATGTCATCATAATCATCAATTATGTCATTTTCAATAATATCCTCATCGATATCATCATCAATAATATCGCTGAAAAACTATTGATGAGACGCACACAAAGATGATGTTTATTTTCAGTTTCTAATATTTTGAAAGAAATGACATAAGACCTCGTTTCCATGAAAATGCATTGGAGGTCGGGTCGGCGATAGGAACACCTTCTTCTACAGTTAGAATGGTCTACGAGGTAGACAACCGTGTTACAATTTCCTATTGTCTTACCTATTTTGGATAATGGATTCCACACATATCAATGAGATTGGGGTTGTGGCTTCACTTCTTCCTTCTTCTTGGTTATTTAAAAAAAATGATTCTAGTCATTCCCTAATCATGGTTTGATTCATGAATGAATGTAGAAATTTTAACTTCTTGTAAACACAATATCTTAATAATAGGAGCAACATTTATTACTTTCAAAATCATGGTTGTAATAAGGGTTTGTGATCTCTTGCATGTTGCATGATGCCATCTTCATTTTATTTTTATGAAAGAAGTCCCCTTTCTTCTTTCCTTCACACCTTGAAAAGGTGTCAAATGATTTGGGAGTGCTAACAATTTGTATACAACGTAGAAATATCATTTGAACTTATGTTCCCTAGATTTTTGCGGGTGTCATCCCCGCCAATCGATGGATAATAATTTGGTTGTCGGGGTCAAGAGTGGTTATATAGGACCCCACTTCTTACATAATAACATATTCGGAGATTCTTGGTGGCTCTCCGATTTTCATAGAATTGCTAATATTGTTTTGAGTTAGGCTTGGAGAGGACGAGGGAGATGTAATTTTATTAATGTGGGTAAATTAATTTTTCCATGTATATATAAAATTCCCATTTCTAATAAATCTAGTCCACATATTATTATTTTCATGGAACAACCAAGGCCTATTCATCCTAACTTGATGTTGCAAGGGATACGAGTGCAAAGGAGTAGGGAGAATAATTTATCCTACGGGGGAGACTTTGGTACTTGTTGGAACAGGGTCTCCTAAAGCTGCGAATTTTGTCCATTTTTGTATATTTTTTGTAATATTTAGTCTAACGCAGGGGTTTTGGGGTGGGTCAAAGCCCCTAATGCATTGTAACGGGTCAAGGGTAGAACAAGAGTCTGCAAACCACGGTTTACGGACCATTGGATGCGTAGGCTAAGTCGGTATAAATAGATGAACCTTTTTGAGTCATAGGTAGGAAAGAATTGAGATTGATGTTAAGCTCGAATTGTTAGATCTGTTGTTGGGTTTTTGGGGAAGGAATCCTGCTGGCTGTGTGCATAGAGCTTCTTAGTCCTGCTATGTGCGGACCCTGCTGGCTGTGTGTGCAGGCTGTATTTTGGGATTGTAATAAGATTCTGGTATTAATATATATGCCAAGTACTGTTGATATCTGATGTGATCTGGATCTGTTCTGTTATGATTTATGAAAACTTGGGTTGTATGATTGAGCTACAAAAGTATGTGTTTGATAGATGTGAAGGTATATTTTTTTTTTATATGAATATATGATCTATTAATTGCTGTGATTATAGTTTCTGTACTGATATATTGGTATTACGCATGTGGATGCAAAGGTAATCATTAGATCTGAGCTCTGTGATATAAGCCTGTAACTAGATCTGTTAAATGCAAAGTTTTATAAGATGGGAATGCAGCTCTGCTTGACTTACCTACTCTCTCTCAAGGTGTAGAAACCTGATTTCAACACCCTCCCTTACTGCTTCGGGTGAGACTTTAGCCTGCGCAAGTAGGTCACTGCCGAAAGGGCCAGTAGTATAGGGGTTTTTTAGAAAACCTTAAACCTCCGAACCTGGGTCAGGACCCCTTGAGCCATCAAATGGTTTCGTTGCCGGGACCGAGAGAATTTTGAGAGAGAGATCAGGTAATGCCAAGAACACATTGGAGACCTGAGAAGAAAGAGATTAATGAGTGGTTCGAAAAGAAAATTTAGGAATTCGCAGTGAGAGGGAATCATAGTGCAAAACTAACCACAGAGAAGTGGAAGAATAAGTACATTTTCATAGAGATCTACAAAATTTTCTTTGTGACATTTGATATCTAGCTTCAGGAGTGGCTTGCGAGTCTCGTAGATTTCCAAAAGTGTTGGAAGGACGAACGGGTCATGCAGTGGACCCCAAAGCTGATTCAACAGTTAGAAAAGACTGATAACACCATCACTTACACAATAGATCATTGGGTGGACATTGTGATGGGAGGGTTTGTGACAAAATTTGCAATTGATCAATTTGCGTCCTACTCTGAGGTGGAACGAAGTTTCTTCAAGGGTTTCTGGGGTAAGTTTTTAAAAAATTTGCCATTACTGATTAAGATATTATTGTGTGAAAAGATAATTTTGTGTAGTTATACATAGTGAATGAGCTCCGATCAAAGTGAGGGCACAACACGTAGTGGTAAACACTACAAAACTAATCAAGAAGGAGATCGATATGTCTACAATCCAGTAAGAAATTTTGCTATGCATAAATCTCCATCTATGCCACCATCGAACCCTCACAGGGGTAAGAACTCACCCCCACCACCACCAGAAGACGAAATGGCCTCACACATGAAGCTACCCACCTTAGGGGGCATAGGAGATGAAGATATGGATCGGTTCTGGTTTGTCGCAGGATCAGTATGGACTGTGCAGAATGTAGCTAGCGATGCTGTGAAAAGGGTTCAACTATCCCTTGCCTTTGAGGGAAGGGCCTTGGACTGGTATATGGGATACATCGAACAACACATGAATGCGACCACTGAGGAGATTAAGAATGCCTTGAAGTAGTAGTTCAAGAAGCCTAAGTCCTATTCTCAGATAGTGAATGATCTAAAAGATTTCAAGAAAGGACCGATCGAGTCTGTATGGGAGGCTGACCAATGGTTAAAGAAGGTAATTAGAGAAGGAGGATTTTTGTATGATGACAGAAAACAAACAAAATGGTTCATTGCTATGTTGCTACCCCACCTATGCATACCAATGGGTCATCAATCCATTGGGTCACAGGAGAAGGCCTTGGAGATTGCTATGAAGCTGGAAGCTAAACTAAGGAATGATACCCAGTTAAGAGTGCAACAAATACAAGGCCAGTTAGAAGAAATGCACATGGAGATATAGAATCTGCAAAAGAAGTGAGTAACAGAGGCCAGCCCTAAAAGATGGTGCATACGATGCAAGGTGAATGGACACACCAAGGATAACTATCCTCTGCTAGTAGACTACGTACAGGCTGGGGGACCCAGTTCGTTGCGTCCTAGGGAAGCTGCAGGACCAAGTGGACTGGTGCTTTGGTGGGTTGATTTTTGGATTGCTGGGCTGCACAATACCAACCACTACCCCCGCCTTGCCACATATGTCCCAGAAACAAAGCAACAGTGGTGCAGGTTCTGCAGATCTGTAGGCCATGATGAACAGAACCGCCAGACGTATGAACTGATGATAGATCAAGGGAATCTATATAGGGTACAATCGGATCTATCCTCACCAATATCCCCCTCAGGCATAGGTGGTTCCCTAGCTAAGGGTAGGGGAGGAGGTCGAGGTGGAAGCGCAGGTAGGGGGAGAGCACAACTAATTTTCTATAACTGTGGAGAAATAGGGCACTTTGCAAGGGATTGCACGAACCCTACGAGACAATCCTACCGATACTGTAGACAGCTGGATCATGTGATTGAAGATTTCCCAATTCTTATAGCCAAGATGTAGGAGAAGCAGTAGACACCTATGCAGAACGTACAAAGGGTTAAGGCGAAACCCCAAGATGAAGGACCAAGTGTTAATGTTATAACACATAGTGGCATGGCCACCGGAGGAGCTATAGAGAAAGATGAGGCGAAGCCTCTTATCTGTAAAGCAGCCACTAAACAAGAAGGTTTGGAATTATAGAAGGAAAAGGAAACCTTTGTCGCAGCTCGCCAAGACTTTGCGAAGGCACCTACTCCTCAAGCTCTTGCGAACCTCAAAGCAAATGATGAGGTTAAACCATTCTTGCAGGCATGTATGAAGCTGCTGTGCAACCAAAGGGCCGTAGAAAACCTCCAAGCACTGATAGATAGTTGCACAGAAAAGACAACTCCAGCTATGGAAATTAAGGATGTGCAAAAACTATATAAGCATAAGAGGCGTAATAGTAGGGATATGTGGTTGAGCACACAGATCGATGATTATGAGATGGATCATGTTATTCTAGACTTGGGATCAGATGTGAACGTAATACCTAAATAGACTTGGTGGCGAATGGGAGAACCTAAGTTGGAATGGTCCACTATCCAACTGTGCATGGCCAACCAACAGAAGATCATCTCGTTAGGAAAACTATCAAAGATCATGGTAGATATTGCATGATTTAAGGTCCGGGCTGACTTTGAAGTCATTCAGAATGTAGATGATTCGGACCCTTACTCGACACTCCTAGGATTGGACTGGGCCATTGATATGGCTGGTATTATCAATCTCAATAAAATAAGCATGGTGTTTGAAAGTGAAGGAACACTGGTGATCGTACCACTAGACCCTGCAGAAGGAGAAAGGTATACAAAACCAGTGCATGAGGAAGAAGAGGTGGATCACATATATAAGTTAACTACGAGGGATGAAGAGTGGATCAATCCTACGACTGATGGTGTGCTTTGCTGGGAAAAAGATAGCAAAGGCTCCTCAGACTCTGATGGAGAAATAGAAAACTGGAAAAACTGGCTGCATGATGTCTCTGCGCCGCACTGCTTGCAAATCACAAGGGACTTCCATTGCATATCTTCAAAGGTAAGAGAGATACCCTAATTTGATGGTTTTGGTAGTGTAAAATATTTTTTGTGAATATTCAAAGTTGAGGTTCCCAGAGAACGAAGGTTATGGGCCCTAAATCTAGCTATGCATGCAATTCCTGCAAGATGGTGGGACACACATAAGGAGGCATTCCAAGATTGGGAGGAATGTCGGGACATGATGATCCTGCAATTGGAGCCTCTGGTTGAGGTGCGTGTCAATACGTTCCTTGGCCCAGGGGACCCGCGTGAACACTTGTTCGCTTGGATGGAGCAGTGGTATGACCTAACTATGAAGGAATGGGTTCACTTTTTTATTCATGCGTTGCGGCCAATCCCCACTGCGTGGTACTTGGATGCAGAGCTGCATCAACACAATCGCCACTGGGAAACTTTGAAGGATGAATTCATAAGTACATTTGGACTAATAGGGGGCTCGGAGGTGCTTAACAAAGCTCTGCAGGATATAGATACATTCGTCTTTGGTGAATCCAGCTCCTTTGCGGCATTTGGGGTACCAAAGTGGGAAACAAAGATGCATGATATTGTCAATTGTCACAATATAACTATAGAAGAATGCGATGAGGATCCACGCAATGTCTCTATTCGAGAATCGGAGGGGGAGTGCGTAGTTGCAGGACCTCCACTGCAGACTGTGGATGTGACAAAGCCTCTGAAACTATGGGAAGTCAACATTGGCACGACAATGCAACTTAAGTTGGCTAAAATTGGGGACTACTGGGATGATGATACTGTAAGCAAGGTTGCTGAATTTCTCATAGAATATCAAGACTTATTCCTGACCAAGTTTTCAGAGCTCAAAGGGATCACAGGGGACCTAGGGGTTATGTGCATCATGCTAAAACCGGATGCACACCCTGTAAAGCAGCGACCTTATCAGCTGAAACCTAAGTATAAAAAGATAGTTAAGGAAGAAATCAATAAAATGCTCGCCGCAGGCATTATCGAGCTAGTCGAGAAGTCAGATTGGGTAAGTCCGATGGTGGTTCAGGAATAGAAAATGAAGGGAGAAATCCAAATCTGTGTGGAATTACGCAAGCTAAATGATTCCTGTGTACACGACCCCTTTCTGACACCATTCTCTGATGAGATCCTGGATAGCGTAGGAGGCCAGGAAGCATACTCATTCACTAACAGGTTCTTAGGATACCATCAGATCAGAATCACACCAGAAGATTGCAACAAAACTACATTTGCCACTGAATGGGGATCCTTCCAGTATACAGTCATGATGTTTGGACTCAAGAATGCCCCTGCTATCTTCTCGCGGGTAGTTGTTGCAGTGTTCAAGGAATTCATCCACAAATTTCTAGAGGTGTATTTAGATGACTCGAATGTCTTCGGCTTATTAAAGATGCACGTTTCGAACCTACGCATGATGTTGGATGCCTGCCGGAAACACCAGATTTTCTTGAATATCAAGAAATGTATCTTTTGCGTACCCTTCAGAATATTGCTTGGACATATAGTTTGTCGACAAGGGTTGATGGTGGATCCTGGAAAAGTTTCATTTATCATCAATCTGGTAGTGCCTATGACTGAGAAACAACTGCGTTTAATCCTTGGACATAAGGGCTACTATAGTAAATTCATTTAGGGATACACACTAATCACAACACCTCTGGAAAAGCTGCTTAAGAAGGATGTTTCATTTTTTTGGGATGACGAGTGCCAGAAGAGATTTCAGCTATTCAAGGAAAAGATGGTATCTGAACCTATTCTTATTTTTCCCAATTGGGCGAAGGTATTTCATGTTCATGTTGATGCATTAATAATTTCCCTAGGAGTAGTCCTTACGCAGCCTGGAGCCGGAGACATTGATCACCCAATCGCATTTGCTAGTCGGAAACTCTCGGGTGCGGAGTGTAATTATTCCACCATGGAGAGGGAAGGGTTGGTATATGCACTACAGAAGTATCGACACTATCTATTAGGAGGGAACTTCAAAATGTTCACAGATCATTCAAATTTGAAGTACCTAGTGATTAAGCCTATGTTTGGGGGGGGGGCGGGGAATCTGCTGATGCCTTTTTCTCTTCCAGGAATACGACTTTGAGATCATTGTCAAGCCAGGGAAACTAAATGCCGGGGCAGATCACTTGTCCCGAATTGAGACTGGCAAGGAGCCAACTAACCTGGAGGAAGGATTTCCTGATGTGTAGCTATTTTCTATTAAGGTAGTTGAGGCACACTTCATTGACATTATTCAGATCCTGACTACAGGCATGGCACCCATGGAGTATTTGGTGTAGTAGAAGAAATAATTGGTAACCTGTGCTGTGGATTTTACCATCATCACAGGTCACCTCTATAAGATGGGAGTAAATGAAGTGCTGCAAAGGTACATTTTGGAGCATGAGCGGCATGCTATCTTGGTAGAAGCTCATAGTGGGGTGGCAGGAGGTCACTACGCGGAAACTCCACAGTGCGGAAGGTCTTAAGAGCTGGATTATGGTGGCCTACCCTACATAGTGACTCTCACGACTATTGTAAGGCCTACGATACATGCCAATGCACCAGAAGGCCATCCCGTAGAGATGAAATGCCCCTCCAACCACAAATGGCCCTGCAAGCATTTGAAAAGTGGGCCATTGATTTCGTAGGACCTATCAACCCCCTCGAAAGAAGATAGGTGTGCAGTACATTATAAATGCTACTAATTATGTGACTAGGTGGGCCGAGGCACAAGAAGTGAAGGATTACACTGCAGATATCACTGTACAGTTCATCTTTGATCATATTCTAACCAGATTTGGATGTCCAAAAATCTTGATGAGTGATAGAGGTATGCACTTTTTCAATGAAACCATACAGGCCTTGACAGAAGAATTTCGGATCCATCATGTGAGAAGCACTCTGTATCATTCTCAGGGAAACGACGCAGTCGAAGCTTTCAATAAGGTCTTGGAGTATGCACTGAAAAAGTTCTGTAACACTGATTGCAGCGAATGGGATGTGCGCATTTCGTCTGTTCTATGGGCTTACTGAATCACCTGTAAAAAGTTGATAGGGAAGACACTGTTTAGGATAGTTTATGGTAAGGAGGTTGTTATGCCCATGGAATATATTGTTCCTAGTCTGCGCATCGCAGCCCTCACAAAAATAATAGAGTCCGATAATATGAAGGAGCATTTAGCACATCTTGAGGCTTTTGACGAAGACCATTTCATCGCCAATTACCATCAGTGGGTACATAAGGCACGTGATAAGGCCTAGTAGGAACGACATATTCGTCAAAAAAAATTTGTGGAGGATGACTTAGTCCTGCTCTATGATATTTAGTTTGCGAAACACCCAGGGAAGTTTCGATATTACTGGCTTGGGCCCTATTCAGTTAAGGAAATCATGGATGGCAGAGTTGTGCGATTAGCCACCCTGTGCGGCGATATGCTACCCGACTACATCAATGGTAGTTGGATGAAGCCATATCAGATCAAATGAATATATGGTCAGATTAGTTGTATGAAGTGGGCTAGCCCCACCAAGAAAGGTAAGCACAGCAGGTACCATGCTCCGTGCAGTAGGAAGCTGTAGGATTGGAGGCCCGGGGAAGTGCTCCAGCAACGTGGAAATAAATTTCGAAGGAATAGAATCAGAATGCAGCAGGTGCACTGGGAGTGCATGAGGTACGATCAAAGTGCAGGGGTGCGCTGGGAGCGCAGGGGTACGCTGAGCACACCCAGGGTGCAAAAACTAGCCATTGGAACAGTCAAATTGTGTAAAAAAAAAAATTGTTGTTGGATGGAGCTGGCAGCTGACATTTAATAAGGCAATCTCTAGAGATTTTTTTTCCGTTTTCCTGATGGTGAGTTCCAAGTAGAGTTTACCCTACCGTTGGCCACTCACCAAAGCTATAAAAAGGGCAGGTTAGGTCAGACAAGGGTTCTGTATCGCTTGAATAGCTCGTACTTGGCATATTTGTCTTGGAAAAATTTGTGTTGTAAGAATTTCTGTGCCTATAGCGTCTCTTTCATGCCTGAGCAACCTGCTCCCTCTGACAGTAGTAATCTCAAGTTTGTCTTTCATGCCAGGATGACAACTACGAATCCTGCTAAACCCTCAGAACCAGTAATCTCGGTGGAACAAGGCATTGAGGAAGTGGTGGAGATTGTGTTTGAGGCTAAAGAAATTTTCTCCACCCCAGTCATGAAGAAGGGGAAGGAAAAATCATAGGGCTCAAAAAATCCCCCGAAATCCATGAAATGGGCTGGAGGGAAGCCTTGTACTTCCCCGCGAAATGTAAAATCCTTGTGAGCAACACACCAGGCGCGGGTTGCACAGGAAGAGGTTTAAGTTGCAGAGCCCATCAATTGGTTACCTCCTTTCATTCATTCGCGCAGGCCCTCAATGCACACGCCAAAGAACCTCGACGGTCTGATCACCTACTTGTAGATGCCGCCGACCCTGGGCAAGGTACTTGCTATTGGTGACCCAAAAAGTCCATGAGATCAAATTTGACGATCATGACTTGGCCAATTTGGAGGCCTTCCCTAAATTGACGCCCGAGTTATATCTGGAATGTGTTCAAGAGGATGATGGGATAAAAATTGTCCTCGTAAGTTGGGTACATGGAGTGGTAGGGTCTGGGCTCCTCAACCTTCTTAGGATGTCGCATTTCGTCCATTACAATGTCACAGACCACTTGGTGCGTCAGTTTCTTGCACTTGTCCATGATGGGTGTTTGTGGATCAAGGATCGAATCCCTATTAACACTGCGCTCATCCATCGAATCACCGGTCTTCCTATGGAAGGGCCGAAACCTCTCGAGCGCGTTGGAAAGAATTATGAAGGAGAAAATGCTGAATATGTGCGACAAAAATACCATGTAGAGCAGAATACTCACGGATTCATGATAAAAACCATCAGTGATCTCACTACGCAGCTAGTTACCATGTTATTGGCATGTAAAATGATGTGGTAATGTCAGGTGGCCTCCGTCCCCACATACGTAATTCAGCTCACAGGTCAGTGCGAGAAAGGGGTCTGTTTCAATTGGTCACAATATTTGTGTAATGATTTTTTGGCCAATGTCCGTGAATCCCATAAGCATGGACGGGCATTTTGTTATTCATTTCTACTACTTCTCATTGCATTGATAGCCTAGGAAGCCCCAGAGGAATCAGTCTATCCAGAGCTCACCCCTGACATGTGCGAAGGAGCCTGATATCCAACTTTATGGTATTTGAAGGATGCGCAACGTCTTGAGGAGAACCAAGTCTTCTGGGTCCCCTTTCAGAGTAGCTTGGTAGCAACCATTAATTCCTGACCACGATTTTCTCCAGTAGTATATGACAGATACAAAGGCATTATGGCATTCCAGGTCACCATGCACAATGTCCAGATCCGAGCGTGCAAGGAAAAATCCTAGACCTCATTCCCTTATATGGTGGCAGAGGAAGAAATCGACAATGTCATTGCGCTTTGACCTCCTAACTAGAAGATCGGCTTCAAAACCAGCACGAAGAGCTCTATAGGAACTAGCACACCAAAAGTAATCTTGCTTGTTGTCATCAAGGATACCGGAGGACCAAGCAAGAGTACTAGGAAAGACACAAGCGCAATAGAAAAAAAGGATGCGCAGTAGAAGAATACCACTGAGAAGGATGCTGAGGCAGAGACTCAGGTAGATTCATGGCCAGACCTGGGTACAAAAGAACTGGATGTAGGAGGACCTACCTCCCACCGAGGCACAACACGAAAAATTGAGCTTGTCAAAGGGCCTTGAAAGAAGAAACACTCTCAATGGACGGAACGAGATGAGACAATCACATTGACCAACTGAGACCTTGAACAAATTGTTGATGCGGTCACTCTAGCTGCGGAGGAAAAATGGGTAGCCTTAGAGGAACAACATAAAGCTACGGTTGACATAATCTAGGTTGAGCTCTGTGTGCTACAGCTAAAGACAGACACATTTCAGACCAATGTGACCCAGGTATGCATGCCCTTAGCTGTGAGCAGCGCAACACTAGTTACAGAAGAAAGCCAACTCTATTCTCTACCTGGTGCAGCCCTTGTGATCAGTCCACCCGACCTGGGAATGCAAGTCTAGGCCAATACAAAAGTCCAACTGAATTTAGCTAGGCTACCTCATGAGGCCTTGTAGGGTCTCCACACCTCTTTATTTTAGGAAATTCATCATCGGGACAAACAGGTGCACCAACAGCTCGGAGTGGCTGAATAGAAAATTGATGCAATGAACATTGAAGTGTGCCTCTCCACTTCGAAGCAAACAGACCTCGAAAACGTGATTCACCTACTCTGCGCAGATGTTACCATAGAGATCCTAGCCACAGCCACCCCTTAGGCTAAGGTTGAAAGGTTGGTCGTAGCACTTAAGGCCACCAAGGAGGAAGTTTAGGTGGTCAAGATGCAGATGGAGCAGCAGATCGTTGATCTGCAGGCTAATTTGTAGCCCGAAACACCTCTGAAGGTACGGGCCCAATGAACTGCGATGGTCACTGCAACTACGAGCGCCATTATAGGGAAAATCGCACAACATGCCCAATTACTAGAAATAACCATGCAGCTATGGAACAAGGTATAGTGCGACTCGATCCTAAGAGGCATCAACTAGGACCTGTGGTAGAAATAAGAAGAGTTCGAGACGTTAGAAGCCACCCTGACCCCTTTAATTCCTGCTCAGCGTTTGACACAGCTGCGAACCAGTCATGCCCTCCAAGCTAATATTGATGAACTTCAGCAGAAGAAGAAGGTCCTCGGTGACCTCTTGAAGCCTTGGGCTACTGAGGCCCTCAAGCTTTCACAAGATGTTGATGTCATGGTTAAGTAGCTAAACCAGACTCTGGAGAGTGTCACCGCTGAGATGGAAGGCCCAATTTCGAAAAAGTTGGTCGAAATTGCACATAATTCTTCTGCTAAAAGTGAAGGCATGCTGCCCCCATTAGCTGAGGTGATCAGATTGTTGTAGGCACAGGTGGAGACCCCACCATCACAGTGACTCGAGACGAGTCACAAGATTATGTTGGGGGACTGTTGGAACAACGTCTCCTAAAGCTGAAAATTTTGTCCATTTTTCTATATTTTTTGTAATATTTAGTCTAACGCAGGGGTTTTGGGGTGGGTCAAAGCCCCTAATGCATTGTAACGGGTCAAGGGTAGACCAAGAGTCTACAAACTATGGTTTGTAGACCATTGGATGCGTAGGCTAAATCAGTATAAATAGATTAACCTTTTTGAGTCATAGGCAGGAAAGAATTGAGATTAATGTTAAGCTCAAATTGTTAGATCTGTTGTTGGGTTTTTGGGGAAGGACTCCAGTTGGCTGTGTGTGCAGAGCTCGTCAGTCCTATTGTGTGCAAACCCTACTGGCTGTCTGCATAGGAAGTATTTTGGGATTGTAAGAATATTCTGGTATTAATATATATGCGAAGTACTATTGATATCTGATGTGATATGGATATGTTCTATTATGATTTATGCAAACTTGGGTTGTATCATTGAGCTGCGAAAGTATCTGTTTGATAGTTGTGAAGGTATCTTTGTTTCTGTTATATGAATCTATGATCTGTTAATTACTGCAATTATAGTTGTTGTACTGATATATTGGTATTATGCACGTGGATGCGAAGGTAATCATTAGATCTGAGCTCTATGATATAAGCTTGTAACTAGATCTATTAAAGGCAAAGCTTGATAAGTTGGGAATGCAACTCTGCTTGACTTACCTACTCTCTTTCAAGGTGCGAAAACCTGATTCCAGCACCCTCCCTTACCACTTTGGGTGAGACTTTGGCCTACGCAAGTAGGCCACTACCAAAAGGGCCAGTAGTATAAGGGTTTGTTGGCAAACCTTAAACCTTTGAACCTGGTTCAGAACCCCTTAAGCCAACAATACTCAAAGTGTTTGGGAGATTGATGTATGACATAGCTTGATGTCAACTAAGCCTAAGCCCCCAAATGTACAACAAATATTTTTGACCCATTAAAATATCAGCCTTGATGCATTCTATTTTTTAGGGAATGGGTTAAAGATATGAACTGATTCATTACATATATTTAAGTTTCCCATTGTGGAACAAATCATTCTATAAATGGTCAAAAGCATAAGGGAATTCCACCTAGCTCATTAAATAAATTTTAGAACCTTCTTAGGTTAAAAACCATTCATTCATACTTTTTGCAAAAAAACAACCATAGTGTTTTGAGACATCCATAAGCTATCAGATATACTTCATGACAATTATTTTCAATCCAAAAATGTAAATGAAAAAATAAAATGTAGTTAGGCAATGAATAGCCATGCAACTCAATCTATGGGGTCCTAAGGTCTCTATGGCCTAGGATTTGGGAAAAACTTTAGTGGGATATGATACACCAAATACCATAACATTCCCTAACATTGTTGTTTTTTCTATTATCAACATGAATATCAACTTGACATCTTGAATATCAACATGAGTTTAGGGGGGATTTCATTACCTTGTGTATTGCCTTTGGTATACTATTCCATGGGTCCTTGGGAGGAACTGTTTTTTAAACTCCTCGGTCAATCTCTCGTGTAATTTCTAGAATGATAGATACATGTGAATGGATGGTCATTCAATTAAACCCATGCATCCTTGTGATAAGCGTGAAAGGACACAACCTCAAGCTCATATAATCTCCAATAAAATTATACAATGTATATGTTTTGGCGAGGAAAAAAACTTCTAATATAACCCTATATCTTTTCATAACTTGAAATCATACTAGAACTTAATTTCTTTCATTCATTGACTATTTTAATGAGAAGCATTGTGATATAAAATGACATATTTCATAAAAAATAAAGAGATAATGTTTTTAATATTAAATGGTTAATATCATCCTTTCTCACTTTATTTCCAAAAAGTTAAAAAAATAAAGCCTTTAAATGTATTGGAAAAACATGAGTGAAATTGATTTAGATTGAAACCATAACTTCATTTTTATTATTTCTTATAAACATATCTTTCTTTACACTATTCAATCACACTAAAAATTTGTTTAAAAAATGTATAAAATTAATACAAATATTATTTAGTGAAAATATACTCATAATATATTATTAGGTGTTTTTTGAATTTGTAATCACATAAGTTGTGATATCAAAACTAGTTCAATGCACTTATGCCTAAACATTTTATAATATATTAATCAAATGATGAATATTTGATTTCATTATGCTATAATATAAATGATGTATTTAATTAAAAAAATAAATAGCATGAATAATTTAAATATTTAATATTAATTTTTTTTTTTTTTTTGAAAAATAAAAATAAAACTTTTAAATATGTAAATATGAATAAAATTAATTTAAATGAAAAATTAAATATTATTTTATATGAATCTCTATTTCTTTATACTCTCATATAAACTCCACTAAACCTCAAAAAAATATATGTAGTGAGAAAAATAATGTTTAGTATATCTCTTAATTTTTTCATAAATTAAAATCATAAATTTAATTTCTCCCTTTATATCAAACATTGAAACTAAAAAATAATTAAACCAAACATTAAAAAAACATTATATGAATTTAAATTTATAAAAAAATCAACCAAATACATTTATAACAACTACTTAATATCACACTTTTATATCTGTTATCACTCGGTAATTTCTCCAGGTTCAAGAGAGAACTCACTGAGGTAACCACAGACCAACTTTTAAACTCTAAGATCTAGCCTTCCTAGGGTTCAAAGAGGGCTCTCTCTATATATTTTAACCTTGTTTGTTTTATAAAATATTAGGCTAGCTATGATTGTGCAATTTGTTTTGGTTTTGATTGGTTTTGTGGGAAAAATCATTTGAAGAGATATATAGTGGGAAATCTATTTGTCCATTGGGTTGAGGAGTCAAAAGTCAAGTAGACAGAACTAGGATCAAGGCCAAAAAGTCTTTTTCAGGGCAAGATAGATAACCCATGAAGATCTTGGAAATTTTTTTTGTGAGGTGATATGATTGGGATAAAGAGCAATGAAGGGTTATTTAATCCGAAAAAGGGAAGTAGTAGGCAGAGGTCAAACAAAAGAGGGAGCAATTAAGGGTTCCCTACTCTAGAAATCAGAAGAAAACATAGAAATGACAAATAGTAAGATATGGTGCTTTTAACAAATCCTGAAGTAATCCTCCTATTCATTCATTCAAATTTAGAACACATAATGGATTTCATGTAACAAATAAAGATAAACAATGACAAGTAGAAAATACTTCACTCCAAATAGTTCATCACATGAATCCTGAAAAATGATGCTGATCCGATCCAGTCTGCTAGAAATTTGAAACACAAAAATCCTTCAAGTCCACAAAAATGACTATAGAAATCTTCAACAATTTATTCCACAATAATACTTCAGAGGATGAAGTATTTATACAAATTCTAAACTAAAATATCTTGAAAACATATCAAGATTGGTTTACAAATATCTCAAACTCTTTTGCATAAATAGAACTTAATAAAAGGACACTCAAAACTAATGAATACATTTGGCAATATACTTATGGATTGACGGTGACAAAGAATATAATTCAAATTTAATCTCAACTCTTAGTTGATGATGAGGCATCCAAGTCACTAACTGTCTCCTTTCTTTGTGCATTATGCTCCAGAAATTCTGCAAAATTGGGGTCCAATGATACCTTTTTATATCTCAATCCGAAATATTTATGTACAAAGTGGAAGAGGTTTTGTAGATAAATAAGTCACTAAGATAAAAATCTCTCAATTTCCCAAAATTCAATTCCCGCTGTTCACAATAGGCTCTGCATAAATATGTGTAAAACAGAACTTTGCACAGTCTCAAAATTAGGTTGTAAAGATGTGCATGTATCTCTCATTCTGTAATACCTGTGCATAACGTGAGATAGGTTTTTGTAGGTTGACATATTAGGAACATAAAAATCCATTTTTCAAAAATTTATATTGGATTTTCCATAATATTCTCTGAAAAATTATGACTTAAACAGGAAATTTATGCAAAAATGTCCCTTTTTGCTCTGTTTTCATCTTTTAACCTTACTTTACTTTTAACTGTTTTTACTTTCACTATGGATAAAATTCATTGTTGGTGAAAGTATTTTTATCTCTGTTTAACTATTACTGCCTTTGTATTTACTTTTACTTTTTACCTTGACTGCTTTGTCACTTTTTCTAATTTGACTTTCACTATGACTTTCATCTGATACACTTTAACTCTAATGCTCTTTGACTGTTCTGTTTTCACTGTCATTGTGAATTCTTATTTCACTTTTATCATTCACTGTGAAATTTCATTACTCTATGATATTTCTCTGACTTTGATTTAATTCTTTCTTTGTATACAAACTGTTTGTTCAATGAAATTATTTGAATTAAAATCCGAGAATTTGGAGTAAACAATTTTGTCAACTAGTATTGAAACTGTTGGCCAAATTTCATATTTTGATAATAATATGCAAAAATCAAACAATTTTTTAATAAAACCTTGGTCTGAAGGGAAGCCAGTAGTGGTTCTAGGGAACAGGGAATATCGTGAAAGGAGTTCTAGCCATAGCAGGGGTTTTCTCGCAATTTTGACCTTCAGATCTTATGAACTATGTTTTTAGGTTTTTTAGATTCTTCTGTAAGATTAAATTGTTTACAAAAGTATTTTTGACTTTTACAGAGGTTCTTGGATAAAATTGGGTATAACTTGGTTTGTTTCTCGGATATTTCTTTCAATTTTGGATTCTTCAATTGCGTTTCAAACTTTTACTGGTTTAAAACAAGAAACAAGGGTTTCCTGAGTTTTTCAGTGAATAATTTGGACTAAAGTATTTTGAGATTGGGCACAGAGGCTTAGGATAACTTCAGAAGGTTTTTGGGCTCAATTTGGTGTTTTGAAATAGGGTGCAACAAAAACGAGGATTTTTTTAGAAAATTTGACAGGGTTTGACCTATTTTTTGGACTTTTTGATAAGGTTATGTGGGTAAATTTGAACTTATGTATGTAATTTTTCTTTTATCAAGGCTTTTCAGATTGAAACATGTTTAATTTTCTTGAAGAATACCTATTATACGTAGGTATTGGGCTTTGAAGACTGTTTCTGAAGGTTTTGAATGGGTTGAATGGTTTCTGTGGAATCTTTTCAATCTCTAGAACAATTCAAAGCTTCTCGGCTGTCTTCAAATAGGTTTAGGCCAAAATTTTTAATATTTTGGCATAAAAATGGTGGAAAAACACTTGTTTTATAGTCGGTGGGTTTATAAAAGGTTTACACATAGTAGGAGAGGAAATTAATGCATTTCCTATGTTTATTAGGCATATTAGGTTTAAATGGCACCAACAATTAATGGAGTTTAAGTTACAAAACTGGTGGCTTTCAGGTTCAAAGGATGAAAATCACGAATGGTTATCACATAGTATTTGGGTGGTAAGCTGTTTTGGACTGATCCAATGTGATCCAATAAATATAGACCACGTGGAGGAGGGAGAAAATCCCAATACTGCCCATTTCACATAGAAATGAGACAGAGAATTTTGTGCATGTTTTATTTGCAATATTGGTTTTTAGCTATCGGATCGTGGGGTTCAATTGTGAACAACCTAGATCAATTGTGAAAGCTGCATTGGGATTTTATAGTGGGGTTGGGGTATATTGACACGACGGGGAGATTTAAACTTTAGAAATAAGTGTTTAATATGTTCAAACCTTAGGTTTAAATGATGATGTGGAGGGGTAAGGTTTATGTATTAATTTAAACCTTTAACAATGTTTAAATCATATATATGGGTGCGAGTTTAATATTATATAGTTTTTCAACCTTTAACAATTGTTTAAAACTATAGGGGGCGGGATAAGCTCTTATAGATATGTTTTTAAACCAATGGGATAGATCATGATTTAATATTTTGCACATGGGGTATTTGAAACATTGGTTTAAACGTAAAATAGAGGGTTTGGGGGTTTATTTAAATATGAGGTTTTAATACTATACAGGAAGGAATAGTTTAAGGATTTAAATAAATAAATTAGAAGTTAATATGAAGATCAAGGGATAATGTATGAATAAAAATACATGTTTAACTTTAATTTAAAGTGCAAATAAACATATCTTTGTCTTTGTTTTTATTTCTTCACACTTTAACTTAGGATAAATGCATTTTGAGGGTTTATGAATGATTTTTTTTAAAGGGAAATGAAATTAGTTATTTAGGGTTTTAATTTTACTAAGTAAAATGGGTTTTTACTCAAGAAAAAGGGATTATGATTATGAATGAAGGGTAAATGTTGATGAATGTGGGTTTTTCATAGGAATTTAATATTTTTAACCAATTAGTCATCGAGCCTTGGGTCTGGTCCCAATAGAAGTCACATAAATGCTCTAATCCTTTTTAACTGATAGTTTAGAATACTGGATAATTGTATGGGAGGGGAAATTAGTAATTGTTACCCGATGATGCTTTATTACATGCTTACACAACTGATTTCTATCTACCCATCTTTATTTCTAACATTTTTTACTTCATTTTCATGGGTGCATTTAAGCTTGCAACCCTAAATCCATTTTCTTTCAAAGCATAAAAACTATCTAAGTCTAACCTTATTTCATCCGAGGGCTCAGATTAAACTGTTGAGCTCCTCATTTATTCTCTATATTAATCTACTGATTTTTCAAGTTTATACTATTTGACATATCTTTATTCTCTATCTAAAACATGAAATTCAAAGCATGAAAATTTAAGATTAAACTGTTTAACTAATCATGGATTATGGCATTTATTGAAAATCTGCACATAATCATTATTCTTGCAGTAAAAGTAAATGGTAGTGGAATTTTGACTTGCTCACTTTGAGGTATTATTTTCATCTCTTTTTCTTTTGGGGTCTATCTTTTTCTAAGTCCTTTGATCATTCTTTTAGGTCTTTTTACCCTATTTTATTTTTTATTATTTTTCATTTTTCAAAATATGGGAAAACAACTTGCAGAAAGAAAGGTATGTACATATTTACAAGACTATCATAGTCAATTAAAAAATTATGAATCATATTATTATAGGACCCTAACAGTGGCTCCACATGGGGATGGCATCTCCTCGTGAGATGTCAAGAACACTGTCGACTAGTAGCTTGATCCATTGGGCCAATCCCAAACATGCATATGCTGTGATTGAAAACTCTTGAACTGAATTTACCCCTTTTTTTCAAACTGAAAACTGATTTGAGACTAAAATGTGCTGCAACCTTCAAACCAAACTACTAAATCATCAATATCTTAGGGCCTTTTCCTGGGCTTCAAATCTTAATGAATTATTTCAAAACTAGCTGGAAATTGAAAATTGAAATAAGCTGAAATCATACCTATTTACTCTAATCAGCTGTCGAACTGATGGTTAGGTAAAATGAAATAGCCAATGCAACCATTCAAGCATTATGTACTTTAATATTTTTTTTTTCATTTTCTTGTTGATTATCAAAAATGTAATTATGCAACCTATTAGAAACTTGTCAACAAATGATAGGATAAGGAAATACTTGATTTCCTTTGCTGGCTCTATAAACTTTTCAAAAGGATCTTCCAAGATATATACACCAATGTTTAACTGATCTAAACAATTGTACATCTGTTCTGAATGACCTCCATGCCATGAGACTAAATTGTCATTTTAAACTTTATTTCCTTGCAAAATCAACCTATGATTGTTCTGAGATAATTTCAGATTTTCAGATAAGCTTTGTGATGCTATTTTTACTGATGAAAATGTTTGTTTGAGGAAAAATTTATCATCTTGATATTGAAGCTCATAGTCAATAAATGGAGAAAGACTTTGAATGCATTCATTATCCAACATATCTACTATTGGACCATGAAACACTTTGAAAGATTGGTGCAATTTATATATGGGTTTTAATGGAACTTCATAGATTTCTAGGGGTTGTTCATCCTTTAAAAACTGAAATGCTTTAGAGCATAATGGTATAGAACTTCCTTTCAAAATTTTTGAACTTTCTTCTTCACTCCCATGTTTGATGTGTATTTTCTGATCATTGTATTTGAGCTGCTAAAACTGAACTTCCTCATCCCACAAACTAGCTAGTGATTGCTCTGTGAAGTTAGCTTGAATTTGGAGAACATAATTATCATCATACTGATCATACTTAGGAAAATATTCAAAATAAGGAATGTTATCAATCATACACATTATATCAGCATATTTTTTTTCCAGCAATCCTGATATATCTTGATTTGATTGGTTGCATTCTATTTGAAGGTCATAATTTTTCTCAATAGGAGTACTATCAGGCAATGGGCCTTTTTGGGAAGGTACAAAAACATGAGCATCAACCTATTCTTCTGTCTCTTCATGGATAAAAAATTTAGTGCATACATCAACATTAGAATAAGTAGAAACAATTTCTTCATTATGTAAATATTTTGAGGATGGTTGCATGTTTAGAATAAAATTGATTTCCTCTTCGGTGAGGGGGGGGGGTGGAAATATTTGAATTCTTGGATTTGAATAACAATTTTTTTTTCTCTTATGAAAAAATTGATCATGAGGTTGAATATTTTCTTCAAATTCATTCAAAACATTATATGAAACATCATTTTTTACTACAGAGGGGCTTTGTAAATCTTGATTCATCTCTTGATCTATTTCATCTTTGATTAACTCCTCTTGATTATCATGATAATTAACTTGAGAATGAAAGTTATGGACTACTACTAATTAATCTTTAGGATGCCAATTTGCTAAATATTCATCAATATTTTTAAGGTAATGTATGAGATCTCTTACTTTCCTAAAATTCAATTCCAACTATTCACAATAGGCTCTGCAACAATATGTGTAAAATAGAACTTTGCACAATGTGAACAATAGGCTGTAAATATGTGCATGTATGTCTCATTATGTAATACCTGTTCATAAAGTGAGTTAGGTTTTTGTAGTTTGACATCTTAGGAACATAAACCTCCTCCATTTTTCCAAAATTCATGTTGGTTTGTCCATAATCGTCTCTGCAAAATTATGACTTAAACAGGAAATTTATGCAAAAATGTCCCTTTTGGCTCTGTTTTCATCTTTTAACCTTAATGTTATGTTAACTATTTTTACTTTCACTTTGGATAAACTTCATTTTTTGTGAAATTATTTTCATATTTGTTTAACTATTACTGCCTCTATATTTACTTTTACTTTTTACCTTGGCTGCTCTGTCACTTTTTCTGATTTGACTTTCACCCTGACTTTCATCTGATACACTTTAACTCTAATGCTCTTTGACTGTTCCATTTTCATTGTCATTGTGAATTATTATTTAACATTTATCATTCACTATGAAATTTCATTAATCTCTAATCTTATTTTGAATTTTATTTAATTATTTCTTTGTATACAAACTGTTTGTTCAATGAAATTATTTGAATTAAAATTTGATAATTTGGAGCAAACAATTTTGTCAACTAGTATTGAAACTGTTGGCCCAATTTAATATTCTAATAATAATCTACAAAAATCAAACAATTTGTAAATAAAACCCTGGTCTGAAGGGAAGCCAATAATGACTTTAGGGACATGAAATATAGTGAAAGGAGTTCTAGCCATAACAGGGGTTTTCTCGCAATTTTGACCTTTAGATCTTAGGAACTCTATTTTTAGGTTTTTTAGATTCTTCTGTAAGATTAAATGGCTTACAGAAGTATTTTTGAATTTGACAGAGGTTCTTGGATAAAAATGGGTATAACTTGGTTCTTTTCTTGGATATTTCTTTCAATTTTGGATTCTTCAATTGTGTTTCAAACTTTCACTGGTTTAAAACAAGAAACAAGGGTTTCCTGAGTTTTTCAGTGAATAATTTGGACTAAAGTCTTTTGAGATTGGGCACAGAGGCTTAGGATAACTTCAGAAGATTTCTGGGCTCAATTTGGTGTTTTGAAACAGGGCGTAGAAAAAACAAGGATTTTTTTAGAAAATTTTATAGGGTTTGACCTGTTTTTTGGACTTTTTGATAGGGTTCTATGGGTAAATTTGAACTTATGAACCTAATTTTTCTTTTAAAAAGGCTTTTTAGATTGAAACAGGTTTAATTTTCTTGAAGAATACATGTTATATGCAGGTATTGGGTCTTGAAGACGGTTTCTGAAGGTTTTGAACAGGTTGAATGGCTTCCGTGGTATCTTTTCGATCTCTGGAACAATGCAAAGCTTCTTGGCGGTGTTCAAATAGGTTCATGCCAAAATTTACAGTCTTTTGGCATAAAAATGGTGGAAAAATTCTTGTTTTAGAGTCGGGGGGTTTATACAGGGTTTAAATGCAGTAGGAGAGGAAATGAATGCATTTCCTATGTTTATTAGGCATATTAGGTTTAAATGGCGCCAACAATTAATGGAGTTTAAGTTATGAAACTGGTGGTTTTCAGGTTCAAAGGATGAAAACCATGAATGTTTATCGCATAAAATTTGGGTTGTAAGTTGTTTTGGACTGATCCAACGTGATCCAATAAAAATTGACCACGTGGAGGAGGGAGAAAATCCCAATACTGCCCATTTCACGTAGAAATGAGAAGGGGAATTTCATGCATGTTTTATTTGCGATATTGGTTTTTAGTCGTCGGATCATGGGATTCAATTGTGAACGGCCCAGATCAATTGTGAAAGCTGCGTCGGGATTTGATAGTGGGGTCGAGGTATATTGACATGATGGGGAGGTTTAAACTTTAGAAATAAGCGTTTAATACGCTCAAACCTTAGGTTTAAAAGATAATGCGGTGGGGTAAGGTTTATGTCTTAATTAAAACCTTTAACAACATTTAAACTATACATATGGGTGTGGGTTTAATATTATATACTTTTTAAACCTTTAATAGTTGTTTAAAACTATAGGGGGTGGGATAAGCTCTTATAGATATGTTTTTAAACCAATGGGATAGGGCGGGATTTAATATTTTTCACATGGGGTATTTGAAACATTTGTTTAAACGTAAAATAGAGGGTTTGGGGGTTTATTTAAATATGAGGGTTTAATACTATACGGGAAGGAATAGTTTAAGGATTTAAATAAATAAATTAGAAGTTAATATGAAGATCAAGGGATAATGTATGAATAAAAATACATGTTTAACTCTAATTTAAAGTGCAAATAAACATAGCTTTGTCTTTGTTTGTATTTCTTGACACTTTAACTTAGGATAAATGCATTTTGAGGTTTTATAAATGATTTTTTTGAAAGGGAAATGAAATTAGTTATTTAGGGTTTTACTTTTACTAAGTAAAATGGGTTTTTACTTAGGAAAAAGGGATTATGATTTTGAATGAAGGGTAAATGCTAATGAATGTGGGTTTTGTATAGGAATTCAATATTTTTAACCAATTAGTCATCAAGCCTTGGGCCCGATCCCAACAGAAGTCATAGAAATTCTCTAAGCCTTTTTAACTGATAATTTAGAATAATGGATAATTGTAGGGGAGGGGAAATTAGTAATTTTTACCCGATGATGCTTTATTACATGTTTTCAAAACTACTTTCTATCTACCCATCTTTATTTCTAACATTTTTTACTTCATTTTCATGGGCGAATTTAAGCTTGCAACCCTAAATCCATTTTCTTTCAAAGCATAAAAACTATCTAAGTATAACCTTATTTCATATGAGGGTTTAGATTAAAATGTTGAGCTCCTCATTTATTCTCTATATTAATCTACTGATTTTTCAAGTTTATATTGTTTGACATATCTTTTTTCTCTATCTAAAACATGAAATTCAAAGCACAAAAAGTTAAGATTAAACTGTTTAACTAATCATGGATTATGGAATTTATTGACAATCTTCACATAATCATTATTCTTGCAGTAAAAGTAAATGGTAGTGGCATTTTGACTTGCTCAATTTCAGGTCTTATTTTCATCTCTTTTTCTTTTGGGGTCTATCTTTTTCTAAGTCCTTTGATCATTCTTTTAGAACTTTTTACCCTCTTTTATTTTTTTATTATTTTTCATTTTTCAAAATATGGGAAAACAACTTGCAGAAAGCAAGGTATGTACATATTTACAAGACTATCATAGTCAATTCAAAAATTATGAATCCTATTATTATAGGACCCTAACAATATCCACATTAATATTACTAAATATAAAACTAATAAAAATTATATTGAGATTAATAACTTTTGATCTAAGTTTAATCTAACCTTGAATTTTTGCATAACTTGAAATTATACTCGAACTTAATTACTTTCATAAATTTCAAACAAAAGAACCAAAAAATTGATTAACAAAAAACTATTCAAAAATGAATTTATGGGAGTTTAATAATTAACCCACCCTTCCCTTATGTTAAAATTTATGTTTTAATGTTCCGTTGAATCAACTAAACCTTGTTTAAATGAACACACGATATACGAATGTTCAACGTCGGAAGTCTGACGGTTTGGAGGGCTTCGTCACAAGACCGACGGTTGCCTGCAAATGATTAGAGAAGTTATTTGGGGAAACAATAATGAGGTTTTGGACTAATCAAAATGTCGCAACACTGATCAATACATCCGAAAACTGTCACAATACCGACGTGGGTTCTAACTGTCGCAACACCGATCATTTTCGGAAAAAACATCGCAATACTGACGGCTTTTGATAAAATTTCGCAATACCAATGGTTTTCTTAAAAAGATCGCAATATTGACAAGTATCTCTGAACATCGCAATAGCGACGGTTCTCCAGATGTCACAATATCGACTCGTGTCTTAGAAACGTCGCAGTTTCGACCTCGTGTCCCAAAATGTCGGTGTTCCGACGACGTACCTAAACGTCGCAATACTGATGGTTTTCCTATACGTTGCTATAGCGACGCTTATCGGCAGGATTTAAAAAAATGAGAAAAATTGGGTAAATTTCCGGAAATACGTCAAAATTTTTGGAACTAAAGTGTAGGAATTTTGACCAAATGTACTAGTGTCGGTAATTTCGATGGCAGTATCGCACTCCTCCTCCAACTCAATTTCCTTCACCATGGAACCAATGGTCTCCTTATCCACCTTTTTAGTATCCTCCGTCTTAGCCATACTATTGGCATCAGTATTGGAGGGGAATCTCTTTAGGCACAACCCCTCCTATGCTACCAATGCAACAACATTTGCAACTTCCAACTCTTGCATAATCTTCTACCACTCCTCCAATACATCCTGTTGTAATATTTGTTGGAATAATGATTGTCGTTAGACCAAAAACCACAGGCGTTAGTCTCCGCTACAATCGCCAGAGTTAGGATCCACGAGAGGCGGTTAGTCCATGTCGCGAAACACACGGGGAGCGTTGAACCCAATGTCCAAAAAATATAGCTCTCATTGTTTCCTATTATCAAAAGATCATCTACATATACCACAAGATATACAACTATTTTTCCAACTTTCTTGACAAACAAAGTTGCATCATCAAGATCAAAATGTTTGAAGTCAAGTTTCAGAAGATGCTCGGTCAATTTCTCATACCAGGCTCGTGGTGCTTGCTTGAGGCCATACAAGGATTTTATGAGCTTGCAAACTTTGTGTTCTTGACCCTTTACCACAAATCCTTCTGGCTGGGACATATAAACTTTCTCCTTTAGATCTCCATTCAAGAAGGCTGTTTTTACATCCATCTGATGGACTTTCCATCCATTCTGAGCTGCTAAGGCAAAGAGAGTCCGGATGGTGGTCCATTTTGCTGTGGGAGCAAAGTTTCTTCATAATCGACTCCTTCTTTTTGTGCGAATCCTTTTGCCACAAGCCTGGCCTTGTGCTTGTCAAGTGAGCTGTCTGCTTTGTACTTGTTCTTGTAGACCCACTTACAGCCAATTGGTTTCGTTCCCAAAGGCGGATCAACCAGCTTCCAAGTGCCATTCTTTATCAAGGCATCATAATCCTTCTGCATCGCTTCTTTCCATTCATCATGAGAAGCGACTTCTTTGAAGGAATTTGGTTCATGATCTGTAGACAAACTCAATTCATAGTTATAAGCAATATCCATATCAACAGGAGAATCAGAATTATCTACATCACCTTTGATTTGTTGAGTGGAACTTCTTGTTCTTGTTTTTCCAACCTCATCAGGATGAACATTCTCCAGTGTCTTTGTCAGCCATTTGGGAGGACCTTTCTGAGATGGCCCAGGCTAGTCATTTGACTGAGTTAGGATTAATTCAAGATTCAATCTCCCAATTCTGTCAATCACATCATCCAATGTGTCATCCGTGGTTGTTTCTTCATGTGGGGAAGAGAGTGCTTCAGGACATGATTCCACAGTTTGATTCAATATCAGAATCCCCCCTTCAAGATGTGGAATCACATTATCAAATTCTTGGAAGGACTTTGCATGTGTGAATCTATCCAGGTGATCAAGTTGCCGCTCAACAACCTTGTCACTCTTGGAAGATTCAAGAAATATGACATCTCTTGCTATCACAAACTTCTTATTTTCTTCATCATAGAGATGATATCCTTTGGAGGTATTGGAGTACCCCAAGAAGATACATTTGCGACTTCTAGCACCAAGTTTGTTCCTTTGACCCTTGGGTATCAAGGCATAACAAGTGGACCCAAAGACCCTGAAATGCTTTACCAAAGGAATGTGGCCATGCCACATTTCAAAAGGAGTTTTGTTTCTAATTGAACTTGAAGGACACCTATTCTTTATGTAAACAGCACATAGAACTGCATCAGCCCAAAACATCAATTTCACATTCTTGAAAAATAACATGGAGCGAACCATATTTAAAATAGTTCTGTTCATTATTTCAGCTACACCGTTCTGTTGGGGATTATATGGCACAGTTGTTTGATGTTTGATTCCATGTTGACGAAGATAATTTTCAAATTCGTTTGAAGTGTATTCTTTTCCATTATCAGTACGTAGAGAGCCAATATTTGTTTGTGCATCATTTTCAATCCATGCATGAAAATTCTTGAAAGTTTGAAAAGCATCAGACTTATTCTTCAGTAAGTAAATCCAACACATTCTGGTGTAGTCATCAATAAATGTCATCATGTACCGGAGTGTGAATCATGAAATGGCTGTTTGCTATGCTTTTCTAGAATACAAGCATCACATTCCTTAGGTTTTCTAGGAATTGTAGGTAGTCCATTAACACCATTTTTCTTCATCAAACGAAGGCGGTCATAGTTTAAGTGTCAAAATATAGCATGCCATAAAAGACTTGATGAGAATGTACCTTCATCATGATGTGAACTGAATGCAAAGTTTTGAGCATGAGCAGATGAACCTTTCAGCTTCAAGAGTCTCCCTTCTTCTATTCCCTCCATGACAAGTGAGTGATCTGATGCTGATCCGACCTCTGCCTTGCCATCAAACAAGTGAACTGAGTGTCCTTGCTGCCGGATTTCGATCAGGGACAACAAGTTTCTCTTCAACTCCGGGAGGTATAGAACCTCATGTAGGATATGATCAGGAAGACCAGGCAGTTTAAGCCTGACTGTGCCAAGCCCTGATGGTTTGAGTTTGGATTTATCTGCGAAATATACTGCTCCATCAACTTTGTCAGTGAATTCTTCAAAAAAATATTTTCTAAATGTCATGTGACATGTTGCTCCTGAATCTAGCAACCAATCATCTCTCCATGAAGTAAATGAAACATCAAATAGGGTTTCAGTTACTCCATTGTTACAATGTGCTAGAATAGAATGAGCTGATTCAGGTGGTTTACCTTTGTCTTTGTCATTAGTTTTACCTTTGTCTTGATTTGTTTGCTGTTGAGCTTTAGATTGTTTGCCCCCCTTTTCTCTGAAGTTTCTTCTTCGTCTTCTGCCTTCTCTTCCTCTGGATGGACCTAAAGCATGTCTCTTTTCTCTCTGTGCCAAGTAGGCAGCCTCTTTAGAAGATGAATGGACTGTCATCTTCTTTTGAAGGAGGAGAGAAAAAAAAATTGCTGGAGAATCTCTTTTGAAGGAGAGAAAAAAAAAATACTCTTTGCTGGAAAATATACTGAAAAAACTCTTTGCTACAAATATACTAAATTTAAAAGGACAGAAACACTTTTTGCTAAAAGACTGAATTTAAAAGGACACAAAAGCTCTTGCTAAAAACTGAATTCTGCACCAAAAAAAATATATGTATTTTTTTTTGTTTGGAAAGAAAAATTTTGTATGGGAGGTCGATATGGAATGTTATGGGAGGGCGATGTTATGAATGTAAGAAGTGGTATTATGAATGGTGGAGGGGTGGTATAAAAGTGGTAATGTGGGGAGGGGGTGCTATACAATACGACAAAGGAGAGCTATATGATATATGTGGAAGGGAGGGATGTATATATGACAGGCATAGTATATATATGGGCAGTATTTTAAAACGCACACAACGTATTATAAATGGACAGGCGGTATCGTTAAAATGCAGACATCGTATTATAATGGGAGGCGGTAATGCAAGTAGTGGGGTCGTATATTGGTGAGACAGACAGCGAATGGTTTGGGGCGGTGTTATCATATGTAGGCGAGTGACAACAGATATGTATATAGTGACAGCGTTGGATATAGTATATATGGACAGTGTTGTATTATAGCGTTGATAACATAACCAGTAGGCAGTTGATAACATATGATAGCGCTGTATTATAACATATGAGCGTTGTATTAAACCATGAGGTAGCGTTGTATTATAATACGACTGTCATATATGGATGGGAGGGGCCGGAAGGGCCGTGGGGAGATGGCGGACAGTGAGGGCGGAGATCCGAAGCAGGAGTTGTGGGAGTTTGCAGTTTGAAGAGGGCGGCGGAGAATGATAAGCGATGTATGTGGGAGCAGGGGCCTGTGAGATAGCGGAGTGCTGGCGGAGTGCTGTAGGGACGGGTCGAGAGGGAGGTCTAGAGCTCGCAGGTGGATCTGCAGGTAGGGAGCGATGAAGTGTTGAATGGATAATTGAAGGACAGACTGTATAACGTAGGTATGGAGAGTATGGGAATGGGGAATGGGAAGAGAGGGCGCAGTTGAATGGGGAGTGTAGGTGAGGGAAGTTTTTCCAAAAGTTTTAGCAAGTAAGAGTTTTCCCTTAGATAATATTAAAGCATTGAGCTAAATAACTTAGGACCAAGAAATTCTCTCTTTATCGCAAAGTGCAGAATCCAAAATAACACAGATTAATCATAAATCGGAATCCGTGAAACACGATCAGTTAGACCCTTTTATAAGACCAAATGTAGTATTGAGATCTTTATAACTTAAAAGGCCTGGAAATATTTCTTAAGTCTATAAAGTGGTTGTCTCAATGACACAATCTTTCTCATAAGGAAAAGCCACTCAAAAATTCAATAAATATATTGCGCATCGCAAATCGCAAAACATAAACGATTGTTGAAATATCATAACCCCGACCTTGCGATCTTCAATATATTAACCTTGCGATATTGCGATTCCACATTATTGTGATATTGTGAGATATTACGTTTGTGACTTTATTATATTGCGATTGATCACAATCGAAATATTGACATCACACTTAAGTCAAACAAATTTGAAATATCGTTCGAGATTTGCGATGCAATGTTTTGAAAAGACTTGAAAGGAATAACACGTAGGCCTTAATGCATAATTAATAAAAATCAACTACATTTACTCATTTAAAGGCTCGAGGAGATTTGTATCTGTTTACTCGTGTTTGTAATAAAAGTCTCGTGCTTATTGAATTTACTGTGTTAATTGAGTTTCCATTAGCATTTTTGCTTTACGTTCATTCTATTTTCTCTATTGCTCAATCTTAGGAAACAATGCTTAGAAATAACTAAGAAAGGAAAAAAGAGAGTCGAGGCTTCTGCATTCGAAGACTCAGATATGCATCTGCTCTTTAGTGATACTACATGCAACAAAGATGGTGGAAATTCATCGTGGGAAGCATGTATAATCTACTTGAGGATTAAAATCCAAAGGTACTGGAAATCAAAGAAACGAATGATGCTAAAATCTCATATGAAGCTTCCTATTTTGATGCAGCATGTTCTTTCTTGCACAAGAGAGTTGCAAGGCCCAAAATACTACCATACACGGATATGGTGAAGTGGATTATTGACAATGTAGATATCTCAAACAGGACATTCAGGAATTCAAAACAAGAAGTCATGGGTTCATTTACCTCAGAAAATTTCCACAGAATGTATCATTTGCCAGAACCTTAGAAGCCTTATGAAAAAGCTTTCATTGAGAATTTTACAAAATAAAATGAAGACCTAATAGATGTCATGCAGAATTGGAGGTCTGTTTCTAGCAAATTCAAATGGGATAAAATTGGTATGTACCCATTTTCACCCTTATAAACCCCACATAGTTATGTAGTTGCGATGATGTATAGGATTTTTCGAAAATATGACATTACTAAGTTTTCTATTGAATGGGTTTCATTGATTGATGCGGATGTTAATGCCACAATTATGAATTGGAGTAATATTTTGTCTGATAATTTGAATATGGCCATTATACAGTATAGAAACAACAAAGTTGTCTCTACTTAGGTTATCCCTCCATTTTTTTTAAGTTCATATGTAATGGATGCTATTTTTTTCTGTTCAAGATATCCTAGCATGGGTTGGAATTGGACTCTCAAATACCCTACTCCTATCCATGTGTATCATAACATTTTGTGGGAATCGCAATTTCGACCCCATTTTTATAATATTTATCAAAGTATTATATTTCCAATATATCAAACCCTTTTTGATGTAAAAAACCTAAGGATTTTAGTAGAAGAAAATATAGACATCTTGCTGGTGGCAGGATGGTTTGGTGAAGAAACTTTTACTTATATCAAAATTTTTGGGAGTATTGCAGCTCCCCATGTTATTTCATATTATGTTCTTGATAAGTTACTAGCAAGAGAGATTGGATATCAAACAATAGGGGAAGGTATAACCAAAACCGAAAAAGACATGAAGAAATATATATAGCCATTTTTCCCAATCCAATGTGGTTCTTTTGCATTATTTTATTTTGGACACGTAGTTAAAGAAATACAAAATATTGCATACTTGAATTTGGCTACTATGCCAGGCAGATAGTATGATCCCAACAAAGTTGCTCAAGACTATACTGCTATGGTTAAAATTAGTGAGTTTATTCATGAGAAAGATGAGTTTGATGATCTATTTGAAAAGGCTGAGACATTATCATAGGTATTACATTTGGAATCAATCAAATTGACCCTATTCGACCTCAATTGTTTTCATATATATATATATATATATATATATATATATATATATATATATATATATATATATATATATATATATATAGGAATAAATGATTGACAAGGGCCCCTTTAGAACTATTGCAAATTGAGGAAATAAGAGTAGAGCCTACTCCCAGTGTAAGCCTAGAAGAGAATTCTGATCACAATTCTGATCAAGAATCTCCAGAGAAGTCAATTCAAGGTTAAAAACGTTCTACACATAAATCACATAATCATGAATAAAACCCTAAGGAAAGTCTTGATAAGGACACATAGAAAAATAATGGAGAAACAACCAAAGAGACCTTGGCTGAAGAAAAATTGGTAATTGGTTCTACACAGGTTCAAACAAAAACATCGTTAATGATCTGGATAGATAATGGGAGAAATTCAGAAAAAGATCCAAGTATAGCAGACAGAGACATGAATAGAAGGAACTTCTGGATTGCAGACTTGTAAACATATTTTACAAGTTATAAATCTAGAATCAGATGTTGAAATCTTCACAGCCTACCCAAGGTCACAAATTGTTTTAATAATTGAAGAGATACCCCCTCTAGATATATTTTATAGTCCAACACACAAAGAAGTGGTAAGGAGACAAAAAAATAAAATAAAGCTCGATTAATCAGTAGCAACTCTAGAGAACGAATCAATGGAGGTTGTATGGAAAGACACCCCCATTGATCCATCGGAAAATCTTACAAGGCTATCACAGTTTGCAGGTGCTTATGAAACAACTACAATAGATAAGGAAACAAAGGTTATTCTTCTACTTAAAGATAAATATGAAAGAATTCAGTTGTTGGAGCAACAACTTAAACATGAAAGACATAACATCAATAAGAAAATAGAGCTGCAGATGATACAGTTTTAGAAATATTTTGAGAAAATAGTTACAACACTAGGCAAGCATCAGAGAAAAATATACATCGATTCAACAAATGAAGATTGAAGTGGATAACCTCATAAATAATCCTCAGACACAAGAATTCATCAAAGAGACACTTGAATTAAACACTCAATTGTAAAAAGAAAACAAGAAATATTTTGTCAAAGAATCTCAATGATCAAACCATATTGTGAAACAAGCGATACATTAGTCAATCAAGCGGTTTATCAGAGAATAGAGTATGAAGAGGTTGATAAAAATATTTCATAGTTTATTTCTTGGCAAGAATATGAAGAAGGAACAAAATCCGATCTGCCAAAAATTTAAGAATCCAACAATATATTTTATTTATAGATTGGGATATGAAATTAAAGCACACAAAAAATGCAATAGCTAGAGCAGATAGTATAGAAAGAAATATAATTGGAGCTGTAAAATAAAACCTTCATAATATCAATATGATTAAAGAATGAAAGCCAGAAGTTTTCCTAGATATCAAATAGTTAGAGAGACAATGGAAAGAGACCATTGAAAATCAAATTGAAGCAGCCAAACAAATATCTAAGCATGACTGAGAAAATTATTGGCAGTTTCTAGTAAAACCATACAATCAATGGATGTCTATGTGTTGTCTAACAAATTCCACTGAAAAGATGGTGCCACCACTTTCTGATGTTGTATTTATAGGACAAATAAGATCCAAAGTCGACCAACCATCCCAGGTGAAGCCAATGTTGGATATCTGTGAACTCAAAAGCTCAATGGCAAGGAAGGACCGTCAGACATGATAAAGCATGTCATCATATTTTTTAGTTTAGTTTTTATCTTTTTATTTTTAGTATTATGAGGAAGGTTGTTTGAAACCTCCTAAGATTTTTAGTAATACTCTATTTTTGATACATATGTAACATTATTTAAACCTCTCTCATGCATTTAGATAGGGGTCCGAGATTTTATCAAAAAATCTTTGCAAAATCTTGCAGTTTTGTACTTTTGTGACTATTTTGCTGAAATATATGGAACAAGATGTTGATTTTCTTGGATATTAAAGTTTAATCTACTGAATTTTCAGTTCTATACTCTTAGAGTGTATTTGGTTGAAAAGAAGCAGATCAACATTGTTGATTTCATGAGTAGAACCTTTCATATCTAGTACTTCTATATTTATGATTGAGTTTTTTTTATTTATGTATTAGAAATAATGTTTCTTGTATTGTATTATGTATGAGATCTGAGTTACATTTTTTCATTAAAACACTTTTGTATGATGCTTTAGCTGTAATTCCTTATTGAGTATATGATCAATTGATATATGCGATATAGTTTCACAATTATTTTGCCTAACTATTTAGTCAAAATAATTATCTTTAAACAGTTTCATCTCTTATAGAAATTGAATGATATTTATTACCTTTTGATTTAAGATATATTTTTAGATCACATGATTTAAGTTATTCCCGGGTATAGATTGAAATAAATATTAGATGAAATAGATGCATGTGCTTGTTATTTAAATAGAGCATTTCTTATAGTTTAAAATCATTTTCCATTTGACCTTATATCAAACCCATCATCATCATATTAAAAATTTGATGGGAAATTGGTCCCATTATCCTTAGTCAGAGCCACAATACCAAATAGAAAAGGAGATGCCTCCAAGGTCTGGACCAAGTGGTTATCACCCATGTTGTTGTAATGGAATTCTGAGGCTTAATTATTTTGGCACTAGAAGGAGGGCCAATTGTGAATGGAAAATAAAACTTATCATAAAACAAGAATTCATCCTAATAGTTTTTCTCCCTCTAGATCTCCTCCAACTTTTGGATCCCCATCTAGAACTACAATTTTAAGATCAGAATTTGAACAAACCTCTCCTAAATCTCCTAATAAATATGAGAAAGTACTTTCTTTAGATGACAAATCTGAATCACTAGAAGTTCATACTTTGATAAAGAAGTTAGAACAAATCTCTATTTCAACTGAAAAACCTATAATTTCTTAGTCATATGAAGGAAGTGTTTCATCTATTTTACAACCAAGATGAATCTTGAGTCATTCTCTAATTGAGAATATTGAAATTCGTCCTTTGGAATTTCCCATTACTTCTTTCTGAAAGAATACCAAGAAATCTAAATCATAGAAATATATTAGTGAGGTTTTATCCAATTCTCCACCTCAAAAACATTCATTCCCTCCACTCATTTCAATAGCTCCCATTCTAACTACTGGTGCTAGTTCTTCTAGTTCAGGCATCCAAAATTCCTCTTCTTTCAAATATTTCAATTCTAGGTTCAATAAGCTACTCAATAAAATTCCAACTATGTCATCTCCTGGTGCTGATGTTCAAATTGAGTGGTATATATATTTTTCTCCCTCTAATATAGCCATTTTTGTTGATAGAGTGCATTTAGTCACATTAGCAGAAAAATGGAGGAAAATTTATTTGTAGAAAAACATATAGTTTCTCTTGAAAAGAAAAGCTCTCAAGAATACAAAAAATCCTTTTGATCTTGAAGGCCTTCATAAAGTGCTAAAAAACATGTCTAACGAAATGGTTGAAATGAAGAAACAAGTTGTTGAATATTCTACTGCAAAAAATCATTTCAGATATTTTAGGAGAAATAAATCTTCTAATTCTCAGCCACCAAATACTATATCTAATGCTGAGTCTGACTTAGAAGAAGAGGAACAAGAAATTGAAGACGAAGAAACTAGATATGAAGAAATAGTTGAACTAAATGGGATGTGGGACTTTATACTTCCAAGTGAATAAGAACAAGAAGCTTTTTCCGTTAGCACCAGAAGCAAAGGACATGCTTGTTGGGGTTCCTATGCTTTGGCATATTTGGCAATAGCAAAAGATAAGACAACATCAAAACCACTTTGGGGCCCTAGGATATAGCCCTCCTGGAGTCGGAGAGGGATCTCTCAAATAAAACAAAGAATGATATATCTTTGAAGCTCAAATTGAGGTATTAGGATAGGTATGAAGCACAAAGGGGGTTTTGAATGATTTGGTTGGTGGGTTGGTCATGAGATCATAGAATGAGAAAGTGATGGAAGGAAGGAACAGAGCAACAGGATGTTTCAGCAAAGAGGATAGGTCAAGAGAGTGCCATCCATTGGGCTATGGAGTCATGAAAGGAAATTACATGCAACAACTAGCCAAGGCTTTTAGAGGGCAAGTCATCTAATACTAAAGGATCTTTTAGATTAGATGGTGGGATGAAACATCAAGGAGAGAGAATGAAAGAAGGAAAGCAACCCACTTTTTGTCTATAGATCAGGTCAGAGGTCATTTAACTCCAGACCTGCTTGGACATACTCAAAGGCATCTCTCAAAGGAGGGACAAAGGGGCAGCTTATAGATCGGACTAGAGGTCATTTAACTCTAGGTCAGCTTTAGCATACTCCAAGGGAAATAGAGATAAATTTAACAGAAGGGATCTTAGAGAGGCCAACTGGTCGCACAAGGATCCTAGTGGACAGGGCTAACTCTAATCCCCAGTGTTCCCAAACCTTCCAGCTTAAACCCAACAAGAACATTCTAAGAATTGATTCATTTGATTCATACATCAAAGAGTAGGCAATATCATCCACTACACTGGTTAAATCAACTCAAGAAAATTCTCAGATAACACATATAGCAGAAAACATTTAAGGCAAGGAGAGCAGAGACATAGGGTACCTAGCAGCGGTAAATCCTATGCCATTTTCTGATGCAAGCCAGAAGAATATGAAACAGCATGAAAATGTAATAAACAGAGTGAGGAAAACATCACCAATAGTAATAGACCAGGATCTTGTGAAATGTGCTTTGATTAATTGATGAAAAACCAGTCACATACGTCTGAGCTCAATGGCTGTTACAATCCAGACTTTCTCCTCCCAGCCTACTACAATACAAACTACTCTGCTACTCCCTCCCAAAACTGTTATAACAGTCGGAATGAATCCTTCTAACTGCAACAACAGCAACTGGACAACAATGACCCAACCCCTTTACAATATGTTCTCGGGGATTTCTTATAGGAGAATTCAGAGAAAGTAGGAATAGCTGTACATTAAATTCATTTCATTAATACAGAATGGAGGGGTGTTCACACCCATACCACTTAATGGCAATATGAATTGTTGTGTGCACTCTGTAGACTGTTTGATAGCCTCTTTCAGGCCGAGATTGACCTCTGATATGTTCTTGAAGTCCTTTTGGCCGCCTGGAGCCCTGCGCTGCCTTCTGAAATAAATAAACTAGGTGGAAAATCTGCAAGGCTGCTCCATACCTCCATAACTACTACCTGTCTGTCTTAAATGAGCTTCAGTTAGTGTAATTAATCGTTTTAGGGCTCGAGGAGGCATGGAGATCCCTTTTAGGAAGGTGTACGCCTGGAGAAACATACTCTGCTAAATATTAAACAAAGATAAAACTATTACGTGTCATTGGTCTTCAAACTGCACCTTTCCTTTGAAATGAGGGGTTAAACATTAATAAACTAAGCAATAGCATTAACCCCCTCTGAATTCCTTCTGCTAATTCACTGGAAAATGATGAATATACTTATTTGTGTTGTCTGCTCCAGGAAATAAACTGTTACAAGCTCAGGCAGTGGTGGCGGAGGAATGCTTCGGAGGCCTGGAGGGAACAATGATGGAACAACTGAAAGCATTGGAAATAGTGAAAATGGCGGAAGAAATAGTCATTTATGTAAAAACCCAAAGATTAAAGCCGGGGCGTAATACCAAGGAAATACATGAAATGCAATGGGATGGACGGAATGATAGTACGAGGCGGGATCCATATCACAATTCTGATTGGAGCGGGGAGTAATCGCAACACACATCACAAATGTTGCGATGCGATCAATCGGCGGGAAAGCAATCGGAGGGGAATGTGATCGGAGTGATCGGGGATCGGAGGGATGGACGTGCGATCGGGCGGATTGGAAGTGGAATGCAATCGGGCAATCGGAATTGGAATGACTGGAGGGACAGGTGCGATCAATTGCAGTCACAGTGTAGTGCGACGTGATTAAATTAATCGCGTCGCAAATTCTTTGCGATGCGATTAATCGCATCGCAAACACTTGCGATTAGAGTGATCGGCGCCACGTAAATGAAACATGCAATTAAAACATGATTGCGATTGAGATTGGCATGCGGCGGGGGGTTAACATATATAACAAACTTTATAATATAAATTTTATTACAAAGTATGGCGGGGCATGGAAAAGGGGAAGTGGTTAAGGGGCGGACTTTATAATAGATGGTAACATTGTTTATTATAAGGTCCTAAGGGGTATGGTTGGGGAAGTGGTTAGCATATGAAACACATTGTATTAGAAAGTATTTACAATGTGATTATAATCAGAACAAAGGGGAAAAGGGTTTAGGCCTTGTAATAAAGTCGAAAAGTGGGTTTTTGGCCTATTCAATGTGTTTTAAAGGTTAGAAAGGGGAAAAATAGAAGAACAAGGGAGGAAAATGGCCAACAAAGGTTAGGGGAAGAATTTAAAGGGAATTTTTGGGGGGAACTGAAAGGTAACAAAGGAAATAGAAGGGGAGACAAAGGGGGAAAAAGTAGAAGCTAAGTGGGGGTGAACTAAGAGGGAAAATGGTCTTTAGGCACTCTTTCACAAACACAGAGGCTTTATGATGGAAATCAGTAGAGGGGATTTCATCAAAGGACAAAAGACACAAGGAGGCTTCAAGTATGATGTGTTTTCAGGGGAAATGCATTCCTTGAAGGCTCAACAACAATCTTAGCCCCCTGTTTTGCTTGTCAAAAATTTATAGGGGGGCTAACAGTGGCTCCACATGTGGATGGCTTCTTCTTGAAGGAGTCAAGAATTCAGAAAATAAATCATTGGTGTAGGCCATATGCCTGGCACTTGACTCATCCATTTCTTTCTTTGATCAGTTTCCACAAACTATGAAGACATCATATTAGCAGTAAAATTTCTCTCAAACAACTACCTACCCACACTATAGTCCTAACATTTTTTCTTTGGGTGCATCCAGACTTGCAGACCCTTTACATCATCAATTTTAATAAACAGGAAAATAAACCTAATCTGTTTCTACCCTTATTACTCCATGAGACCAGACTAGACTGTTGGCCTCATATGTTTCTCTACCTACACTACTACCTGCTAGGATTAGACTGTCTAGCAGATGGACTTTGCAGAAAATAAAAAACAACTAACAACACGCTCACAGGCTGAGATTTATTTCAGACTTCCTACCTACCCTACTCTACTTGGAAATCTATGTTGTTCTAGCTGATACAATAATGCCAATGCAGCCAGTCAAGAAGTAACAAAAAAGGATATGAGCACTGGCTGCCTGTCAGAGATAACCACAGGGTGCTCTGCGTGTGGTTCTTCAAAACTGAGGTCACCATTAGTAGTGACCACCTCTGATGAAACTAGCTCGTGCTAAGGATCAATGCTGGAGCATCCGAGCAAATCAAGGCCTCCATGTACTCTGCCACAGGGTCGACAAACACATGATGTACACTTTCTTATTTTAGGCCTCCCATGACTGGTAGGCTATCTATGTCCTGTGCAGCTTCGATTATAGCATTTTCCACTGCATCTTCAAAGCGGCTCTCGAGAACTGGATCATATTATTCTTGCACATCGAACAGTAGTGGAATTTCTTCATTTTTAGGGGGTGGGAGGCTTTCCAAAAACACTCTCGGGTCTTTGAACTCATATGCTATCTCCTGTGAGTTCAAAAGATCGATCTCATCTTCATACCTCTTCGCCAATACTTCTAAAAAAACTTTCTTCAGCTCGGGTTGATCATTGAATCTTGAGCTGGAATGGAAAACCTTTGGAAGGTCTTCGCTTCTGAGCTTAGCCAGTATATCTGATATTCCATAACAAAACTCTTCAAGGGGACTAAACTCAGAGTCTTCCATTGGTGGGAATGATGTTTTGATGCGACTGGTCTCCCAGTGGAGTCTTTTTATCATTCAGGAATTTTGGAGTCGCTAGGTGGATGATTTACAACTTTACTGTCCACCACAGTATTTTAGGTAATTTCACCTTTCAGGGATAACCTCAAAACACAACAAACTCCAACTAGAGATTGACTGGGAGGGCATTTACCAGATATGTCACCTCCGAAGAGGGTGAGATCCGGATGCTACCTGGCCCTTCCCAGGCTCTGTCTAAGAGTATGAGACACACAACAAATGAAGGCTGATTCAAGAAAGGGATGACTTACTGCCAATCTAACCAGAGATTGAAGGTTTCTGAAGTTTATGATATGGTGAGATGAAAGGTTTTCAGAAAGTCCCCAGCGGAGTCACCATTATGTTGGGGTTCCTATGTTTTGGTAGATTTGGCAATACCAAAATATAAGACAATATCAGAACCACTTTGGGGCCCTAGGATTTAGCCCTCCTGGACCCGGAGAGGGATCTCTCCAATAAAACAAAGAATGATATATTTTTGAAGCTCAAATTGAGGTATTAGGATAGGTATGAAGCACAAAGGGGGTTTTGAATGATTTGGTTGGTGGGTTGCTGGGTTGGTCATGAGATCATAGACTAAGAAAGTGAGGGAAGGAAGGAACAGAGCAACAGGATGTTTCAGCAAAGAGGATAGGTCAAGAGAGTGCCATCCATTGGGCTATGGAGTCATGAAAGGAAATTACATGCAACAACTAGCCAAGGCTTTCAGAGGGCAAGTCATCTAATACTAAAGGATCTTTTAGATTAGATGGTGGTGTTGGGCAATTTATTTGAACAAATTGCTACATTAAATTATCGACCAGGGAAACTCGTGAGCTTGTGATGGTGCCAACAATATATATGCAGGAGTAGGCAACTAACTCTATGTCTAACTAAATTGTTTATGATTCAATATAATATGCAAGGGAAGAGGCTCCTAACTTAGGAGGTCCTGGTTGTCCTTCCCTACGGTATCATAGAGAAATCATTCATAAAACCAGAAACTTGAAATAAAGACAAGGCTATTCAAAAGCTGAAAGTAATATATTCTATAACTCTAACTCAATTAGTTTAAAAAGAGGAATAATATTGAAATGGTTCTTGACTCAAGAAATCCACTTTCACCTCAATTACCACTTAATGAATCAGAGATTAAAACCAAGAACTTAATATGGATAAATTATTAATGAAATAAGCTCTTAACTTAAGAGACATGTAAAGTATTCCATTATAATTCATTCATCTTAATATCAAAAATCTCAACAAGAATCTACTTGCACACAAAGCAAAAGAAATGAATGACTTGAAACATAAAAGCAAAAGAATGAATTTCAATTATCATGCAAATCAAATAGAGAGAGAGCCTAACTTAGACCCTTGGATATCATCTCACATGTTGATAAGATTCTAATTTAAAACTCATTCATCAATCACAAACAAATCCTTAAACATCTAAGCAATGAAATGAAACAAAATCTAATATGAAATAAAATGTTTCTCTCATCCTTTTAGAGTTAGCTCAATTCTCTTAAGAACAAGACAAATTATTCCATATACTACATTAAGGAAACTTATATCTAAAACTACATAAATTCCATAAATTCATATTCTACATTAATACAATTTACATCTAAAACTACATAATGGAAATATATGAAAAATGAAGCTTTATTCTATTCCATCATCAATTGGATACAATGCTCTAAGAGTCCTCCCCTTGGAATGGAGGAGGTACTCCTATTTATACAATGAGAGGAGTAACAAACTCATAATGATCATCCACTAATATCTCTAACCATCTAGACACATAACCCTATCCTCCATGATTTCCTCCATGATCTTTTCCATGAGGTTTATCTTCTTAACTTCGAATTTGATCATCCAAGGCCACATAAAGGTGTCCTGGAAGCTTCCTTTGAGCCTACACATGTCAAAAAACTCATGCTAATTGTTAGGCATAAGTATAAGCATATTATTTTCTAAGTTTTAGCCATAAATTCACTTTAAAATGTTAAGAATTAATAAACTTTGGAAAAACATAGTTATGACCCAATAATGAAGTGAATGTAATGATATGGAGGTGGAATGGAGGTGACATGAAGGTAAAATGTGAAGATATTGATGAATAATGGAGTGAAAATAGGGACTATTTTGAGGCCCAACATATCCCCAAACTGAAGGTATTGCATGTCCTCATGCAATCTATTACATTACTTTTTGGTACTTGAGCTTTGGCTTAAACTCTGCATGAGATCATTTACTTAACTTTTGCAAAGCGTTATTTTAATGAACTACAACTTGGTTGGTTCTTGTGTTTCAACCATATTTTGTTTGTTGCGTTCATTGTATGATCTTTGCATAATGATAATGTGCTTTTTATGGCAGAGTATTTTTTGTTGGAATGCATCATGGTTGGTTCTTGTGTAACAACCATGATTCTATTGGCATCCAATTAACTTTTAAATACTTTAGACAAAGCCATTTGTATGCTCATGTAATAGTAAATATATTTTGAAGGTAAGTGGGTTTAGAATGTGATATATAGCTGTGGATATGAATGTGACAAAACATGTATGTAAATGTATCCTTCCCATTAAACGGATGGCTTTGGCAATGAAAGGAAAGGAAGTGAAGTTTTTTTCCAAAAATTATTATTCTAACATTTCAAGGAATTTAATGGTTAAAAGTTAGAAAATAACATACCTTAACTTACCCTTCCAAAAATAGGTGAGATTCGTGCATGTGTGACTGCAAACTGTTGTGAAAATGGTGGATGAAAGATGGATCTGTATTGTCGTATCAGCTGCGGGATCCGCTGCTACTAGATGAAAAATCTGAGGAGTCTGTTGAACATGGCTGAAAGTTGTATCTGCTGCTGGATGATGAATCCGATGAGTTTGCTGAATATGGCTGAAAATCTATAAGGCTTGGAAGGTATACAAAATATAGAAGTTACATTTTCCTCCCAGCCTTATTTATTGACTTGTCCTCAAGTGAAATACAATGAATACCATGAATGGAAATACAATGAATGGAAATTGGCTTCATCTGCTGCAATGTATGGGTCTTGAAGTCTTCAACGCTCGATGGCACAAATCTTGCTATGTGATTAAATGTGTCGATGTCGAACATAGCAAGAAGTTGTTGACTTAGTGGCCGTTAATGAATGCCCCTAGCCAACACAAGAGCTCCCACCATTGATTCCAATGGGAGTCAGGATGCCTAACACATCATTGTAGGTACGAATAAATTTGTTGTGGTCGAGTCACCTACAAGATCCAACGAACAAGGGATATTAATGTACTCCCATTGTTCATTGGCAAGAGTACTTGCCATTAAGGCATGCAAGCCTCTAGGTGTTTTTTTCAATGATACTTAGACTCTAGAACTTTGACTCAAGCAGGGTTTTATTGGCGGAAATGAAAAATGGTATGAAAAGGGAAATGGAAATGGAAAATGGTTTTTATTGATGAGTTAGGAAGCATAGTGAATGAAGAAGAACTCTTGCTATGAAAAATGGACATGGAAATGGTATGCTTTATAGATGTACAATTGATGGGATTCAAAATCTTTTCAGAAAGGGAGGTGGAAGGTAATGGTTGTGGAGATGGATTTGTCTTGAGAATTTTTCATGAATTTAGTCTTTAGAAGACTAATTGTCGTCACAATGTAGTCTCCGTAATGATCGCTTTGTCGTCCTGTAACCTGTAAAAAAAACTTGGCAGAAAGAAACATAAGTGTGTTCAAGAAGGAATGGCCAGTTCCTTCATGATTCTTACGCAAAAATTTTATACCAAATAAAACAAATTAAGGACAATCAAAGGTGTTGAAATTGACTTAATCATGACATTAAAATCAATCCATTCTTAAAAATAACCATGAAAAATAATACTCCATGTCAGATAACTCATGAAATGTGCTTCGCAAAAAGATTGGCATTAGAAAGCTCTGTTGTGTCCTGCAGATTAGTATGTCACATAAAAGCATTCAACAGAAAATATTATGAGTTTAATGCCAACTTGAAGCTATCGAAACAAGATAATCATCATCCGTAGAATCCTCCAAATGTTTGATAAATCGATCCTCGAAATTTGTTTCCAAGTGTTCCATTATTTATTTTCAAATCTGCATGAATTTTGTGGAAAATTTTTTTAATTTTTTTTTTTAAATTTTGCACTTTGTACCAACTCTTGCACTTTCAATCAGTTCCTGTAATTTTCATGATTTTGCCAATATCCTTCAAATCTTCACCCTCTAAATCCTTCAAATCAACACACAACAATTTTTTTATTTTTTTTTATTTTTAAATGATGACAATCTTAACAAAATGATAATCTAAAACAATGTATTAAGAGAATCATATAATAACAAAACACAAATTATAACTATAACAACAAATTATAACTATATTAATTAATGCAATTATAAAATATATTAATATATTAATATAGTTAATACAATCAATATATTAATATATTAATACAATTTTTATAACAAACATTAATTAATAATTAAATAACATAATTAACAAATATATACACAATTATATTAACCTAACAAATATTAAATATATACAACAAAATACAATTATAATAACATATCAATATACTAATAGAATTAATATATCAATATATTAATTATAATAACAAATATTAAATATATACAACAAACTATAATAACAAACATAACAAATTATAATTATATTAATATATTAATATAATTATAATAACAAACATTAACATAGATTATAACTAAAAATAAATAACTAAATCAAAACAAAATAAATACAATTTATAACAAAAACAAATTAAATCTAAAAATATAAAACAAACCAAAAGAAATGCAAAAAAAAACGGATCTGGGCGCAATATGTTAAAGTAGGATTGAAAGAACCTCAATTTTCTCCTAAACCGCTGCAAATTTCAGGAAATTTCTCACGAGTCACCTAATTACCCCCGTTTTGGAGAAACCCATGTCTCCGTTTTTTTTAATTCATCTTAGTTTGCTCAGAAAATCCATTTTAAAATCGCGTGTTGAAACTGGTGCGATTTCGTGAAGCTTTTGGAAATAGAAATCAATTGCTGTGCATGGTAATGGAGTCCATCATACGAAGGTAAAGAATTTAAGGAATGAAATAAAGCTTTTGATCTATATTTGATTGTCATTCACGCCAACAACTTGACAATGTGTTTACAATGAAAGAGCAAATTCAGACTTGTGATTTTTTTCTGTGAGAACTAACAACTCTTAAGGCAATTACCCACTATTTACTGCATCCATTCTACTCCACCCAGCTTTTCTTATTGGAGGATTTCAGTCTCCAGTTAAGGTCGGTACGCAGATCAATTTTTCAGCAAGAGTTTTTTATTTGAATAAATCAATTGATTTTCTGATCTTCCTGATCGCACGAAGCGCAGGAAGAGAGCATACTCATCGCTTGATTTGTTTTTATTTATGCAGGGGGTGTTTTTGAAATGACGAAATTTAAAACTAGCTAAACATTAAAACATCAGAAAATTCAAACTTAAACTCCTTTGCGAAGATCCTGCTGTCACCAGGGTTCACAAATTATTTTGTCTAAAGAAAAATGCTAGTACTAAATTAAATTTCTAATGCCTAATCCCTTAGCACCATCCCGGGCAACGGCGCCAAAATGTTGGGCAATTTATTTGAACAAATTGCTGCATTAAATTATCGACCAGGGAAACTCGTGAGCTTGTGATGGTGCCAGCAATATATATGCAGGAGTAGGCAACTAACTCTATGTCTAACTAAATTGTTTATGATTCAATATAATATGAAAGGGAAGTTCTCAGATAAGCAGGCTCCTAACTTAGGAGGGTCCCTATTGTCCTTCCCTACAAAGATCACAGAGAAATCATTCATAAAACCGTAAACTTGAAATAAAGACAAGGCTATTCAAAAGCCGAAAGTAATATATTCTATAACTCTAACTCAATTAGTTTAAAAAGAGGAATAATATTGAAATGGTTCTTGACTCAAGAAATCCACTTTCACCTCAATTACCACTTAATGAATCATAGACAAAAACCAAGAACTTAAGATGGATAAATTATTAATGAAAGAAGCTCTTAACTTAAGAGACATGTAAAGTATTCCATTATAATTCATTCATCAATCACACACAAATCCTTAAACATCTAAGCAATGAAATGAAACAAAATCTAATATGAAATAAATGTTTTCCATCCTTTTAGAGTGAGCTCAATTCCTTAAGAACAAGACAAATTATTCCATATACCACATTAAGGAAACTTATATCTAAAACTACGTAAATTCCATAAACACAATTTACATCTAAAACTACATAATGGAAATATATGAAAAATGAAGCTTTATTCTATTCCATCATCAATTGGATATAATGCTCTAAGAGTCCTCCCTTGGAATGGAGGAGGTACTCCTATTTATACAATGAGAGGAGTAACAAACTCATAATGATCATCCACTAATATCTCTAACCATCTAGACACATAACCTTATCCTCCATGATCTCCTCCATAATCTTTTCCATGAGGTTTATCTTCTTAAATTCGAATTTGATCATCCAAGGCCACATAAAGGTGTCTTGGAAGCTCTTTGTGCCTACACATGTCAACAAACTCATGCTAATTGTTAGGTATATATATAAGTATATTATTTTCTAAGTTTTAGCCATAAATTCACTTTAAAATATTAAGAATTAATAAACTTTGGAAAAAACATAGTTATGACCCAATAATGAGGTGAATGTAATGATATGGAGTGTGGAATGGAGGTGACATGAAGGTAAAATGTAGATATTGATGAATAATGGAGCAAAAGAGACTATTTTGAGGCCCAACATACCCCAAAATCGAAGGTATTGCATGTCCTCATGCAATCTATTACATTACTTTAGTACTTGAGTTTTGGCCTAAACTCGCATGAGATCATTTACTTAACTTTTGGTAAAAGCGTTACCTTGATGAACTACAACTTGGTTGGTTCTTTGTTTCAACCATATTTTGTTTGTTGCGTTCATCGTATGATCTTTGCATAATGATAATGTGCTTTTTATGGCAAGAGTATTTTGTTAGAATGCATCATGGTTGGTTCTTGTGTAACAACCATGATTCTATTGGCATCCAATTAACTTTTAAATACTTTAGACAAGCCATTTCAGATGCTCATGTAATAGTAAATATATTTTGAAGGTAAGTGGGTTTAGAATGTGATATATAACTCGTGGATATGAATGTGACAAAGCATGTATGTAAATGTATCCTTCCCATTAAACGGATGGTTTTTAAGTAATGAAAGGAAAGGAAGTGAAGTTTTTTTTTTTTCCAAAAATTATTATTCTAACATTTCAAGAATTTAATGGTTAAAAGTTAGAAAATAGCATACCTTAACTTACCCTTCCAAAAATAAAAGAGAGTCGTGCATGTGTGACCGCAAACTCGTTGTGAAAATGGTGGATGAAAGATGGATTCGCATTGTCGTACTTCACCGCTCGGATCCGTCGCTACTAGATGAAAAATCCGAGGAGTCTCATGGAACATGGTCAAAGTTGTATCTCATTGGCCGGACAGATGAATCCGATGAGTTTGCCGAATATGGCTGAAAATCTATAAGGCTTCGGAAGGTATACAAAATATAGAAGTTACATTTTCCTCCTGTACCCCTATTTATTGACTTGTCCTCAAGTGAAATACAATGAATACCATGAATGGAAATACAATGAATGGAAATTGGCTTCTTATCCGCTGCAAAATATGGGTCTTCAAGTCTTCAACGCTCGATGGCACAAATCTTGCTATGTGATTAAATGTGCTCATGTCGAATATAGCAAGAAGTCGTTGACTTGAAGGGTCGTTAATGAATGCCCCTAGCCAACACAAGAGCTCCCACCATTGATTCCAATGGGAGTCGTGATGCCTAACACATCTTTGTAGGCACGAATAAATTTGTCGTGGTCGAGTCATCACAAGATCCAACGAACAAGGGATATTAATGTATCACATTGTTCATTGGCAAGAGTACTTGCCATTAAGGCATGCAAGCCTCTAGGTGTTTTTTTTAATGATACTTAGACTCTAGGACTTTGACTCAAGCAAGCAGTGGTTTTATTGGCGGGAATGAAAAATGGTATGAAAAGGGAAATGGAAATGGAAAATGGCTTTTATCGATGAGTTAGGGATACATGAAGGGAAATGCATGGTGAATGAAGAAGAACTCTCATTGTGAAAATGGACATGGGAATGACATGCTTTATGGATTTACAATTGGTGGAATTCTCAAAATCTTTTCTCGTAAAGGGAGGTGGAAGGTAATGGCTGGTGGAGATGGATTTGTCTTGAGAATTTTTCATGAATTTAAGTCTTTGAAGACTAATTGTCGTCACAATGTAGAAGCCCCCGTAACGATCGCTTTGTCGTCTCCGTAACTCCGTAAAAAAAAAACTTGCGTAAAGAAAACATAAGTTTGTTCAAGAAGGAATGCGCATTTCCTACATGATTCTTACGCAAAAATTTTATACCAAATAAAACAAATTAAGGACAATCAAAGGTGTTGAAATTGACTTAATCATGATATTAAAATCAATCCATTCTTAAAAATAACCATGAAAAATAATACCCCCGTCGTACAACTCATGAAATGTGTCGTAATTCCGTTCAGAAAGCATACAAGAACCATGTGATGAGTTTATACCATCTTGATGCTATCGAAACAGAATTGAACTTCCAATTGATTTTTAAAATTTGTTTCCAAGTGTTCCATTATTTATTTTCAACCGCCGTGAATTTTGTGAAAAGTGTGTTTATTTTTTATTTTTTATTTTTCCCTTGTACCAACTGTTGCGGTTTCATCCAATTCCATTATTCTCTCAATATGCATTTCACCAAAGTTTTTTATGCCAATGTTCTTTACTTTATAAAATGCCAATATTCGCCCCTCAAATCCTTTAAAACAACCACTGTCACAAAACACAAATTTATTTATTTATTTATTTTTTTTTTTTTTTTTTTTTTTTTTTAATAAAAATCATAACCTAACAATATATTAATTCAATCATTTAACATAACAACAAACATAACAACAATTATATACAACAAATTAAATAATAATAAAAAAAATAATAATAACAAACTACAACTATAACAATTAATACAATTATATCAATATATAATATATTAATATAATTAATATATTAATACATTAATATATTAATACAAATATAACAAACATTAAATAACAAACATAGACATCAACTTATAACAAATTACAATTAACAAAAGAAAAATAAAAAAATAAAAATTTACAACTATATTAATATAATTATAACAATATATTAATATAATTAATATATTAATATAATTAATATATTAATATATTAATACAATCATAGCAAATCAAATATTAACTATAAAAAGAAATTATAACAAATACAAATCAAAACAAATCAACATTAACTAAAAATATAAATATGAATCAAAACAAATAAAAAAACATAACATATAACATTAAATACAAAACAAATTAAAACTAAAAATTTCAAACAAACCAAAAGAAATGGAAAAAAAACGGATCTGGGCGCAATATGTTAAATTGTGATTGAAAGAACCTCAATTTTCTCCTAAACCGCTGCAAATTTCAGGAAATTTCTCACGAGTCACCTAATTACCCCTGTTCTGGAAAAAACCCATGTCTCAGTTTTTTTTAATTCATCTTAGTTTGCTCAGAAAATCCATTTTAAAATCGCGTGTTGAAACTGATGCGATTTCGTGAAGCTTTTGGCAATAGAAATCAATTGCTGTGCATGGTAATGGAGTCCAGCATTCAAAGGTAAAGAATTTAAGGAATGAAATAAAGCTTTTGATCTATATTTGATTGTCATTCACGCCAACAACTTGACAATGTGTTTACAATGAAAGAGCAAATTCAGAGTTGTGATTTTTTTTCTGTGAGAACTAATCAACTCTTAAGGCAATTACTCACTATTTACTGCATCCATTCTACTCCACCCAGCTTTTCTTATTGGAGGATTTCAGTCTCCAGTTAAGGTCGGTACGCAGATCAATTTTTCAGCAAGAGTTTTTTTTTATTTGAATAAATCAATTGATTTTCTGATCTTCCTGATCGCACGAAGCGCAGGAAGAGAGCATACTCATCGCTTGATTTGTTTTTATTTATGCAGGGGGGTGTTTTTGAAATGACGAAATTTAAAACTAGCTAAACATTAAAACATCAGAAAATTCAAACTTAAACTCCTTTGCCAAGATCCTGTTGTCACCAGGGTTCACAAATTATTTTGTCTAAAGAAAAATGCTAGTACTAAATTAAATTTCTAATGCCTAATCCCTTAGCACCATCCCCGGCAACGGCGCCAAAATGTTGGGCAATTTATTTGAACAAATTTCTGCATTAAATTATCGACCAGGGAAACTCGTGAGCTTGTGATGGTGCCAGCAATATATATGCAGGAGTAGGCAACTAACTCTATGTCTAACTAAATTGTTTATGATTCAATATAATATGCAAGGGAAGAGGCTCCTAACTTAGGAGGTCCTGGTTGTCCTTCCCTACAGTATAATAGAGAAATCATTCATAAAACCAGAAACTTGAAATAAAGACAAGAGAATGAACTTTAATTGTTGTTCAGATTCAAAGAGAGAGAAAGACTAACTTAGTCTTTTGATTGTTCTCTCATGTACTAATCCAAACTAAACTAAGATCCATTTATAAGCATAAGAAATGAAATGACTTGAAACATAAAAGCAAAAGAATGAATTTCAATTATCATGCAAATCAAATAGAGAGAGAGCCTAACTTAGACCCTTGGATATCCTCTCACATGTTGATAAGATTCTAATTTAAAACTCATTCATCAATCACACACAAATCCTTAAACATCTAAGCAATGAAATGAAACAAAATCTAATATGAAATAAAATGTTTCTCTCATCCTTTTAGAGTGAGCTCAATTCTCTTAAGAACAAGACAATTTATTCCATATACTACATTAAGGAAACCTATATCTAAAACTACATAAATTCCATAAACACAATTTACATCTAAAACTACATAATGGAAATATATGAAAAATGAAGCTTTATTCTATTCCATTATCAATTGGATACAATGCTCTAAGAGTCCTCTTCTTGGAATGGAGGAGGTACTCCTATTTATACAATGAGAGGAGTAACAAACTCATAATGATCATCCACTAATATCTCTAACCATCTAGACACATAACCCTATCCTCCATGATCTCCTCCATAATCTTTTCCATGATGTTTATCTTCTTAAATTCGAATTTGATCATCCAAGGCCACATAAAGGTGTCTTGGAAGCTTCCTTTGTGCCTACACATGTCAACAAACTCATGCTAATTGTTAGGTATAAGTATAAGCATATTATTTTCTAAGTTTTAGCCATAAATTCACTTAAAAATATTAAGAATTAATAAACTTTGGAAAAACATAGTTATGACCCAATAATGAGGTGAATGTAATGATATGGAGGTGGAATGGAGGTGACATGAAGGTAAAATGTGAAGATATTGATGAATAATGGAGTGAAAATAGAGACTATTTTGAGGCCCAACATACCCCCAAACTGAAGGTATTGCATGTCCTCATGCAATCTATTACATTACTTTTTGGTACTTGAGCTTTGGCTTAAACTCTGCATGAGATCATTTACTTAACTTTTGCAAAGCGTTATTTTGATGAACTACAAATTGGTTGGTTCTTGTGTTTCAACCATATTTTGTTTGCTAAGTGCTCATCAAGAATTCGTGACAATGATAATGTGCTTTTTTATGGCAGAAAGTATTTTTTTGTTAAATGCATCATGGTTGGTTCTGTAACAACCATGATTCTATTGGCATCCAATTAACTTTTAAATACTTTAGACAAAGCCATTTGTATGCTCATGTAATAGTAAATATATTTTGAAGGTAAGTGGGTTTAGAATGTGATATATAACTGTGGATATGAATGTGACAAAGCATGTATGTAAATGTATCCTTTCCATTAAATGAAAGGAAAGGAAGTGAAGTTTTTTTTTCCAAAAATTATTATTCTAACATTTCAAGGAATTTAATGGTTAAAAGTTAGAAAATAGCATACCTTAACTTACCCTTCCAAAAATAGGTGAGAGTCGTGCATGTGTGACTGCAAACTGTTGTGAAAATGGTGGATGAAAGATGGATCTGCATTGTCGTATCAGCTGCTGGATCTGCTGCTACTAGATGAAAAAATCTGAGGAGTCTGCTGAACATGGCTAAAAGTTGTATCTGCTGCTGGATGATGAATCCGATGAGTTTGCTGAATATGGCTGAAAATCTATAAGGTATACAAAATATAGAAGTTACATTTTCCTCCCAGCCTTATTTATTGACTTGTCCTCAAGTGAAATACAATGAATACCATGAATGGAAATACAATGAATGGAAATTGGCTTCATCTGCTGCAAAATATGGGTCTTCAAGTCTTCAACGCTCGATGGCACAAATATTGCTATGTGATTAAATGTGTCGATGTCGAACATAGCAAGAAGTTGTTGACTTAGTGGCCGTTAATGAATGCCCCTAGCCAACACAAGAGCTCCCACCATTGATTCCAATGGGAGTCAGGATGCCTAACACATCTTTGTAGGTACGAATAAATTTGTCGTGGTCGAGTCACCTACAAGATCCAACGAACAAGGGATATTAATGTACTCCCATTGTTCATTGGCAAGAGTACTTGCCATTAAGGCATGCAAGCCTCTAGGTGTTTTTTCAATGATACTTAGACTCTAGGACTTTGACTCAAGCAGGGTTTTATTGGCGGAAATGAAGGGGAATCATGATGACAAGAAAAATGGCAATATGCTTGTAAAGATGTAAGGAAATGCATGATGTATGAACAAGAACTCTTGCCGTGAAAAATGGATATGGAAATGTCATGCGTTATAGATGTACAATTGATGGGATTCAAAATCTTTTCAGAAAGGGAGGTGGAAGGTAATGGTTGTGGAGATGGATTTGTCTTGAGAATTTTTCATGAATTTAGTCTTTGGAAGACTAATTTTCGTCACAATGTAGTCTCCGTAATGATCGCTTTGTCGTCCTGTAACCTGTAAAAAAAACTTGGCAGAAAGAAAACATAAGTTTGTTCAAGAAGGAATGCGCATTTCCTACATGATTCTTACGCAAAAATTTTATACCAAATAAAACAAATTAAGGACAATCAAAGTGTTGAAATTAACTTAATCATGATATTAAAATCAATCCATTCTTAAAAATAACCATGAAAAATAATACTCCCTGTCAGATAACTCATGAAATGTGCTTCGCAATTCTGTTCTGTAAAGCATACAAGAACCATGTGATGAGTTTATACCATCTTGATGCTATCAAAATAGAATTGAATCCTCCAATTGATTTTTAAAATTTGTTTCCAAGTGTTCCATTATTTATTTTCAAATCTGCGTAAATTTTGTGAAAAGTGTGTTTATTATTTTTTTTATTTTTTTATTTTTCCCTTGTACCAACTGTTGCGGTTTCATCCAATTCCATTATTCTATCAATATGCATATTACCAAAGTTTTTTATGCCAATGTTCTTCACTTTATAAAATGCCAATATTCGCCCCTCAAATCCTTCAAAACAACCACTGTCACAAAACACAATTTTTTTTTATTTTTTTTTATTTTTTTTTTATTTTTTTAATAAAAATCATAACCTAACAATATATTAATTCAATCATTTAACATAACAACAAACATAACAACAATTATATACAACAAATTAAATATAAAAAATAATAACAAACTACAACTATAACAATTAATACAATTATATCAATATATAATATATTAATATAATTAATATATTAATACATTAATATATTAATACAAATATAACAAACATTAAATAACAAACATAGACATCAACTTATAACAAATTACAATTAACAAAAGAAAAATAAAAAAATAAAAAATAAAAATTTACAACTATATTAATATAATTATAACAATATATTAATATAATTAATATAATTAATATATTAATACAATCATAGCAAATCAAATATTAACTATAAAAAGAAATTATAACAAATACAAATCAAAACAAATCAACATTAACTAAAAATATAAATATGAATCAAAACAAATAAAAAAACATAACATATAACATTAAATACAAAACAAATTAAAACTAAAAATTCAAACAAACCAAAAGAAATGGAAAAAAACGGATCTCAAAAATATGTTAAATCGTGATTGAAAGAACCTCAAATTTTCTCCTAAACCGGGCTGCAAATTTCAGGAAATTTCTCTAACAGTCACCTTAATTAATTCTCGTTCTGAAAAAACCCATGTCTCGCTTTTTCAAAATTTCATCTTAGTTTGCTCAGAAAATCCATTTTAAAATCGCGTGTTGAAACTGGTGCGATTTCGTGAAGCTTTTGGCAATAGAAATCAATTGCTGTGCATGGTAATGGAGTCCAGCATACGAAGGTAAAGAATTTAAGGAATGAAATAAAGCTTTTGATCTATATTTGATTATTCATTCACGCCAACAACTTGACAATGTGTTTACAATGAAAGAGCAAATTCAGAGTTGTGATTTTTTTTTTTCTGTGAGAACTAATCAACTCTTAAGGCAATTACCCACTATTTACTGCATCCATTCTACTCCACCCAGCTTTTCTTATTGGAGGATTTCAGTCTCCAGTTAAGGTCGGTACGCAGATCAATTTTTCAGCAAGAGTTTTTTTTTATTTGAATAAATCAATTGATTTTCTGATCTTCCTGATCGCACGAAGCGCAGGAAGAGAGCATACTCATCGCTTGATTTGTTTTTATTTATGCAGGGGGGTGTTGAAGAAATTTAAAACTAGCTAAACATTAAAACATCAGAAAATTCAAACTTAAACTCCTTTGCGAAGATCCTGCTGTCACCAGGGTTCACAAATTATTTTGTCTAAAGAAAAATGCTAGTACTAAATTAAATTTCTAATGCCTAATCCCTTAGCACCATCCTCGGCAACGGCGCCAAAATGTTGGGCAATTTATTTGAACAAATTGCTGCATTAAATTATCGACCAGGGAAACTCGTGAGCTTGTGATGGTGCCAGCAATATATATGCATGAGTAGGCAACTAACTCTATGTCTAACTAAATTGTTTATGATTCAATATAATATGCAAGGGGAGTTCTCAGATAAGCAGGCTCCTAACTTAGGAGTCCTGGTTGTCCTTCCCTACAGTATCATAGAGAAATCATTCATAAAACCAGAAACTTGAAATAAAGACAAGACTATTCAAAAGCTGAAAGTAATATATTCTATAACTCTAACTCAATTAGTTTAAAAAGAGGAATAATATTGAAATGGTTCTTGACTCAAGAAATCCACTTTCACCTCAATTACCACTTAATGAATCAGAGATTAAAACCAAGAACTTAAGATGGATAAATTATTAATGAAAGAAGCTCTTAACTTAAGAGACATGTAAAGTATTCCATTATAATTCATTCATCTTAATATCAAAAATCTCAACAAGAAACTACTTGCACACAAAGCAAAAGAAATGAAATGACTTGAAACATAAAAGCAAAAGAATGAATTTCAATTATCATGCAAATCAAATAGAGAGAGAGCCTAACTTAGACCCTTGGATATCATCTCACATGTTGATAAGATTCTAATTTAAAACTCATTCATCAATCACACACAAATCCTTAAACATCTAAGCAATGAAATGAAACAAAATCTAATATGAAATAAAATGTTTCTCTCATCCTTTTAGAGTGAGCTCAATTCTCTTAGGAACAAGACAAATTATTCCATATACTACATTAAGGAAACTTATATCTAAAACTACATAAATTCCATAAATTCATATTCTACATTAACACAATTTACATATAAAACTACATAATGGAAATATATGAAAAATGAAGCTTTATTCTATTCCATCATCAATTGGATACAATGCTCTAAGAGTCCTCCCCTTGGAATGGAGGATGTACTCCTATTTATACAATGAGAGGAGTAACAAACTCATAATGATCATCCACTAATATCTCTAACCATCTAGACACATAACCCTATCCTCCATGATTTCCTCCATGATCTTTTCCATGAGGTTTATCTTCTTAACTTCGAATTTGATCATCCAAGGCCACAGAAAGGTGTCTTGGAAGCTTCCTTTGAGCCTACACATGTCAACAAACTCATGCTAATTGTTAGGCATAAGTATAAGCATATTATTTTCTAAGTTTTAGCCATAAATTCACTTTAAAATGTTAAGAATTAATAAACTTTGGAAAAACATAGTTATGACCTAATAATGAAGTGAATGTAATGATATGGAGGTGGAATGGAGGTGACATGAAGGTAAAATGTGAAGATATTGATGAATAATGGAGTGAAAATAGGGACTATTTTGAGGCCCAACAGGCACAATAATAAAAAAATGGGGGTTACAAGGGTACAATAATAACAATAAGGGGGTTACACTAATACCAATAAGGGACTATACTAGTAATATAGGGACCTAACAGAGGAGGAAAGAAACAAAGAAATTGTTGAGCATGTTGAAATCAAGGAGCCCTCTCTTGAAAAAGAGGAAGCAATTGAACATACCCCTGCTCAAGAATATAATAACCTCCTCATAGAGTACAGTCCACTAAACCATAGCTTACCAGGGCTACAAGAGGACAACACTGCCAAATATGATAAGTCCTCTAGTTCAGATGATGATGAAGAAGAGGGAGAGAAACAGATAGAAGACTATCCTACGGAGGATATACCATCTTCTCAAGAAGAATATTTTTCCTTTTTTGTTAATAATGATGATGCTTCCAAGCAACTTTCTGAAGATATACTCCTCAAAGATGAAGCCTTGAAATCAGACAATCTACCAGACATGGAGGGCCAAAAAGAAGAGAATCTTCATCTTTTCTTTTTTGATCCTATGGAAGAGTGTGTGGAAATCCCAACTTGCTCAAATTATCAAGAAGTGATCCTTTGCAAGAGCCAGAGACATGAAAAGTTGTCACCTCCTGTGACAGTCTCGGTTTTGAAAATTAATCTTCAAAATATACTATGGATACCTCTGACAAGCAGCCATAATTTCTTCTTCTTCTTGACATTACTCAGCTGGCTGCATTGGCACTTTTGTATCATATAAAAATGTAAATAATTCAAGTTAGAATAGGTTAGATAGGAATGTCAATAAAGCTCAACCTTTGAGCATTTAGTTAGTTGTTGTTTTCTGCTCTGAAGAATACAAAAAAGAAAAAATTCAAAAACAATAAAAAATAGAAAAGAGGGGAGATTGCGAAAATAAGAAAGGTACAACCCCATACCAAAAAAGAGAAACAAATCTGAAAGTGTGCAAGCTTAAATGCCACTCCTGAAAAACACACTTCTAGTTAGTCAAACAGCCTAATCTTGACTAATTAGTTTTAAATTTACTGCCGATAGGATAGTGAATTTGATTAGCTAAACTATTTAATCTTGGCTTATCAGTAGATAGTTTAGGATAGAAATTAAAGGTTCAAGTATGTTCAAAATCTGAACCTAAGTTTCCAAAGACAATGAATCGAATCCGTTTCAAATTCTGAGTCAAAAAAGATGTAAATCTGGTTCCGATTAGCTCAAAATCTGAACCAGTTGACAAAGGAAAGACAGCTCAAAAAAAAGTCAAAACAGAGCTATAAAAAAAGATGAAGGAAATTCTTTGAAATTTCAGATCCTAAGCCTTCCATTTTGTTTTAATTTTTTGGAAAAGAAGATCTATGTGCAACTTGTTTTTTATGCCATAGATTAGCAACAAGTTATACTGTTCAATCCTGACTTGTATGCTTTTAAATTTCTTGTGTAGGATTTAGTGAATAAAATTTATTGGACAGTTTAATCCCAGTAGATAGTAGATTAGGTACAGAATCATATGGGCTCAACTGTTTAATCTGAGTCCATGGAGAAATAAGGAGTAGAAATAGATTATATTTCCTTCTTTCAAAAGAATAAAATGTTGAAAAGAGTTTTCCAATCCAAGTGCACTCTAAAGAAGAAAAAATGTTAGATCTATAGGATTGGGTAGGTAGAAAGCTTGTTGATTAAATATTCATTGTTTTTATGGTTGCTAACATGTTTTCAGAGCAAAATAAGGTCATTCAAGGAAAGAAAGGCAGCCCAATGGATGAGGCACTGATCAGCCTCCCAGAGAATGCAAGTCTGAAGTTCTTGATGCCTTCAAGAAGGCACCATCCCCAAGTGGAGCCACTGTTAGCCACCTATGAAATTTGTTATACCAAAAGGTGGCTAAATCATTTTTTGGACCCTTCAAGGAACAAATTTTATTGCAAAAAAATGTTATCTCTTGAAGACTCTTGAAGTCCTCATGACTCTGTCCAAAATCTTCCCTACTGTGCCCATTTTACACTCTAGAATTCTGCTGATTTCATGAGAAAAGACTGCTGCAAAATCCCTTTTTCCCCCTCCTCCATTAAGAAAACTAACCTTCATTTTTCTCCCCTTTTTCCTCCATAAAACTCCTCTATTTTCATGATTCCCCTTCTTCCATTCATGAAAATCATTTTTTGCATAGTTTAAACTTATTTTTAAACTATACCGAAACCCTCAAAACCCTTGGAAAACCAGAATAAATCATAAAAAATACATATTTTGTATAAAGGCTTAAGCCCCCTTGGGCTAAGTCTTAAACCACTTCCCCTCCACATGCCCCAACGCTAGAACCAAGTGCTAAGGTCCTGAGTGCTTATCGCACCGGAGCAAATCACAGAGCATTGTTGTTTGCGTTAAACAAAAACTTCGATGCCGATTAGCCCTGTGTATTATATCCCCCGATCATATTGCATTTGATATAGAAAATGGCCCTGCAGACGGGCGCCAAGCCATATTATAAATATATATCCTGCCCCCGAAGAATTAAAAATTTGTATTATATTGAAATTTTTGGTTTTCATATATCATAAAGGGTTTCCGCCGGTGCAAAGTTTAAAACGATATCGATCGTTGATCTACAACCGATCAAACGACCCGCGCTACATCGCATTGCAATTTTGATTGGGTGCATTTGTTTGTCAACCCCGATTGTTATCCCTCTGATTCACTCCCCACCATCGATCTGATTTGCAGATCAACGGCCCACAAATCAATCGCCCCGGTGGTCCCCACGGCCACGAAAACAGTCAGCAGTCCCACAGAACCGATGGTCCCCAATGCCTAGTCAGCATACACATCAGCACCCACGCGGCAGCAACTGATTGGAGCGGGTCTTGTTTGGTTGCTCGCATAGTCGAGAACTCCGGACCCGAAATTGTTATAGGGCGGATTTCATAAAAATTTCGGGTCACATTTGGGCTGACGTCAGCAGGCCCCAAAATGGACCCAATACGCTTTATAGGGCGGATTTGATAAAAATTTCGGGTCACACTTGGGCTGACGTCAGCAGGCCCCAAAACGGACCCGATATGCTTTATAGGGCAGATTTGATAAACATTTCGGGTCACAAAGACCCTGACGTCAGCGGGCTCCTTTTGTAACCAGAAATGGTTTATGCAGCTTGGTTTTATCGGGAGTTTTGAAGTCCGGGGTATGTTATTTGATAAAGGGTGATTAAATGGTTTTTCCATCATATTAAAGAGAAAGATGAAGGCTGGGAATGAGTTAAGGGAGCCACAGTTCCGAGGTTTGAACACGGAGTTTAATGGACCGAAGTGAATAGGAAGCAAGGTGTTAACCCTGGTTTAACCTACGGTCACTTACTGTTCAAAAGCCGGAAGCAGTTTTTATCGCACCGCTTTTGGTACGGAAAGGAAACCAGTCAATAGCAAGCGATCCTGTGAAAAGGTGCCACGTCGACAGGAAAATACCACCTCATCGATCCCTCATCGCAGGTTAAATTTCCACTGTGGGCTCAGTGCGATATTGACGTACACCGTCCGATCTGAGGCTAGCTCATCGAACGATGATTGCACTTAAAGGAGCTTGGGGGATAAAATAAGGTATGGCGTGTGAATTTAATTAAAACCCGTCGATTGTGTATGTGGGTCCATAACCCACAGGTCCCAAGATCAGTTTTAGATTTATGAATTTGCGAAAATGATACATATATGAAGGTTGTAGATTCATTTTGGTAAATGAAAGACGAACCTACTTGTAGTGGGTTTCGCTCTTCATCACATTGATGCCATATGAGCCATGCGTGGCCTACACATCGGCAAGACACAGTGAATAAAATCACAATAAAAGAGTATCAGTGTCGAAGACAGAACGCACCAGAATGGAAGATTGAAGACAAATTTATGAGGATTAAGGCTAAGATTGATTATCAAAATCCTACTCCTCCAAATTAAAACACAGTTTAAAGAAAATCATAAGTGTTTATTAGACAGAAAGGCCTCCACCGCCGCATCTGAGGCAAATTAAATCCTCTCAGCTACCACAAAGCCACCTGTGCCTCAAAGCATTCAAACAGAGGCCGAAGTTATTGATCAAGATCAAATATTTTCCTCAACGCAGCCAGAGAGTTAATTCTGCAAATAAACTTAATGACAAAATATCAGTAGAGTTACTTTAACATAACAAAGAGCCTCAAAAGTCAATAAGAGCTCCCATCAAGCATAATATTAAATGTAAAACAATTAATACAGATAGAAAACATTTGTAAACTTCTTCATCGAGCCTCTCAAAGGCCGAGAAGCCATTAAGTCTGTATTAATTAAACTAGGAGATCTTTTATCAGATCCCGCCTCCTCATTCTTTTATAAATACTACTGGAGAAGATGAGAAAAGGGTTGGTTGTTGAATTTTGAAATATACTTGAGCTTGAAACTACTACTTGTAAATAGTGTTCACTGGCTCTTGAAGCTCTGTTTGTGATAGATAATTTAGTCTGGGAAGTGTGGATGATTGTTAAGCTAGAACATTGGACTTAAAGCTGTAACTGGTTTGGAGCATCAATACAAGATGATTTATGGGATCCTGGTCTATGTCGACGGTGATGTTATTTCTTATTGTAAATTTTTATTTTATTTCTGTTTTCACTATGTTCATCTTCTCTTATAAAGAACAACATGCATAGAGTTAGGACCTACTGTATATTAGTACCCTTCTCTGACTGAAAATATTTATCTACATGTTTTCTTCCAATTCGTCTTATTTATAAATGATTTAATTCAGTTCTAAGCATAGGAATGCTAGCGTTCCCTCGTCCTATTGCGTTAAGCTAATTGTTATTCTTAAATATTATTTTCAGTGTATGTTAAGTAGATATGAACTAAAGAAGATATGGTGTGCCCTGGTCCTAGTTTTATCCCTAAAGACTGTCTGAATGTTTCCCTTGGAATGTGTTGAAAGCTGGCTAGTGTTGAAACACTTACCAGATCTTAGGCCATTATTTTTTATCTCTGTGTTTGTCTTGAAAGTTACCAAGTAGAGTAGAGCTAGGAGAGGATTTGTGGTGAGCCCGACCCGCTAGTTTCTTCTCCAACAATTTCCTTCAAGTTTCCCTTTGTTTTAAAATGTTTTTCTATTGAAAGTGCATCAAAAGCAGGCTATTTTAGAAGTACTTACCTGATCTTATATTACTTTTATGTCTTTCTTAAGTGTATGTCAAAAGCAGGCTAGTTTAGAATTACTTGCATGATCTTAGGCTGCTCTTTGTTCTTCATTTGTTTAAATCCCATTCTTTTTGTAACACTTCATCCCATAAAATAAAACTTTGAAGAGATCCTTGGACATAGATGACTTGCCCCATAGACCACTCTTGAACCTTGATTGTTTCAATTAAACCCTATTATGACTCCATAGCCCAATGGAATAAAACCTGCAATTATCTATCTTCTTGGCCAAAGCTTGTTCTATTTGCTTGCAACTCCACTCCTTTGAAACTCTTTGCATTTAGAACTTTCCACCTCAAATAATAATCATGCTCAACCATCCAAAAAACAAAACAAACCCTCGGCCTTCATAACTAGCCTAACACCATTACCCAAAACCTTAAATATAAATCCATCTTTGCACTTAATGGAGATATCCCTCTCCGGATTCAGGAGGGCTAGATCCTAGAATCCCAAAGTGGTTGAAATAATGTTCTCCCTGCAGTTGGAATTTTCCCAATCTTGCTAATTACAGGGTGCCAACACCCTCCTTCCTCCATACATCCCCATAAAAATCACAAGTAAATCATTAATATATGGGATAAAAAAAATGTACAAACAAATAGAAATTTGTGCACATGGAGGTGGATCATAGTCCCACACGTGGAACCAGCGCAGAGCATCCCCTGTCTGCATCAAATCAAGATGTGGTAAGTGGTTTTCCCACCACTTACTTGCTTCCCATACCATCTCACCACAGCTGAAAATGTGAGATATATTTGGTGCCTTTGGGAAGCACCCATCATGTTGTAAAATCTCCCTTTTCCTTCCAAGGGAATGGCCAAATTCAGAAACGTTTGTGGTCCATTGTGTGCCATGAGATTTACAATATGTATCACTCCTTCTTGGAGTCATGGCATGCATAAAAATAGTGAAATAATTCATACAAACAGAAAATGAAACATGTTTTACAAATGTATGTTCTTCACCCAATGTTCTCCTTATACAAGTGGAGTGGTGTATGGATCTTTCTCCTCCTTCAAAGGTAGTAGGAGGTGGCTGAAATGAATCTATCATAGAGTCTTGTTGCTGCTCCAACTCCACAAGGTTCATGCATATTTGACCATGCTGATATAGTTCTTTTTCAAAGCTCTCCCAATAATGGCTCCTCAAGATGATGTTGTTGAGCTTCATAGAATATGTGTGGCTGAAATAGAACTCTTCATAAGCCCTTTGTAGTAACTTCTCCTAGAGCTTGGAAGCTCTAGATAAGAAGATCCTACCATGATTATAGATGACTCCATCAAGGATTGAATATCTCTCTTCATGCAGCCAGTCATCAAGAATCATGCAAGTATCAATATCCTTGGAATATTCCACCAGTAGTTGGGATTTCCAATAGGGATCTAATGTGCCCAATGATGAAAGAGCTAATAATGTGTCATCTTAAGTGTCTGCCATGTTGTTGTTCTTCTCCTTGAAATATCCCATGTCAAAGGTGTATGTTGGAAATCCAAGCTTCCCAATTTTCTCCTCCTTGACATCTCCCATGCCAAAGGTACAGGGTGGAAGGTTGCCAGTCCTTCCTTGCTACTCTCCTTACACATGCACATGCTCAAAAGAAAATGGAAGCTCTTGGAAGTTAGTCTCCCATGGAAGGCTATCATCTATCCAAAACCTCCTTGGTTTTTCCAAAGTATGCATGTGTGACCACCATCTCTCATCATGTATGGAAGAGAATCATCCAAACAAGTTTGTCTTCTGATTCAAGGATTGCCTTCGTTGTTTCATGATGGTGTCATCCTTCATTCTTGCAGTATATTTTCTCATTGCAGTATGAGATGAGATAATTGATAGTGATGTTAAGGGAAAAATTATTTCCCTTTTCTTGTACTTTCCTCATACTCTCAGCGCTGAAGCATGGTATTCTAATGCTCCCTCCCTCCTTGGATCTATGAAAGGAAAATCGATGCATGAAACATCTTTCATCAATTCTGAATCAGGTGGTCTCCTAGGTGGTCTACCACAATATAATGATGTCTCGTGGCTCATTCCCATGTGAACAACAAATGGGAACATATTATGACTGCTTCCACTGTGAAAATCCATCTCTAATTGCTGTGTGGAAGTATCATGATAAGGAGAAGTTGGAGCAAATCTCCCATATTCTTCTTCATCACCCACCTTCTGCAAGATCTCACAGTCTAAGGTGCTCCCTTTACATGCAGTTAACTCATGAACACACATCATCTCCATGGTGTCAAGAGTATTGATCACAAAGGACTGATCCATCATAGTGTGTGTTCCAAAGCTTGTATGCATTTTTGGAACACATTTCCTCCATTGTTTTGTCTCTTTGTCTATCAACATAGACACATGTTGCTCATCCTCTTCATGTATAGGATCCTTGGGGCCTTCTTGCAAAGATACAAGAGCCCTCTTAGTGGAAGCAATGGCTTCATCTCCATCTCTTAATGAAATTAGATCTCCTCCTGCTGTCACAGCGCTGGAGGAACCTTTCATATTTTCTTCTTTCTTCTCCTCATCAATGGAGTATGCCTCATCAATAAGAGATCCTTTCTCTTGATCTCTCCTTAAAAAGGGAACACTCATGTCTTCTTCTTCAGAAGAATGTTCTTGCTGAAGTGGGGCCTTTGCCCTTGGCAAATCATGTAACATATATTTAACCCCTTCAACAATGTTCTGAAATGGAGTTATATTCATGGATCTTCCCATCTCATGCAAATGTTCTGATTTATTGGGCTTAGTTTTCTTACCCAAAGAAATTTCAAATGGCATAGAATCAAATCTTTTCACTAACCTCCTAGTGAACTTTGCATAAGTAGAGATGTTTATATTTTTTAATGAAGAACGCTCAAATAACCACCAGACATATGCTTTACCTTGGAGGTGCAGCGCTGCTACTCTTATGGCTTCTTCTTCAGAAACTTGATGCAGCTGAAAGTATGTGTCCAGCTTCTTTACCCAAGACTTGGCTGAGTTCTCAGGTAACCCATCAAAAGTAGGTAGAAAAGTTCTACCCAAGGTGTGCTGCATGCACCCTCTTCTTCTCATATTTCTTTTGGATCTTCTTTCTTCTTTGAGTTGAAAAAACTCTGGGAAGATTAGATGTTCTCTGAATCTTTTAGACTGAGATTCATATTCTTGGATATAGTCACCAGGAGTCTCCTCTTTTGGTGTCTCTCCTTCTTATTCTCGTCTTGCAAGGAATGTACGCATGCTACAACTTTGTAGATCAGATTGTGTGGCTGAATGCTCACACACATCATATGAAGTAGTGGGGCTTCCTTCATGTGTAGACCCTTTCAACAGATCTGCTTGTCTTTCATTCCTCATTCCCCTGATTTCTTCTTTCAGTTCATGCATAGCTTGAGAAATATTTTTAGAGAACCCTTCTCTCTGCAAACTTCAGGTCAAAGGGATCTTACCCTTTTCTTCTGTGTCTTCAGTGTAACCACACTTCTTCATCATTATTTTATTTCCATTAAATTACATATTGAATTTTTAGTAAGCATAGGCTGTGCCAAGATAGTTTCTCTGATATCACTGTAATATCCCCAAATTGGGATTGCTAGCAAGGCATGCATGAAAAATGCATTTTTCAGGAATGTATGCTACAACACTGGAAAACAGCCCTTGGATCCCCTAGATATGATAATATAACACCCAAATCCAAGAGGAGATAAGAAAAAAATCTTTCTAGATGGGTTAAACAAATCTCCCACACCTAGTACAGCTTAGAAAATGCCCAAAGATGGGACTGCAACACTATGTGACAAAACTGCTCAAAAAATAACGTAGTTTAGCCAAATATATGCAGGAGGCCAATATGTAGGCTCAAACATGTAATTTAAATCAGCATATCAAGATTATATTGAAGCCCACACATCATAGAACAGAAAATAGAAGAATTTACATGAAGAAATCCTCAAGAATGAGGTGCTACAACCATAGGAAATGACTGAACAAGCTTGACAGGGTTATTTTTATTAGTTGGAACAATAGTATGTTACACCTCAGATCTATAGCATATCTGTATACAAAAATTTAGATTTATATCATATCTATACACTATAAAGGCTCCTCTAAAAATGCCCATTGGGGTTTTCAGCAAAACATGTAGTACATGGAGTAGATCTGAGATCTTATACAGCAGATATGCAGAATGATTCATAAATTCTGAATTAAATACAAGAGTATTCAGATCAAAGCTGAATATAACATGGACTAGATCTGTAATCCACAGATCACCACAGTGAAGGGAACATCCCCAACACTAGATATCTCTCTCCCAAAATTGTGCCAAAACTCCCTGCAACTTCTCATTCAAAAATAACACAGTATAGGAAGATGAACTGCACTGTAGGATTTAAGAACGGTTTGGCCTGATGCCAAATACAAATCTGGGGCTCCAATCAACTAATACACTCTTTTCAATGGAATAGATGACTCTCCCACTGAAAAGAGGCACTAGAATGGCCTAGATCTAAGCAGATCTAGCCTCCACTTGTTTCAGCTTACAAAGAAAACAAAACCCTCAACAGGATCTATGTTTTATTTGGAAGAAGAAGCTTGTCCAAATGCCTAATAGTGGACAAGAAATGCAATACTCTTCTAAGAGGCCTCTCAAGGAAAGAGGTGGGATTCCCGATCAGGAACACCCTAGTGCTAAACAACACTATTCTCAACTAAAAATCTAGAGAATGAGAAGTTTCTAAGTAGAAAAATCCTTTAGAAAGAATGCCTTCAACAGCCTCCTCATGTTGTCCTCCTCCTCCTTAAATAAGATGGAAACCTTGCCAAACCTTAAACCATATCAATGATTTAGCTGCATTCACATGATTAGCCTCCAACTAAAACTGTGTTGTGCATATAAGTGATTCAATGTATCTAGAAAACACTGTTGATTTGGTCCAGTTGACCCAGTTAAATGACTTAATCCCTTTCACACATAAGGGTGTTTTACTAAGGCAACCCAGATTAAGCCTTGTTCACATGGGCATTGATTTATTTTGCTGTTTGAGGAATTTAATTGATCCTCCTTTACAATTTTATTCATGAAAGCAGGAAGAAAAACAAAATTTAATATTCCTATTAGCTTGGGCTAATTAGGAATATTACAATTCGTGGGAAGTTACTTTAAGAATTAACAAAATATAAGTAAAAAAGGGTTGTGTTAGGCATAAAGGTTTGCCAAGTATTCATGAACTAAAATATAACCCTTGGTGATAAATGATAGAAAAAATGACCAAGGACTTAACCTACTACAGCTGATCTCCCTGAATGTTGTGTTCGGTGTATCACGTTTACAAGGGGGCCGACTCGGTTACCTATTGTAGGCCTGAAACCTAATCGTTTCTCCCAAATATACACAACGGTACGTGGGAGTCCAATCCATAGTATTGTTGTCTAATGCGTAACCATTTTATGAGAGCACCCAAAATATACTTATCATACATCAATATACTTCCATGCGTGGGATGGGATATCACTCGCGGGCTGTAATGCAGACCGTTAACGACATCTTCTACGTTTTACGACGCCGGAACATGTCTTTAGTCTGGACCACTAAATTTTCTCATTAGTTCCAAATGCTCATTAAGGTAATTGAGTGAATTTTAATGTTGATCTTGAGTGAAGTTTCAGTTTTGGCTCAAAATCGACATTACCTTAATCCTATGGTGTAGACTAAATTGAAAAAGAAAAAGTTTCCATTCCGATGAAGCCTAAACTATATAGGGAAGAGATAAAATCAAAAGTGCAATCAATGCATCAACAATAATGCCCCCCAAACTAGCTCAAAGCTACGAAATGAAATTATTTTCAATCAAATTCACTTTTTCCCAAACAAATGCAACTTATTGAAAAATTGAAAATACTTCTCTTTTCCACTAAGATGCAATTTTTTTTTTTTTTTTACATTGAAATGCAATCAAAAGTAAAAAAAAATGAATGAAAGAAGAAACACAATAACAATCCTTTCACTTTTATTTCAATTAAACAAAAATAAAAATCGCTTTAAAACACATGAATGAAATTCTTTTCACTCCTCTTTTTCAAACGATAAAAACAAGCCAAACCAAAACTAAAATAAAAATCAGTTTCATTTTCTTTTGAATTTGGAAAAATGACACACTCTTCTAAACTTGTGAACCAAACACTTTGTTGAGATTCAACAAGAAGATCCCAGTGAAAATTAAGCACCTACACTAGGATGGAGCCTCAAGCTATTTTTAGGTGTATGTCTATTTATATATGTATGTGCATAATCTATTTATAGAATGCATGTCTATTATTATTATCCATTAATATTAGTTGGACAATAAGCCATATTATGTTCTCAATGAGCACTTGGAAATAGTTAAATGAAGTGGAAAATCAGTTAGCTAAAGAAATTTCGAGTTAAGTGGTTGGTTGTTGGGACATGCAGATTGGCTTAGTTGTAACTGAGTGATTCGAAGTTGTAACAGAGTTCCAAGTGAAATTGTGCAAGTTGTAAAGTAGTTTAAATCAGTTAAGTGACTTAAACTCAGTTGTGCTAGCTGTAATTGAAGATACACTAGTGAGAGATAAAGTGAATTAATTATTAATTTTTTCACAATCAATGGTCTCACATGCAATTGAAGATTTACTATTATTAACTGCATGCATGTCAGATCCAGTGGAGACCCAGTTGAGTTCTAGGTGAAAGGGAAGTAAAATATCAGTTGTGACATTATCCAGTTGCACACACGCAACCACACACACATTGGATTTTCCCATGAGGATTGCACAACCAAGGCAGGAAAGATTGCATTCATTCAGGGATTGCTACCAATAGGTATTGCGTAGTGGAGACAGGTTGTCTGGAGACATTAAATTGGCTAAGGAACTTGCCAATTTTTGTATGACAGTGTGAGACAATTAGCTTATGTACCGAGAGCTCTTGGATTGGAAATTTGTATGTAATTGTTTCATGATCCATGATATAATATACAATAGAAGATAGTGGGGTTTTTAGCTATAAGCTTTCCCCGGGAAATTATTTGTGTTGTGTGTGATTGATCTTTCTTCATGATATTGTTGGTGATTGTGTTTTAAATTCAACAAAGATTTGTAGAAGAAATTTTGTATTTAACAGTAGCACATTGTTAGATCAGGAGAATTCAGGACATACATGTATTTTGTATAATTTATACATGGTATTGGAGAACAGGAAATTTTAGAAGTGAAGCAGGAGTTGAGTTTGTTGGTGGAAAGAATTCAAATTCGCAGAAAGACTTTCTTGGTGCTACAGCTAATTCAAGATCGAAATGGATTTCATTGGCTTGAGGTTAGAGTATGCACTCAAGGGAAGCTTGAACTAAATTTCTTGGAAGGACAGGATGGAGGTTGTACTCGAAGACAAAGACTTGAAGGAATTCATTGACAATGATGCTCCTAAGCCTGCTTCATCAGATGCTGCCAATATTGATGCATGGCAAAAGAAAGTGGCAAAGGCGAGGAGGATCATGTTGGAGGGAGTACGAGACCACATTTTCTCAAACCTCCATGGGAAAACCACACCATATGCTATGTGGAAGGCTTTGACAGATCTATTCCAAAGCAAAAATGACCATAGGAAATTAGTGCTCAAAGATCAACTCAGGAAGATCAAGATGGAAAAGGGCGACACTATTCCAAAATATCTCGCGAAGTTTGTCCAATGTCAGGATGAACTGGGGAGTGTGGGAATAACTGTTGTTGATGATGATTTGGTGACCTTGGCTCTCTTGGGACTTCCTAAGAGTTGGCACATAGTATGAAGACTTTGTCAACGAACGAGAAAAATTTCCGGATTGGGAACAAATATGGTCGGATCTGGTGCAGGAGGAGTTCAGGCGGAACACCAGAGATGGCTCTTCATAAAAGCATGATGATGAAGAGGATTGTGCTTTGGATGCCAATATGAAGAAGGGGAAGGGGAATAAATTCCATTCTAAATCTGAGTCTAAAGGCAAGAAGCTGGATATGTCCAAGGTGAATTGTTTTCACTTTCATGAACATGGGCATCTTGCTACTAACTGTCCACAAAAGAAGAAGAAAAATAAGGTTTTTGGAGCTGCAATTGGTGAGGCCCTTGCCTCACAATTTGAGCTTGAATTATCCTTGATTTAATGCATGGTGTCAAGTGCATTGGGATCGGTGTGGTATTTGGATAGTGGAGGTTCCTTTCACATTACGGGAGATGAGGAAATTTTCAGTGACTTTGAGGAGAAAGATCTCTAGATGCATATAGATATGGGCGATGATGGACGATACAGTGCTACCAGGATTGGTACCATTACCTTTTAGAGTGAGTCAGGTAAACCATTTCAATTAAAATATGTTATGTATGTTCCAGGTTTGAAGAAAAATTTGGTCTCAGTCACAATGTTGGAGGAAAGAGGTGTAGAAATTTTAATACAAATTATGTATTTCTTAGATTCTCCCGATATAACAATTATATGCTACTGTTAAATACAGAATCCTTCTACTAAAATCTTTGCGGAAATTTAGATCACCAATTGCAAACACATGAAGAAAGATCAATCACACATAACACAGATGTTTTTACCAGGAAATCATAAAGCTAAAAAACCCACTATCATATATTACGTATATATCATGGATCATGAAATAATCTCATACAAAAATCTAATCCAAGAGCTCTCAGTAAAATATACAATCATCTGACATTGTCATATAAAAATTGGCAAATACATGTGCCAATTTACTCTCTCCAGATAGCCTGCCTCCACTGCGCAATCCTTGCTGATCACAATCCCTGAATGAATGAGATACTTCCTTGCCTTAGCTACGCAATCCTCATTGGCATATCCAATGTGTGTGTGGTTGCATGAATGCACCCACTAATGTCATAACTGATAGTCAAACTGTCCCATTCACCTATCTCTGAAGTGGGTCTCCACTAGATCTGACATGCATGTAGTTAAAAATAGTAAATCTTCAGTTCCATGTGAGATTACTCCATGTGAATTAATTTAATATTTAATTCACTGATCTCTCACTAGTGTATCTTTAGTTACAACTAGTTACAACTAGCACAACTGAGTTTAACTCACTTAACTGTGTTAAACTACTTTATAACTCACATAACTACACATCCAACTTTGTTACAACTTTGAATCACTCAATTACAACTAAGTCCACTTGCACGTCCCACCAACCAACCTTAGAACTTGAAATTCCTTCAGCTAACTAGTTTGCCACTTTAGTTAACCGAAATCAAGTGCTTCAAGAGAACAAATTAATATTTATTGTCCAATTATTATTAAGAGATAATAATAATCGACATGCATTCTATTTTTAGACATGCGATCTATAAATAAACTTCACACATGCATCTAAAAATAGAATCTCATCTAAAAATAGAATTTTATCAACCATCTATAAATAGACTCCCTCTATAAATAGAATTTTGCTCAACATTCTAAAAATAGACATACACCTAAAAATAGCCTGCGGGCCCCACCTTGGGTAGGTGCTTAATTTTCACTAGGATCATCATCTTTTTGAATCTCAATACTCCCTCTCAACAAGAAAGGGATTATCCTTCACCCTGATCTTGTCTCTATGGTATTTGAATTTTCTCTTGGTGAGTGCCTTCGTTAGAATATATGCATCCTAATCCTCCGTAGAAATGTATTGAAGCAACATGATCTTCTGCTGCACACAATCTCTGATATGATGATACCGAATATCTATATTCTTAGATCTATCATGAAACACAGGATTAATCGAGAGTTTAATGCAACTCTGATTATCATGATGAATCACTGTAGGATATAAATGAGAACCAAACAAAAAAACCAGGATCTTTCTCATCCAGATAGCCTCACATGTAGCTTGACTTGTTGCCATGTATTACGCTTCCATTGAACTGAGTGCCATGGATCTCTGTTTCTTGCTTTACGAAGAAACAATTGTAGATCTGATACTGAAGACCCCTCCTGATGTGCTCTTTCTGTCTGTTGGGTTGCCCGCCCAATCTGCATCCGTGAATCCATGCAACTTCACCTCATTCGTCTGTCTGTACCATAAGTCATACTCAGATGTGCCCCTGAGATTTCTCAAGAGATGATTTCCCACCTTCCAAAAGAGCTTGGTAGGCTTAACCATTGCTTGACTAAGCCTTGGTTCACTGTATAGAATATGTTTGGTATTGTATTTACTAAATACATTAGCAAACCCACTAACCATCCATAGACAGTAGCATTCACTACTCTCCAAATGTAGCGTCCTCTTTCCTCCAGTTTCTTGGAAGAGGCGTATCCATGGGTTCACAGCCCTCCATGTGAAACTTACCCAGTATCTCCCTTGCATACTTGCCTTGAGACACAAAAATTTCACCATCTCGATGCCATATTTCCAATCCAACGAAATAATGAAGGAGGCCGATATCCTTCATCTCGAACTCCTTTGCAAGGTCCTCCTTGCATGATTTTATCAGCTGCTCATCACCTGTCAGTATTAAATTATCAACATAAAGAACAATGATTAAAAGCTTACCCTCCACCACAATTGGGTATAGGTTTGCATCCGCCTCACTCTTGGTGAAGCCAAGTCCAGTGAAAAAGTTGTCGATCTAGGTCACACCAAGCACGGGGTGCTTGCTTCAGCCCATACAACGCTATTTTGAGTCAGCAAACATGTGACTCATTGCTGAAGATCTCAAATTATTTATGCGTCTTAATGTACACGTCTTCCTCAATGATCCCATTAAGGAATGCAGTCTTCACATCCATTTGATGAATGTGGCAACCCATCTGCGTTGAGAGAGCAAGGATGGTCCTTATGGAAGAATAATGTGTGACAGGTGCAAAGGTTTCTTCATAATCAATCCCCTCGATCTGTGAGAAGCCCCGGGCCACAAATTTGGCCTTGTATTTCTCAACACTCCCATCAGTATCTTGCTTTACCTTGAAGATCCATCTTGAACCTACCACTGATTTATCAACCAGCCTTGGAACAATTTCCCAAGCACTGTTTCTGACAATGGAGTCATACTCCTCCACCATTGCAGCTACCCATGTGGACTCTGGCACTGCTTCCTGAAAGGAAGATTACTCAATCACAATACATTTTCTCATGAGAGCCATGTATCCAGTAAATTGGTTAGGAGACTGTCTCTGTCTGCGCTGTGAAGTAGGGACTCCTACATTGTGTGCCGCATCAAGCTTCATCTCTCAGCTTCTGTGGTACGCCTTATGCCCATTTTTATGTTTGGCTCTGTGTGAGTGGACTCCTCCACTCCATGAACCTCCTCCTGTGGCTGATCTACATCCAGATACTCATCTTTGGGAACCAAAATTTCCTCCTCTCGATGTAATTCTAACTCCCTCTCAAGCAACAACTTCATGGCTCTCTCCTCATTGAATTTTATATGTCGTCGCACCACTATCATTCGACTGTTTGGAAAATACACATGATAATTATGGGGTGCTTTTTTGTACCCCACAAATATCCCAACTTCAGCAGTCGGCTTTAGCTTATTCCTGGCATTCTTGGTCACATGCACATAAACAGATGAACCAAAAATATTAAAGTGAGAAAAAATTGGTTTCTTACCAGTAAAAGTTTCTTCAGGTGTACTCATGCCAAGTACTCTATGAGGACAATGGTTTTTCATGTAAACCGCATTGTTTCATGCTTCCACCCACAAATGCATTGGTAGGCCTTGATCATGCAGCATCGCTCGTGCAACACCCACGATCGTTTTGTTCTTCCTCTCCGCGACCCCATTTTGTTGTGGGTTATGAGGCGCTATGAGTTCTCTTCAAATTCCTTCTTTGCTACAGAAGTCTTTGAATTCGTTTGAGATGATTCTCCACCATTATCGCTCCGTGGAACCTTCACTTGCTTCCCCAACTCTTTCTCCACCAATGCTTTAAACTCACATAACTTTGAGAATATTTGATCCTTCTTCTACATGAAGTAGATCCAAAATTTACGAGAAAAGTCATCAACAAAAATAACATAACACATGTGTTTTTCTGTTGAAGCAACCGAGAATGGTCCACACACGTCTATGTGAAATCTCTCCAGGATCACCGAAGCACGATTCTCCTTTTCATGAAAGTTGGACTTTACATACTTCCCCATGGTGCAAACCTTGCATTGATCTAACTGAGCAAGTTTTCCCATTAGAAGTGTAGTAGATATTTGTTGCATGACTTTCAAAGCTCCATGATGAAGATGGCCAAATCGCCTGTACCATAATTCGCCCTCATCCCGGCTCACAAGTTTTTCTACCTTGCCCATCATGGCAGCACAACCTTCTACCTCCAGCTTGTAGAGATTCTTGACTCGAATCCCTATCCTCTGGGCTTGATTCGTTGTTTTATGTTGTAGGAAATATTTTCCATTGCTGAAAACAACATCATAGCCTTTTTCCTCCAACATCGCGATTGAGACCAAGTTTTTCTTCAGATCTGAAACATGCATAACATCTTTCAAATGAAATGGTTTACTTGACTCCCTCTCAAAATTAATGGTACCAATTTCGGTCGCACTGTATCGTCCATCGTCACCCATCTCTATATGAATTTGGAGATATTTCTCCTCCAAGTCACTGAAAAGCTCCTTATCTCCCGTCATGTGGAAGGAAGCACCACTATCAAGATACCACACCGATCCCATTGCACTTGATACCAAGAATGCGATCAAAGAGAAATCAAGTTCAAATTGGGAGGCAAGGGTCTCACCAGCTTCAGCTCCAGCAACCCTCTTGTTCTTCTTTTCCTGTGGGTAGTTAGTGGCGAGATGCCCATGTTCGTGACAGTGAAAACACTTCACTTTGGAAAAATCTAGCTTCTTGCCTTTAGACTTGTATTTTCAATGGAATTTCTTCCCCTTCCCTTTCCTTGCCTTGGAAGCCAAAGAAAATTCCTCTTCATCATCATTCTTTGATGAAGAGCCATCTCTGGTGTTCTGCCTAAACTCCTCCTACACTAGATCCGACCACAGTCATTCCCAATCTGGAAGTTTTTCCCATCCGTTGAAAGAGTCTTGATAACTATGCCAACTCTTAGGAAGTCCCAAGAGAGACAAGCTCACCAAATCATCATCAGAAACAATGATTCCCACATTCCCCAGTTCATCCTGACATTGGAAAAACTTCGTGAGATACTTTGGAATATTGTCGCCCTTCTCCATCTTGATCTTTCTGAGTTTATCCTTCAGCGCCAATTTCCTATGGTCGTTGCTACTTTGGAAAAGATCCGTTAAAGCCTACCACATAGCATATGGAGTGGATTTCCCATGAAGTTTTTAGACAATGTGGCCTCGTACACCTTCCAACAGAATCCTTCTCGTCTTTGCTACTTTCTTTTTCCAGGCATCAAGTAATGCAGCATCCGTCGAATTGGGCTTAGGAACATCACTGTCGGTGAATTCCTTCAAGCCATTATCTTCAAGCACCACCTCCATCCTATCCTTCTAGGAAATTTTGTTTGATCTGCCCTCGAGTGCATACTCTAGCCACAAACCATTGAAATCCATTTCGATGTTTACTCAACTGTCGCACCAAGAATTCTTGCAGCAAATTCGAATTGTTTCCACTAGAAAACTCAACTACTACTTCAAAATTGCAATCTTCTTTGCTCCGATACCATGTAGAAATTTTAATATAAATTATATATTGCTTGGAATCTCTTGATCTAACAATTATATGCCACTATTAAATACAGAAAGCTTCTACTAAAATCTTTGCGGAAATTTAATCGCCATTTGCAAACACATGAAGAAATATTAATCACACATAACACGGATGTTTTTATCGAGAAAGAATAAAGATAAAAACCCCAATATCATATATTATGTATATATCATGGATCATGAAACAATCTCATACAAAACTCTAATCCAATAGATCTCAGTACAATATACAATCGTCTCACACTGTCATACAAAAATAAGAAAATACATGCGACAATTTACTGCCTCCTGACAGCCTGCCTCCACTGTGAAATCCCTGTTGTTCACAATCCATGAATGAATGAGATACTTCCTTGCCTTGAATGTGCCATCCTCATTGGAATCTCCAATGTGTGTGTGGTTGCATGAGTGCACCCACTAATGTCACAACTGATAGTCAAACTGTTCCTTTCACATATCTCTCAACTGGGTCTCCACTAGATCTGACATGCATGTAGTTAACAGTAGTAAATCTTCAGTTGCATGTGATATCACTCCATGTGAATTAATTTAATACTTAATTCACTGATCTCTCACTAGTGTATCTTTAGTTACAACTAGTTACAACTAGCACAACTGAGTTTAACTCACTTAACTGAGTTAAACTACTTTACAACACACATAACTACACATCCAACTCTGTTACAACTTCGAATCACTCAGTTACAAGTAATTCCACTTGCATTTCCCACCAACCAACCTTAGAACTCGAAATTCCTTCAGCTAACTGGTTTTCCACTTCAGTTAACTGAAATCAAGTGCTTCAAGAGAAAAGATTAATATTTATTTTCCAATTATTATTAAGAGATAATAATAATCGACATGCATTCTATTTTTAGACATGTGATCTATAAATAGAATTCACACATGCATCTAAAAATGTAATATCATCTATAAATATAATTATCTCAACCATCTATAAATAGACTCTCGCTCTAAATAGAATTTTGCTCAAAATTCTAGAAATAGACATACACCTAAAAATAGCCCGCGGGCTCCACCTAGTGTAGGTGCTTAATTTTCACTAGGATCGTCATCTTTTTGAATCTCAATAAGAGGCTATGAATTTTTTTTTTAGTGATGTAAAATATTTCATGTGACATAAAACAATGGGTCAAGTCAAGAGGATAGGTATTCAAGTTAAGAATCTCTACAAGCTGGAGGAAGATGGCTGTGCTGCCATGATGGGCAAGGCAGAAAAAGTGGTGAGTCAGGATGCAGACGAATTATGGCACAGATGATTGGGCCATATTTATCATGGAGCCTTGAAAGTCATGCAACAAATATCTATTGGACTTCCAATGGGAACACTTGCTCAGTTAGATCAGTGCAAGGGTTTCACCATGGGGAAGTTGTAAACTCCACCTTTCATGAGAAGGAGAATAGTGCTTCGGGGATCCTTGAGAGAGTTCACACAAACGTGTGTGGACCGTTCTCAGTTGCTTCAAAAAAAAAACATAAGTACTATGTAATATTTGTTGATGATTTTTCTCGTAAATGTTGGATCTTCTTCATGCAGAAGAAGGATCAAACATTCTCAAAGTTCTGAGAGTTTAAGTAATTGTTGGAGAAAGATTCAGGGAAGAAAGTGAAGGCTCTTAGGAGCGATAATGGTGGAGAATACATCTATAATTAATTCAATAACTTCTACAGAAAATAAGGAATTCAAAGAGAATTCATAGCGCCTCATAACCCACAACAAAATGGGGTTGCGGAGAGGAAGAAAAAAATGATCATGGGTGCAACACGAGCGATGTTGCATGATTAGGGCATACCATTGAATTTTTGGCTGGAAGAATGCAACACCATGGTTTATGTGTAAAACCATTGTCCTCATAGAGTACTTGGCATGAATATACCTGAAGAAGCTTTCACTGGTAAGAAACCTGATGTTTCACACTTTAAGATTTTTGGCTCGTCTATTTATGTGCATGTGAGAAAGAACACCAGTTAGAAGTTGGAGCTGACTACTGAAATTGGGATTTTTGGGGGGTACACAGAAACACCCCATATTTATTGTGTGTATCTTCCAAAAAATAGAATGATTGTTGTGCGATGGGATATAAAATTTGATGAGGGAAAGCCATGCAGTTGTCGCTTGATATGGAGTTGGACTTGCATGCGAAGGAGGAAATGCTAGTTCCCAAGGATGAGTCTCAAGATGTGGATTAGCCACATGAGGAGGTTCATGGATTGGAGGAGTCCACTCATGTAGAGCCATCCATAAAAAATGGTAGAAGGCGTACCACTGAAGCTGATAGGTTGAGACTTGATTATGCACATAATGAGGAGCCCCTACTTCACATCGTAGACAAAGACAGTCTCCTGATTGATTTAATGGATACATGGCTCTCATGAGAAAATGTATTGTGAATGAACCATATTCCTTTTAGGAAGAAGTGTAGGAGCCCACATGGTTAGATACAATGGTGGAGGAGTATGACTCCATTGTAAAAAACAATGCTTGGGAAATTGTTCCAACAATTGATAAATGAGTGGTAGGTTCAAGATGGATCTACAAGGTAAAACAAGCTGCTGATGGGAGTGTGGAGAAATACAAGGCCAATTTTTTGGCCCGAGGCTTCTCACAGATTGAGGGGATAGATTATGAAGAGACCTTTGCACCTGTCACAAGGTATCCTTCTATAAGATCCATCCTTGCTCTCTCGGCGCAGATGGGTCGGCGCATTCAAGAGATGGATGTGAAAAATGTGTTTCTCAATGGGATCATTGAGGAAGAGGTGTACATAGAGTAGCCCAAAGTTTCGGAGATCTTCAAATACGAGTCGCATGTGTGTCGACTCAAAAGAGCGTTGTATGGGCTGAAGCAAGCACCCTGTGCTTGGTACACTAGGATAGACAACTATTTCACCAGACTGGGCTTCACCAAAAGTGAAGCAAATGAAAAAATATGCCAAATTATGGTGGAGGGTAAGATTTTAATCATTGTTATTTATGTTGATGATTTAATATTGACTGGTGATGAGCAAATGATACACTCATGCAAGGAGGATCTTGCAAGGGAGTTCAAAATGAAGGATATGGGCCTCCTTCATTATTTCCTTGGATTGGAAATATGGCAGTGAGGTGGTGAAATTTTTGTGTCTCAAGGCAAGCATGCAAGGGAGATACTAGGTAAGTTTCACATGGAGGGTTGAAAACCCATGGATACTCCTCTTCCAGGAAACTGGAGGAAAGAGGATGCTACTTCTGGAGAGGTAGTGGATGCTACTGTATATCAATAGTTAGTGGGTTAGCTAATGTATCTAGTGAACACGAGACCAGACATTTTCTATGTGGTTAACCAGCTGAGTCAAGCTATGGTTAAGCCTACGGAACTCTTTTGGAAGGCGGGTAAGCATGTTCTGAGATACTTGAGGGGCACATCAGAGTATGGTTTATGGTACAGACATATGGATGGAATGAAGCTGCATGGCTTCACAGATGCATATTGGGCGGGCAGTCCATGAGATACAAAGAGCACATAAGGGGGGATGTTTAGTATTGGGTCTACAGTTGTTTCTTGGTACAACAGGAAGCAGAGATCCGTGGGACTCAGTTTAGTGGAAGCAGAATACATGGTAGTGAGTCAAGCTGCATGTGAGGCTATCTGGATGAGAAAGATCTTGGTTGGTTTGTTTGGTTATCATATGGATCCGACAGTGATTCATCATGATAATTAGAGTTACATTAAACTCTCAATTAATCCTGTGTTTCATGATAGATCCAAGCATATAGATATCCAGTATCATCATCTAAGAGATTGTGTGTGTTAGTGTCCCGTGAATTAGCATATTGGTAGACCAAATGCACAGGGTAACATCAGACCAGTCTTTGGAGTCCTAGGACATAGCCTTCCTAGACTCAGAGAGGGCTCTCTTTATTATGTGCGAAAGATGTAAATGTTGGGTGTGGAGCCTGATTTTCTTCCTGATTCAGAGATCCTTGTTTTAGCTGAATGTATACCCCAGGAAAATTGTACACCCTTGTACGTGGGGCAGACTTGTCCCCCCCCGTGGGGTCCAGGGGCCAGCGGTCCCCCGGCGGGGGTTTTAGGGGCAGCGCCCCCGAAGCCAAAAATAGATGTAAAATTACCTTGTAAAAGTATAGTAATTTCTAGTCAATCTAGGCTGTTCATTAGGCAGATGATCTGACGGTAGAAGTTATGTTTAGTTTAGGGTTTTTTTTCCCTAAAAGGCAACCCCTCGCTTTTGTGATGGTATTTTATTGCGGCTGTGTAATGTGTGGGTATTCTCTAAGCGGGAAACAGATAGGGATACTGTGAGAGAGAACAGAGGATATTACAATGGATCTACTGTAGGTTTTGTCTCTTCATTTTGCTGGATAATAGAAAGGAAGGACTGGCTATTCAGGGTGGACGTAGCCCAAACTAGGTGAACCACGTATATCTGTGTCTCTCTGGTTTTATGTGTTTTTTGTGCTTGTATTTTCTGCATATTTTATGTGTTGCATTGCTCGATAATATATATTTTTTTCTAAAAACTGGTATCAGAGCCGAAGGTATATTTGGCTGATAAACTCGCAGGAAAGAAGGGTTCCTGGTTCGAGTGGGAGCAATGGTGAAATATGCTAAGTTTAGGGTCGAGAAATTTAACAGCCAAAACTTCCCGCTGTGGAAGATGCATATGGAATATTATCTGTATCAGAAATATCTGTACCTACCATTGAGTGGAAAAGCAAAGAAGCCGGCAGCCATGATAGACGCAGAATGGAACATTCTCGATAGAAAGGCACTCAGAATAGTACGATTGTGCCTTGCAGCGTCAGTTGCCTTCAATATTTTGAAGGAAACAACAATAGAGGGTTTGATGCAGACGTTGGAAAAACTATATGAAAAACCCTCGGCCTCAAACAAGGTATTTATTATGAAACGACTATTTAATATGAAGATGTCGAAAGGTGGATATGTTGTAGACCATTTAAATGATTTTAATACAGTTACCAGTCAGTTAAGTTCTGTAGGGGTAAAATTTGATGATGAAGTTAGAGCTCTGTTATTTCTGTGCTCATTGCCAGAAAGCTGGAATGGTTTAGTTATGGCCATTAGTAACTCTGTCTCTGGATCTAGTACTTTAAAGTTTGATGATGTTGTTGGTGCTATCCTTAGCGAGGAAATGTGATGGAAAAGCTCCAGTGAGACATCAGGTAATGCTTTGAGTGTAGAGTCTAGGGGAAGAAGAATGGAAAGAGGAAAGAGCCCCTGGATATCAGAATCAAGGAAAGGGAGACATCCAAGCATCCAAATCGTACAGTGCTAGAAATGCGGAAAGCAAAGGACACCTAAAGAAAGACCGTAGATCTCAAGGGAAAAGAAGGAGACACACAAACAAGAAAAACAATCATGAAGCAACAATGTGACAACGTGATGTGTTGACTAATGCTTTGATTCTTTCTTGAAAAAAATGTTATCGATTCCCTACAGATTCAGGTTTCATTCCATGCCACACCTAATAAGAAATATTTTCATGACTATGTTCAAGGAGATTGGACAAGTTCATTTGGGTGATGATAAACCCTATAAAATTGTTGAATGGGTAAGGTTCTGTAAAATTAATAACGAACAAATGGCTACTAAAGGAGGTAAGGCATGTTCCAGATCTGAAGAAAAATCTGATTTCAATAGGGTAGTTAGGCGGTGAAGGTTGTGTGACAACTTTCATAGATAAAACTTGGAAGGTCACCAAAGGAGCCCCAGTAATAGCAAAAGGTGAAAAGGTTGGTACATTGTATTTATGCAATGGTATTTCTAACTCTGTTAATGCTTTAACTTCAAAAGGATCAGATGTAACATTATGGCATCATAGGCTCGACACATGAGTGAGAAGGGGATGAAGATTCTTCACTCAAGAAATTTGCTGCCAGGTTTGAAGAATGTTGATTTGGATTTTTGTGAGAATTTCGTTTATGGAAAACAAAAGAGAGTCAGATTTATCAGAGTTGGGAAAGAAAAGAAGAGAGAAAAATTAGAGCTTGTGCATATAGATGTATGGGGACCTGCTCAGGTATCATCTTTCGGTGGCTCTCATTATTATGTTATGTTTATTGATGATGAAACTAGAAAAACTTGGATTTATTGTATTCAGAATAAATCTGATGTATTTGATATTTTCAAGAAATGAAATCCAGATAATGTATCAGACAGAAAGAAGTTGAAGTGTCTCAGATCAGACAATGGAGGTGAGTATTGCAGCAAAGAGTTTGATAGGTATTGTTCAGAGCATGGAATTCGTAGAGAGAATACATTTCCAAGAACACCACAAGAAAATGGTGTGTCAGAAAGGATGAACAGAACAATCATGGAGCGTGCAAGGTGCATGAGATTCCATGCAGGATTGCCTTTACAATTTTGGGCAGATGTTGTAGATATTGTTGTTTATCTAATAAACAGAGGACCTTCAAGTTCCTTGGATGGTGGTATTCTAGAGGAAGCATGGACAGGTAAAAAGGTAAACTACTATTTTTTAAAGCCTTTTGGTTGTGAGGCCTTTGTCCATATTAATAAAGAAAATAGAACAAAGCTTGAGGAAAAATCAAAGAAATGTACCTTTATTGGATATGGTGCTAATGATTTTGGTTATCGCCTATATGATTATGAAAATCACAAAATCATTAGGAGAAGAGATATAATATTCAATGAAAAGGTTTTGTATAAGAATCAATTGCAGGAAAAGAAACAGGAAAAAGAAAGCAAGGAATACGTGGTTCTTGATGAGATATCTAAAAAAGTAAAGGTGCCTAAAAATAACAATAATCAACAACCACAGTAGCAACAACCACCACAATAGCAACATGCACCTCAAACACCCGAAAGTGGTGTTAGAAGATCTACCAAGATAAGTAGACCCCTTGAACGATACTCTCCTTCATTATATTATTTATTATTGACTGATTCTGGTGAACCTGAATGTTATGAAGAAGCAATGCAGGCTGAAAGCAGGAAGAAGTGGGAGTTAGCCATGGAAGAAGAGATGGAATCCTTAATGCATAACCAGAATTGGGACTTAGTTAGGTTGCCTGCAGGTAAAACTACATTGCAAAATAAATGGGTTTACAGGCTGAAGGAAGAAGATAGAGAAAAACAGAGGTACAAAGTTAGACTTGTGGTGAAGGGGTTTGCACAGAAGAAAGGTATTTATTTTGATGAAATATTTTCTCCCGTTGTTAAGATGACTTCAATCATAACTATTTTAAGTCTTGTAGCAGCGGAAGATTTACATCTTGAATAGTTAGATGTAAAGACAGCATTTCTCCATGGAGATTTGGAGGAAGAGATCTATATGGAGAAACCAGAAGGATATGAGGTCAAAGGGAAAGAAAAATTGGTGTGCAAAGAAGAAGAGCTTCGTATGGCTTAAAACAGCTCCAAGCAAGTAAATGGGTATCTAAAATTTGACAAGTTTATGTCTGAACAAGGTTATACTAGATGTCACTTTGATCATTGTGTTTATCTAAAAATGAAAAATGATGGCAGCTATATTATATTGTTATTGTATGCAGATGACATGCTTGTTGTAGGATCTAACATGCAGGAAATAAATGTGCTCAAAATAAAATTGGAAAATTCATTTGCAATGAAGGATTTGGGAGATGCAAAAAAAATCCTTGGTATAGGGATAACTAGAGACAGGAAAAATCACAAATTAACACTGTCTCAGAATGAGTACATAGAAAAGGTGTTGAAAATATTTAATATGCGCAATGCAAAACCTGTTAGTACACCTTTTGCTAGCCATTTCAAACTTAGTAAGGAGATGTGCCCAAAGACCTAAGAAGACATGGATTATATGTCTAAAGTTCCATATGCATCAGCATTTGGAAGCTTAATGTATGAGATGGCCTGCACAAGGCCTGATATTGCACATGCAGTGGGAGTTGTAAGCAGGTACATGAATAATCCAGGAAAAGAACATTGGATGGCAGTAAAATGGATTCTTAGATATTTGAGAGGTACCTCACATCTCAAGGTTTCAAAAATCCAATGTGTTGTTGCACTTTCAACAACAAAAGCAGAGTATGTTGCTTCTACAGAGACTAGTAAAGAAATGATTTGGTTACAAAGGTTTATGGATAAATTGGGTAAGAAGAATGATATAAGCACATTATACAGTGATAGCCAAAGTTATGTTCATCTTGCAAAGAACTCATCATTTCATTCCAAGACAAAACACATACATCTCAAGTACCATTTCATACTATCAGTGTTGGAAGATGAACAGTTGAAGCTGGAAAAGATACACACTAGCCAGAATCCTGAAGATATGCTAACAAAAGTTGTAACCAGGAGAAACTAAGATAACCCAGGAGAAACTGAAAATGTGCTCAGTTTCAATTGGTCTTCAAGGATGATGATGAAGATGAGGAACAACCAGGTCAAAAGAGGAGTCATTGTCCAACAAATGAAGTAGCGGTGGAGTTACTACAAATCTGTCTCAAAGTGGGAGATTGTTGGGTGTGGAGCCTGATTTTCTTCCTGATTCAGAGATCCTTGCTTTAGCTGGATGTATACCCCAAGAAAATTGTACACCCTTGCACGTGGGGGACTTGTCCCCCCCGCGGGGTCCGGGGGCCAGCGGTCCCCCGGTGGAGTCAATCTGGGCCGTTCATTAGGCGGATGATCTGACGGTAGAAGTTATGTTTACTTTAGGGTTTTTTTCCCTAGAAGGAAACCCCTCCCTTTTATGAGGATATTGTATTGCGGCTGTGTAATGTGTGTGTATTCTCTGAGCGAGAAATAGATAGGGAGATTGTGAGAGAGAACAGAGGATATTAAAGTGGATCTGCTGTAGGTTTTGTCTCTTCATTTTGTTGGATAATAGAAAGGAAGGACTGGCTGTTCGGGGTGGACGTAGCCCAAACTGGGTAAACCACGTATATTTGTGTCTCTCTGGTTTTATGTGTTTTCTGTGCTTGTATTTTCTGCATATTTTATGTGTTGCATTGCTTCATAATATATAATTTTTTCTAACAGTAAACTTGTTCGCTTTAGATGGTTGATTTTAGGCTAGTTGTTAAGTGTAGGGTTTGTTGTTTGTTTGGTTGGGTAAGATGATCAAGTAGGATAGGTGGAGTGAGAGGTCATCAAATCAATTAGACTATGGAGTCTATGAAAGTCATTGACATCTCAATAATGAATTTGGGTACAAGGTAGGGCAAATCTAGTGTAGTCAATGGATCTTTAAGGTTATGTGTGAAGAGAGATGGACATTAAGTTGGGGAAACAAGGTAGCGCAAAGGGCAGTTAAGAATCCTTTGTCAAATACCTATGAACAAGAAGGTCTTAAATACTTATAAGAAAAATATACTAATCATGAGATAGGGCACACCATTTACTCAATGACAGTACTTTAAACAAATAAACATTCAAGATGAACAATCCAGTGGAATAGAGAAAGCTGGAAAACTTATCTAACTTCAATGATTATACTTTCAAGATTTGAAAACATATAAGATGAAAAATAGCTTTAATAAATGAACAGGGAACTCCTAAACATCATCCATCAAACTATAAAGAAATTTGAGGCAAAATGATAAGCATGGACAAAGGGCAGGATTGAAACAAGACCTCTTTGGCTTAACCTAATAATCAATACATCTGTTATCACCCAAAAATAAATAAATTTCAAAACATCATTGTGTCAAGTTTATTTTTGGTCATGGTTCAAAATTTGGGTTTAGAAGTCAATTTCGGATTTGATCAAGGGTAGGTTAGATTTTTATAAGTTCAAATCCCATCCTTAAGTTCAAATAAAGTCTTTTTAAGGTTCATTCATTGTCAAATATCCATAATTTCCATTTTTTGTTCATTTCCTAAAGTTTCATGTCAAAACTGGTCAATTATCCAAGAAACCTCATTTTCGTAGCGCCAATAGTTCAAAAAAGTTGATTTGAGCTATGAAAGCACTAATATTTTCGTAACACAAACAAGGAAAAATATACTGCAGATGCTACAAAAGTGCGGTTTCTAAACTATCTTGTCATTTGAGCTGGAAAAGGTCAAAAATCGTTGGGAAATGGTAAGTTAGTGGTATGATGAGTCAGTTAATGATGAGATTCAATGTACTTACCCACGTTGCAGTAATCATTGTCATGATAGGGTATGAATGAGGCATCATTCAGTTATGAGATGACATTTTAAATTCAAAATCTTGCCTAATTAGTCATTCTCGTTTCCTTTGCCTCCATTCCAGATGTCTGAGCACCTATGTATTAAAGCCAAACCCGTGGTTTTTTTATACAAAGGTTTTCTTCATCCTTATCAAGTGAGGCTGATATAAATTAATCAAGCGAGGCTGTTGTTTCACATTTTCAAGTGAGGCTGATTCAATTTATCAAGTGAGGCTGACAGGATTTCTAAGAAGCATGGCAGAGGAAAAGAAAGTTCACAGAGGGGGACACTGCTTAAGGCATGAGCCTGAAGATGTGAACGCCATAATTGAAGACCCAGCAGTGATGGAGGTGTTCATAAGAGTAGGTTATCTTCGGTTTTGTGAAAATTTGTAGGGTTGCCACACACAGGAATCCAAAGAATTTGCCTTTAACTTCAATGGAACAACTACCAAGGTTGGGATGCTAGGTGTGTCAATTACACCAGAGATTATTGCTGTTGTTAAAGAGATACCAAGAGGTCCAGAAACTTGGTTTAAAGGTTTCAAATTTGATATGGAGCCATGTAAAGAGTTCATGAAGCCTAAGTATGTAGATATGGACCTCAATAATGCTATCCCTAGAAGATGCATCAAAGACACTTATGCAAAGCTGTTGCTTAACATTCAGAGGTATTTTACATGTGAAGGCAGACATCATAAGGTTTACACATATCATTTCAAGATACTTTTGCATTTCACTGGTAAGATTTCACTCTATTTTCCCTTTTATCTGCATAGGAGTCTTGCAAAAATGGCTGATAAAGTACAAGACAAATCTGAAGGTAGTGAAACATCCTTGTTTCATCATGGTTTAATGAAGTTATTTATTTTAGATGAGCTTCAGAATATAGGTAGGGATTGGTCATATCTAGCAGTAGAGACTAGTAAACCTATAGTTACAAAACTACAGGAATTTTCAAAACTGAAGCCAAGGAAACAGGTTAAGAAAAGGGCAGATCAGACACAAATACTTGACACACCAACTCCATCACCTGCAAAACAAAGGTCAAATATTTTCAAAGAAGAAAAACATAAACAAGCTATCAGCAAGCAGGAAATCAAAAGAGTAACAAGAAGCCAAGCAGTGGCATTAAAAGGAAAGATAGTTGCTACAGCTACTGAGGAAAGCCTAGTAATAAAGGGAAATTTAGATGACATCCTGTATGCTATTGACATAGAGGAGACACCCATTGTTAAAGTTGAGTTCATTGGAGAAGATGAGCATAAACATAAAAAGGCTAAGTTTGCAAAGAAGCTTGAGTTTGAGAGTGAAAATGCAGCCTTCATCTTTCAAGCAAGAAAACCTATAACTAGGCATGCTAAGAAACTCAAGGAAGGTAGAAAGGAAGTTCAAGAACCTATTGAGACAGCTAAATTCCCTGAAGAAGTGGTTGATCTCTCATCACCTACAATAAAGCATGTAGCCAACAGAACAAAGAAGGGAAAAGAAGAAATGACAGAGTTTCAACATCTTGAGGAGAAATTGAGGTTGGCAAACCAAGAAATTGTTGTGATGAGAAAGAGGGCTAGAAAGCACAATATTGATAAAGCAGAGTTTAAAAGAATGAAGGCACTGTGGGAAGGTCAAACTGGTTCTATTTCTGAAACTCCAAGCAGTGCAGAGAAGTTTTTCACATGGACAGTCCCAGCAATAAAGGAAGCCAAATTTGTCAGAGTAATAAATACTCACTTGAGAGCTAATAACAGGAGACTTAAAGATCAAGTGGAAGACTTGGAGCAGTAGATGAATTTGATTCATGATGAGTTAAAAAGCAGAGGTATTAAGATAACAGTCATAGAAGAGCATATAGATAAATCAAATGAAAATGAGCAAGGGACCTCATGAAGGCTAGAATGACTATGTTTTTCGCTTGATATGTTTTTTAAATGATGAAATCAGATTGATTTTGAGTTTTTGGCACATTTTCAATTTTCACTTTGGAAATTTTTTGACAAAACTGCCCACTAAGCAGTTTCATAGCGCAAACAATGTAAAAAGGGAGAAAAGTGCTACACAACTACTATAGCCGCTTTTCTTGCCCTTTTTCATCAAATTTTGAGGGGTAAAACAATGGATCAAGAACTGAAATAGATAAGGAGGATGTATTTAAAGTAAATTAACATAATTTTTGAGGATAGAAGTCAAAAACTTGAAGAACAAAGGGGTAAGGGGTAGCGCTACGAAAGGCGCTACGATTTTTTTTTTTTTCATAGCGCAGTGTATTATAGCTCATTTGAACATGTTGAAGATTTTTTTGGACAATTGGAGCTTAAGGAGGAGTTTTGGCATGTGTTAGTTCAATTTCCAATAGCTAAGGACCTCTAAATAATGAGTTCATGATGGTCAGCATGTTCCAAGAGTGCAAAGGACCCTATGCCTAAAAAACAGGGGACTATTTCCTACTTTGGTGGAGGACAGAAATATGGTCATGAAGAGTTGAAGCCTATAATATAGATTCAACCATGTGTTGATACAATTGGAAAATGATGTAATTTAATTTAGATAAGGTTGTTATGGATAGAGATAAGAAGTTTGAATCCTATTTGTAATAGGACTGTCTAGTAGATTAGTTGTCTTTTTGTAATAAATACCATGTCATATGGTTAGGCAAGGTGTCAAGAGTCAGGAGTTCGACGTATCTAGCATAAGATAAGGTTATCTCATGTTGTAAATGGTCTATAAAAGATCAAGACGTCGAATATGCCAGGGGTTGGAAATTTTTTGGCAAAAGACTGTGTTTATTGAAATTGACTGGTTTTCAGTTAATACAGGTGATTTCTACTTAACCAACTTGAGATTCATAAGGAGTTTTAGTGTGTTCTTATTATATTTTTCATCTCTCTATTATCCGATTGTAGTGGATTTTGTCTGTATTACTCAGAATTCATCTTTGATGCTATGAATTCCTATATAAATGAATTGATTGTGTTTTTTACAGTTTCACATGTGTATCTCTTGACTAAAACTCTGATATGACTCAACTTCCATGTTAAGTAGATTTATTGGTTTACTGAAACTATCCTGACTCGATAATCCCTATGTGTACTTGCTGATGTAATTTTCAACCTACATTTATCATCTATCTGATTATTGCTCCACATAGAGTTAACCATCTATATTTTTATCTAAATCATTAATCCTTGAGAGATCCCTCTCAGGCTGAGGAGGCTAAGCCTCAGTCATAGGATTAGGTTTGAAATATTTACATGAAGTTGAATGATTAAGCAGCCTATTAGATCCAATTTTGTGATAACATTTTGGTGTGTCTGCGGGGAGTCTGAAGATTATATTTTCCCGAAATTTTGAAGTTGAACTTCTGAAGGTAGGAGGAGCTTAGGAAGCTTTTTGAGGCTGCATCTAACTTGGTGACTCCATTCAGAATTTATATGATCAAAGGTGGCTTCAAGAAGGAGATACACGAGGAGTAATCCTGAACCAGATCCACCTACCATCGTGGACAATCCAAACACCATTTCCAGAGACAATCAAGGCATTTCTGAAATATCAGGTACTCCATCACATTCAAAATCCTTGTCCTCTAAAATTTTAAGAAGTCCTGAAGATAAAAGAGTTGATGATAAAATTCAAGAGGTTTTGTTTAGATCAGAAAGTGAAAAAGAGCTAACTGAAATTATCTTAGACTTGCATAACAGAGGTATTGATACCTCAGCTCTAGTAACACAGGAAGACAAAGAAGAGTTTTGGGAAGCTGTTACTTCTGAGTTGTTGTTGGAAAAAGAGTCTTTAAATAAATTGAAAGAGCTTGATCCTTTTGAGGTCTTGTTGAAAAGTAAAGTTTGTTTACCTCTTCCAAATTGGAGTTCAATTGTTAGTGGACCACAAATACCAAACAATCCTCCTCATAGCAGTTTTTCATCCTCTATTTCTGCCATCCCTTAAGCTACTACAGTCCCTCTAACCATGGCTGGAAATGTACCTCCTCCACTTTCTTCACCTGCTAGATATGCCCCTCTTGTTCTTCCAGCTATTTTACATGACCTCCCTAGAAAATATGCTACTAAAATCAAAACTTGGGGAAGTGATGAAGACATTATAGCAAAAGAACATGTGGACCAATTTAATGATTTTATAGACAGGGAGGAGGTTGATGATGAAGATGTCAAGTTGAGGTTGCTTGCTCAAAATTTTACTGGTGAAGTTAGAAAGTGGTATAAAGCTCTTACTCATGGAAGTATTCATAATTGGAATGAGTTTGAAGATACTTTTCTGAGAAAATGGGGAAATAGAACTAATCTAGTACAAGCCCTCACTGAGTATAGCACTTTGAAGAGAGCTGTTGATGAATTTGTTTAAAACTTTTCAAAAAGGTTTAATAAGATGTATGACTCTATTCCTGCCCATTTGAAATCGCCACAAGCCTTAGCTCAGATGAGATATGCTGAAGCTTTTGACTATGAGTTTTCTATACTACTGAGAGAAAGAGAATCCCCTTCAGTGTCTGAAATGAAAAATGATGCAGTGAAGGTGGAGGTTAATTTGATAGCAGCTAAAAAGTCAAAAATGGGTAAGACTAAGTTGAAAGAAGAAGAGAATCCTTCCTCCTCTACCTCTCAGGATAAGCTGGATTCAATGATTAAAACAATGGAAAATTTGATGGATAGGTTGGCCCTTGGGAATACCTCTGCTCCTCCTACACAACATGAACCTAAATTTAGAAACCCTTAGTTCAGGAGACCTCAGAATCAACAAAGACCAAGGGAAAATAGAAATCAACAGCCTAATCCTCCAATGAGACCTCCTTTCCAATAGAACTTGATTGATGAAGAAGATGATCCTAAAATTCTTGAAGAGTATATTCACGGTTTAGATGAAGAAATGTCTGGAATTTTCTTGACTAAAGAAGAACATGATCAATCAGACCAAAGTAATCATGGAGAGGAAACATCAGATTATCTAAAGGGGTATCAACATGCTATTTTTGAGATGCAAAAACAATACAATCTCAGAAATAGAAATGTGCCTATCATTGCAAAAAAAACACAGCTTAAGAAAGATATACCTAAGGTTGTTGATGGCAAGAAAGATTCTCCTAAGGTCGATGAAGGTAAGAAAGATACACCAGCTCTTCCTCCTATCAAAGAAGCTAAAAAATTTGTTTCTATTTTCAGCCTTGAGAATGAAATTTCTAAGATCAAAATACCAGTCCCTTTTGGTGAGATTCTAAAGGTAAATGAATATAGAAGTAGGATTGTTAAAATGTTGAATTCACAACCAGGAGCTGCTGATATCTTGAATGTACTAGAAGATAATCCAACCATATACTTGGATCCAAGACTAGAAGATGAATAGAATGAGGAGATGCCTCCTTTTTATGTGAGTCTTAGCATTCACATCATGACATTGCATAATGCTATGTTGGATTCATGGGCCTCTTACAATATTATGCCCAAAGTAATCATGGAAATAATGGGGTTAGAAATAAATAGACCATATAAGGACTTGTTTTCCTTCGATTCGAAAAGAGTTAAATGAATTGGTTTAAATAAGGATGTTGTTGTTGGTTTAACACAAGTTCTTGCTAAGACAGTGGTCATGGGCATCGTGGTAGCAGACATTCCATCGAAGTTTGGTATGCTATTGTCAAGGTCATGAGCAGCGAAAATCAAAGGTACAATGCAGAGGGACCTTACTTATGCTACCATTCCTGTTTTTGGTGAGCAAAGAAGATTGTATCGAGAGACAAGAATGGCCTACATGGTGAGTAGTAAAGACAAACCCAAAATTTTTCCAATTTATGCTCTTTATACTGAACTTGGTTCTACTATTCTTTTCAATGAGTTGAATAATGAAGCAAAAGAGGAGAGGAAAGCAGAAAATCAGAGTTCTGAAATTCAGCAGTCTAAAAATCAGCAAATAGAAGATCAACAAGTCAGTGATAAGGAGGTGGAAAGTTGGTGTTCATTGCATTTTGATGGATTAGCAGGTAGAGAAGGAGCAAGAGTAGGGATTTGGATCACAAGTCCAAGTGATGAGAGTAAGTTCGTTTCCTATAAATTGAACTTTGATTGCATGAATAACATGGCTGAGTATGAATCCTTGATTTTGGGCTTAGAGATTTTGAAAAGAATGAATGCTCAAAACATTTTTGTTTTTGGATATTCAGGCTTAGTCGTTAAACAAGTTAAAGGTGTTTATCAAACAAAGGATATAAGGATGAGGGCATATAGGAACTTATTTTTTGACATGTTGGAAAACTTTCAAGCTTATTCATTCATGGTCAAAACTAGAGAAAAAAACTCTGTTGTTGATTCTCTTACTGTCTCTGCAAGTCTTTTCATTATTCCTATGCATTCCATAGAAAAATATGAGATTAAGATTCGCCATAGACTAGCTATCCTTGATAATATTACTCATTGGAAAGTTTTTGAGGATGATCAACAAGTGAAGAAATTTATTGAGCTGAAAGAAGAGTTTGAAAATATACAAGTAGATCAGCAAAATATGCTTGCTAAGTCTAAAGGGAATTCTGAAGTTTTGCAACTAAAGAAAATTTCCATACCAAAGGGACTCATACCTCTTGAAATTTTTTTTGATCAGAATGATGTTTTTAAATCCCATAAGATACAAGTTGATGATGAAGAAGTTGAGAGTTGTAACCTTGGTACAGTAGCTATGCCCAAAAAGATTAAACTTTCAAAGTTTCTTTTAGATGATATGAATTTTAAGTATATTGAAATGATGAGGAGATTCATAGATGTTTTTTCTTGGAATTATGTTGATTTGAAAGAATATGACTCCACTATTATTCAACATACTATTCCCATAAAAGAAAATGAAAAGCCTTTCAAGAAGAAGTTAAGTAGGATCAATCCACTTCTCATGCCATTGATTGAGAAGGAGGTCAAAAAACTCGTTGATGCCAAAATCATTGTCCCAATCAAATTTTCAAATTGGCTTGCAAAATTGGCTCTAGTTAGGAAAAAGAGTGGAGAAATCCGAATATGTATTGACTTTAGAAATTTGAATAAAGCCTCTCTGAAGGATAATTATCCTCTCCCAAAGATGGACCAAATTTTGCAAAATATTGTTGGCTCTTGGAGAATGTCTATGCTTGATGGTTTTTCAAGTTATAATTAGATCCTTTTACATACTGATTATCAGGAAAAAACAACCTTTACTACACCATGGGGTACTTTCATGTACGCCAAAATTTCATTTGGTCTCATGAATGTAGGAGCTACTTTTCAGAGGGAAATGGATATTGCTTTTTCTGAAGAAAAGGATAAGATAGTGGTTGTTTATCTTGATGACATAACAGTCTTCTCAAGGAGGGAAGAAGATCACTTGAAACACCTAGAAATAATTCTGTTGAAGTGTAGAAGGTTTGGCATCTCTCTAAATCCCACCAAAAAGTGTTTTTGCTTTAACTTTAGGTAAATTACTTAGACATATCATTTCTAAAGATGGATTAAGATTGATCCAAATAGGGTCAATGCAATTCAGAAGGTGGATTTTCCAAGAAGAAGGAAGGAGATTCAATCTTTCCTTGGAAAGGTAAATTTTGTAAGGCGATGTATTCCTAATTTTGTTGAGATTGTGAAGCACATAAAAAGGATGCTGAAGAAGGGATTTAACATTAAGTGGATAGAAAAAGTAAAGCACTCATTTGAGGAGATCAAAAGGGCACCTACCCAAGCACCGGTATTGATTAGTCCTGATTTTTAAAAGAATTTTTGGTTTTTACTTTCGCATCAGAGAATACTATTGTTGGAGTTTTTCTACAAAAGGGACAGTAAGGTATTGAGCAGCTTATTTCCTTCTTTAGTAGGACATTAGCTAACTCTGAGCTGAAGTATAATATCTTAGAGAATAAAGCCTATGCCTTGGTGAAGGCTATCAAAGATTTCAGAATTTATATTTTGCATTTTCATATTGTGGCTTTTGTTCCTAATACTGTTGTGAAAGACATCCTCACTCAAGCCGACCTTGATGGTAAGAGGGGAAAATGGATTGCTAAATTTCTAGAGTATGATATAGAGATTAAGCCAACAAAATTGGTCAAAGGGAAAGGCTTAGCAAAGCTGATGGCACAGTCAAAATTTGACTGTCTTGACATAAACTTAATTGCAGGAATATCATATATTTCAGATGAGGAAGAAGAAATAGTTCCTATTGAAGAAAAATACATCACTTCAGATTGGTACAAGGAGGTTGTTTTTGTCCTACAACATCATAAAGCACCTGCTGATATAACAAAGTCTAAGGCAAGGTTTGTAAAGTTAAAATCCTTGAGATATTGTATTTTTGACAGAAATCTGTTTTGGAAAGTGTTACATAGCAATTTTTCACCGTCCCTGCAATCCCCCGTCCCGCACATTGGAGGGCTTATTTCGTGACCTGTGAGCAGTGAAATAACTTGAAAATACTTTCATGGCATTCCCCTGAACATGTACTTTCATTGCCCTGAAGACAATTCCTTGTGAAAAACCCTAAAAATAGCCTTTTTTGCATTGGCGGGGCTAGCCAGTTCAGTACTCACGCCAATGGAGGAAATCCTCCAAAGAGGGTGCACTAATTGGCGCTCTATCCCAGAGTCGCACCTGCTCCAGGCTTAATTAGGAGTGTTTTTTAAAAATAAATGGCGGAAGATTGACCCCAACCAACTCCTGAACTGGTCTCTAAATTGAGTTGGGATGTTTGGCTCCGGATTTCCATGTAGAGGAAGTGGTTTCCACCTCTCATGGAAGCTTCCTTGAGGATAGGGCCAATCCCATGATTGTAGGGATCCCAACTCCCCTTCCACCATCTATATAATCTTGCCATTTTCCCTTGCAAGCCAATCTCCAAGAGCCTTCATAGCCTAAAGAATGTTACAATAGTCCTCATAGAGCCAAATCAATAGCAAGGAGATTGACGATCAAGAGAGAGGCTGGTCCCCATTCCCGACAAGTTTTACCGAGACGTATTCTGCTGACGACCCGCCGAAGGAGAATTCAGCGTCAGAGCCAGGTTGTATTTTTCTTTGTATGAATTAATGATAAGCGACTTTGGTTATGGTTCCACTCGTATTGATCATTATGATCATTAGTTGTGTCTTCTCTGACTGATACGTAATTGCATCTATTGGATTTTACGCTTGTGTTTGTCGTGTTTCTTGCGTGTGCAGGTGTTCAATCGCGGTGAGCGTGAGGATTGTGATCTGCCAGAGCAAGGGAACGGGAGCGCTACCTTCTCTACAAACAACAACATTGGATTCAAGGTAAGCCTTCTTCGCAATTTGGTTTATTGCAATTAGGAACTTGCGCCATAGCATGTTATGATTGTTGCTAGACCCGATCTGGGCTAGTAGGGATCACCTTTGTCCGCAGAGGGGATTTACCTCTACAACAAATTGGTGACTCCACTGGGGAAACGTTGATTTGGGGTATTTTCTTGTCTTTTCGGTCGATTCTTGACTTTTCTTGCTTGATCAGCTCTTTTGGTTTGATTTTTTCTAGTGTAAAACTTCTGTTCAGCCCCCAGAGGATTAGATTTGACCTCCGTTTTTTCGAATTTTCATCTTTTCATGGTTGGCTTGATTGGCGCGGTTTCCAGCCTGACAATCGCGCCAATTGGCACAGGTTTCCAGTTCATTACTCGCGCCATCCCCTGTCTGGCGCGGATTACAACCAGACAGTCGCGCCATTTCCTGTAGGTGCTAGGGTTTACCCTTGTTCGAAAGTTTATTTTGGTGAGTACTTTGCTTCTGGGTTTGTTTTAGATTCTGCTTGAAGTGGTGAGTCTGGTCTTGGTTGGGAGAAATTCTTTGTTTTTTCATTTTCAGGCGTTGGCGCTTGTTGTCAGTTAGCAACTCGTGCCAATTTTCCATTGGTGCTAGTTTTCAATGAGCAAGTCGCGCCAGTTGGCGCTAGTTGTCAATGATAAAGTCATGCCAATTTCAGGGTGTGTGAAAATTGAGATTTTTTCCCTAAATCCTTCACCAGTGTGTCTTTCCCTTCCGATCTGTTCTCTGTATGAGCATAGATTACATTTCTCATTGTTTGAAATGTCTTCTCTCCATGATTGCTTGATGTAAAAGGGAATGAATGCCTTGTTTTTATCTCATGCTTTGGAAATCCTCTTTGTGTTTTGTCACCTTTTGAGAATTTTGTTACAAAGTGTTTAAAACAACGATTGCATTCTTAGTGTTTGTTTACATCTCTTTTGCATTCATCTAGAAGATTTTGTGTTCTTTTAGTTTTCATCTCAAAGTTTTCTTTTTTTTAAATGCATTAGATCACATTGCATTGAAAAGTATTTTTTGAGATCCATCATTGAACTTAGATTACATTGTTTAATGATTGAAAGCTAAAAATCACATCGAGTTCATTCTCTTTCATTAAAAGCATGCATTAAGTAGTTTCTGATTTCATCGAAAAATGAATTGAGTGCATTCTTATCATTTGAAAAGAAAAAGGGAATTTGTGCATATATTACAATTGCATAGTTTTCAAAAAAGAGGATTTTGCATAGATGACATTGCATTGCTCGAATCGTTGGATGTTTGAAATTACTTTTGTGAAAGTCATCTAGTTTGGAAAAATTTCTTTTTCAGTATTGCTGTTCGTTGCATCATTGTTTGAAGTTCTTCCCTTAACTAGATAACATTCATCGAATTGAAAGATTTATTTTCTCATATAGCTACATTTAGGAGATCTTGAGACATAACACTCGTTAGGGCCTGAAACCGAGACATAATTGAAGATCAACATTAAAATTTATTGAATTAACCTAAGGCAACATTGAAACATTAACGAATATTTATAGGTCTAGGTTAGAGACGTGTTCCAGCGTCGTTGAACCTAGTAGTTGTCGTTCACCTTTTGGCTTTAGACAGCGCTAGTACGGACTTGTGCTCCCCGTACCGTCGCATATATAAAGGGAGACCCCACTAGGTTGCTATCCTTTATCTGTAGGAAGCCGAGTCTGCCATCTTATACCCGTGATACACCAGACATAGCATTTGGGGAGATTGCCTGCACGTACGTTAAGTCCTTGGTTGATTTCTCTTTCATTTTGAAACCAATTAGGTGTATATTGCAGTTCACAGATATCTGGTACACCCTTTTCCTAGATTACCAGAGTAGTCATTTCGATCTTTTTTGACTCATTAAATTTGAAAATATCATCAAGCGCTTGTCCTTTCATGCTTGTTTCCAATCTGAAAGTGATAGAGTCACCTTTTTCCAATTTCTCGGCTCTTAAAAGATGAAACAGTAGAGTTTTGTTTCAATGTTTTAAAAATTAACTACCCATGAAATATTCCTGGTTAAATTTAGTTTCCTTAGGGTGTTGTTCTAAAGATCGTTTCTGATGGCAACTTTTCCGGAGTTCACCAAACAAGGAATCCCCTTTGATGGGAATCTGAGTCATTTTCCTCCTTTTGGGAATGTTGGTGCTCCTTACATGGCAACGTTGTCCCTTCCTGGGTTAACTATTGGGTTGCCTATTTGGTTGTTTTCAACCTCTGTGGTCCCGAATGTCCTGCCTACTGTTCAATCAGTTCCTCTGCCTTAACAACGTCATGTTGATTCCAAGGTGGACCTCTCCCCTTCTTCGCCTGTTTCTGTGTCCTCCTCTTCTACTTCACCTGGTGAAAGTCTGGATTCGAGTAACCAGGTGGCTAAGAAGAAGAAGAAGAATTCAGATAAGCGAGAGGCTAAGGCTATGACTACTGCTTCTAAAACATCTCCTCTTGAAAAACCTCCCAACCCTCCACGAAAAGCCAAGTTCCCTTGCATGTTGTTCACGGGAGACCATCTTCTTTGAGATTGCCCTGGCATTCCCAAGGTGCTCGAAGTATGGTCCAATGGTCGTCCGTCGTTGCCTTTGGCTTCCGGGAGTCAGGTTGGGGGCACGTCTTCAGCTAGTGCTGGTAAAACTCTTAAGAAGCAGGGTAAGATTACCAATCCCTGTAAGTTGTGTGAAGGGCACCATGCCATTCACCTTTGTCCATATATGGATGAAGCCAAGCGAGTGTTGGGCAACTCAAATATTTCTATACCATGCCTCCCGGCTAGTTATAAACAGTTTTATTTGAGTCCTCCACCAGCTGATCCTACGATTGGTCAAGAGTCATCCTTCATCGATCCCGCTCCCTCGGAAATTCAGATTTAAGAATCCATCCCCGACCAACCATTGGTCATGGGATCAGTTGAGCTGGCCTCGTCTGCAGTGCACCAGGTCTTTTCCATTGAGAGTGGACCTCACATCCCTCGGGTTCTTCTTGTTTCTTCAGATTCCTTGGATTTGGAGAAATATTCTCCTGTCCCCATACCTCAAGAAGTTGCTCCTCCGCCTCCCGTGATAGAGGTCTCGGAGGATACCCCTTCTGCCTTCGAGATGGAGGTCATGGAGGATGCTCCTTCTTCTATCGTAACACTAGGGGAAGACCATCTCGGTTCGATGGTAGCCCCTCTGAGTAGTTTGGTCACTTCCTTTGATTGGAGTCTATTTGCAGGATACCGCCTTCCGTCTTATGTGCCTTTCGAGATAACGGTACAGGCCTTTGGTCTGGTTGTACCCAACACCATTATAGACGAAGGTGCGTCTGTTAGTATTTTATCCTCAACTACTTGGCAAGCTTTCGGTTCGCCACCGCTTGTGCCCGTTACGCAGAATTTGTTGGCATTTAACAGAAGAACTAGTCAACCATTAGGGATCCTTCCAAGGTTACCTGTTACTTTGGGAGGTAAAACCATCCATATGGACGTGATGGTTATTCCAGGCCCCTTGGATTTCAATCTGCTCTTGGGGCGCGATTACACCTATGCCATGGGAGCTCTTGTCTCCTCCCTTTTTCGTGTGGTCTGTTTTCCGCCTGAAGGATAGATCATGATTATTGATCAACTTTCGTTCTTTGGTCCTGATATGGCAGCTGGCCCGCCATCATCCCTTCCTGGTTTTTTATCCACCCGTTGTATCAGCCCCACCGCAGGTCAATTATGTGGCTACCTACCCCGTGCTTGTACCCAGTGATAGTGCCGTCATGCATCGAGTGCTGGAGGCATTGGGTCCTGACTTCCAGGATGTTTTCCTTCCATCAGGAGTGGAACTCTTGGAAGCGGTGATTTCTTGTTCATTATGATGAGGTCGGTCGAAGCACAGTTCGATTTCTTGTGTCAAGCTCTTTAAAAAATGAAACAGGCTGGTCGAAGCATAGTTCATTTTCTTGTGTCAAGCTCCTTAAACCATGAAACAAGGTGTCCTGAGGATAGTTATTTTAATGTGTCAACCTCGTTAAAACAATGAAACACGTTCCTGTTCAATTCAAGTCTTTGATAAGATCTCGTAAAATCCCAGTCAAGTCTTTCTCTTAATCTCATAATTTGAACCTTCACTCCATCTACCTTTCATATGGATTGAAGCTTGGGGGGCATGTACCTCGAATTGAGTCACCATGCTGGGGGCATGCTTACTTTTTCAAGCATAGTTTGTTTCCGTTTCAAGCTTGTGTAAAAATGAAACCAGTTTCAAGCATAGTTTATCTTTGTTTCAAGCTTGTGTAAAAATGAAACCAACTTCAAGTAGAGTTTTCTGATTTCAAGCTTGTGTAAAAATGAAACCTTTCCCATTTTACCTCTTGTGATTGCCATTTTATCAGCCTGTTTTTCTAGATGAGCCTTGGTTTTCTCACTCCATTGTCACTATCTGCTTGGCCGATCATATGCCTTCACTTGGTTGTTTTACCCATTCCTGAGGAACCGCTGCAATGAGTAGTCTTTTTAGCCAACCTCTTAACCTTTACTTGTTCTGAGGAGTTCCAACATTACCGGAACCAGTTGCTACCCTTTATACCACTCGTTCCTCCAGGAGGAGTCAACTTTCAGCTCTTTTCTGACTCTCTAAACATGAAAATATTTCCGAGTCCCTTGTCGTTTCGATCTCATTAAAGTGGTTGCGAAACGACATCTACCCAATATACGTTTACCCCTTTTTTGGGCTGGGATAGATTATTTACGAAAAAGGAATACCCTAGCCTATCGCGACTAGGAGTTTTTCTCAGACATAGTTTTTTACCTTTTCGGATCTGAGGAACTATCTACGAAAAGGAACTGTTGGAGTTTACTTTTCCGCTGTCTTTTCAAACTCTCTAAACATGAAAAGACGCCAAGTTCTTCCTTTATAAGACTCGTTAAACTCTAATGACGTCGGATTCAGTCATAATGACGATATTCGAGTTCCTCCTTCCTAGGGCTCGTTAAATGTACTAGGATGGATTCGTCCGAAGGACGAACTTATATGACAAGCATATGGTATCCTCTTCAAGCTTGTGTAAAAATAAAGAGGTACTCGCCAGAAATGGTGGGGGGAAAATGGAACCAGTATCATCGTCGTGTCGACAGTATGTCGCTCTTGAACATGGCACTTTTCTGCATTCGTGTCGGCAGTATGTCGCTCTTGAACATGGCACTTTTCTGCATTCGTGTCGGGTTGGGGACATCTCATCTCATTATCTGTTTGCCTCCGTGGGTTTGGGTAATCCCTTTTGACCTCTCATCTGCTCTTTGCCTCTTCATCATGACCTATGATATTTTGATGTCAAATACTGCCAAACTCACTGTCATGCCGCCATATGTTCAATAGAAGTTGACCTCTGCAAAATTCCAACCTTCCTCTGATTCTCATTTGATCCTGATTCATGAAGAAATTATGTTCCTCTGTCTCGCGTCGATGATGTGGGAAACATTATGGCCCACCTTCGATCAAGGTCACTTCTTGTCGACGTCAGCTCATTATTCGGGAAGCTGATCTAGAGACTCCCTTCTGGTACCTTGGAGCCTGCATGCCTCAATGGCAGGTTCTTCGCGTTCGACATGAGGTTTTCATCATTGGCCTCTGATCGAGTGATTCTACAGGCGTTCGACGCCAGCTCACTGTTAACACTCTGTGGATTGTACCTATAGTACCTTGAGGGCCATTGTCATTATTGGTGGTACCTCTCACGTCTGTTAACAACTTTCATCATTGGCTGGTAATCGGACGATGTTCTTGCATGTTCGACTTCAGCTCACTTATTCACATGCTTGGACTCGTACTCTGTTCGAGTCAAGATGGAGCGTAAGACCCTGGATTTTATCTGTTAGAATCCAGGCTGCGATTTTGCAGATTATTATGATTGGTTACATGACTCACTGATTGGATGGCTGCAACCATACCTGAGTCTCTTTATCGATCCTCACTAGATGGCTGCGTCCATACCTTGGATTTGGATTATTGTATACTCTGTTATGGATGGTTGCGCCCATACCACGTATATCATGTACTTGAGATATCAGTTGTATTTCTCTACGCAGGTTTTCCGACGGCAGTGTTTTCATTTGGACACGTTCTCGTAAATAATTTCACCCCTCTCTCTTTTTTGGGCCTCATGCTTTAGGGGGCATCTGTTACACAGCAATTTGTCACCGACCCTGCAATCCCCCATCCCACACATTGGAGGGCTTATTTCGTGACCTGTGAGCAGTGACATAACTTGAAAATACTTTCATGGCATTCCCCTGAACATGTACTTTCATTGCCCTAAAGACAATTCCTTGTGAAAAACCCTAAAAATAGCATTTTTTGCATTGGCGCGGCCAGCCAGTTCAGTACTCGCGCCAATGGAGGAAATCCTCCAAAGAGGGCACGTCAATTGGCGCTCTGTTTCAGAGTCGCACCCGCACCAGGCTTAATTAGGAGTGTTTTTTAAAAATAAATGGCGGAAGATTGACCCCAACCAACTCCTGAACTGGTCTCTAAATTGAGTTGGGACGTTTGGCTCCGGATTTCCATGTAGAGGAAGTGGTTTCCACCTCTCATGGAAGCTTCCTTTAGGATAGGGCCAATCCCATGATTGTAGGGATCCCAACTCCCCTTCCACCATCTATATAAGCTTGCCATTTTCCTTTGCAAGCTAATCTCCAAGAGCCTTCATAGCCTAAAGAATGCTGCAATAGTCCTCATAGAGCCAAATCAATAGCAAGGAGATTGACGATTGAAGAGAGAGGCTAGTCCCAATTCCCGAAAAGCTTTACCGAGATGTATTCTGTTGACGACCCACCGAAGGAGAATTCAACGTCAGAGCCAGGTTGTATTTTCCTTTGTATGAATTAATGATAAGCGAATTTGGTTATGGTTCCACTCGTATTGTTAATTATGATCATGAGTTGTGTCTTCTCTGACTGATACATAATTGCATCTATTGGATTTTATGCTTGTGTTTGTCGCGTTTCTTGCATGTGCAGGTGTTCGATCGTGGTGAGCGTGAGGATTGTGATCTGCCAGAGCAAGGGAACGGGAGCGCTAAATTCTCTACAAACGACAGCGTTGGATTCAAGGTAAGCCTTCTTCGCAATTAGGAACTTGTGCCATAGCATGTTACGATTGTTTCTAGACCCGATCTAGGCTAGTAGGGATCGCTTCTGTCTGTAGAGGGGATTTACCTCTACAACAAAAAGATACTGGCAGAATTTTGCTGAATTTTTTGCTGGAAGAGGAAGCTGATAAAGTAATTGAGGAGTTCCACAAAGGAGATTGTAGAGGTCACCATTATTGGAAGGCCACAGTGAATAAGATTCTTAGAGAAGGGTATTATTGGCCTACAATGTTTAAGGATGTCTACAAAAAGATTGTTGCCTGCCATGAATGCCAGATTTTCGAGGGTAAGAAGAAATTTGTACCTTTACCTTTAATGCCTATCTATGTGGAGGCACCATTTCAGCAGTGGGGGCTAGATTTTATTGGAGAGATTCATCCATCATCATCAGGTCAACATCGCTGGATTCTTATAGCGACTGCTTACTTCACCAAATGGATTGAAGCAATCCCAACTAGGCAAGAAAATGATTCTGTGATTATTTCTTTTTTGGAAAATGATATTTTGTCTAAGTTTGGTTTCCCCATGAAGATTATAACAGATCATGCATAGGCATTTAAGTCTAAGAAGCTAATCAATTTCTGTCATCAATATCATATTACTCTTGGGAATTATACTGCATATTATCCGCAAGGGAATGGTCTTGCTAAATCTTCTAAGAAGAGCATTGTGAGGATCATTAAAAAGGTGTTGCAGGAGAATAAGAAGGCTTGGCATTTGAAGCTGAAGTATGCCTTATGGGTTAATAGGATATGCACAAAAAGGTCAATTGGAACCTCACCATATGAGTTGGTATATGGGGTTGAGGCCATTTTTCCTACATCTCTAGGGGTACCTGTCATGAAGCTGATTCAAGGGTTAGAAGAGGAACCAAATGTAGTCCAGAGGAGAATCAATCAGCTAATATCTCTGCAGGAGAAGAGGAATGAAGTTTATAGCAGCAATTAGCAATCTCAAAATAAAATCAAGAGGACATTTGATAAGAAGATCAAGGAGGAAAGTTTTCAAATTCAGGATGAAGTGCTGAAATGGGAGGCTAGAATTGAAGAGAAAGGCAAACATGGTAAGTTTGAGAACTTGTGGAAAGGTCCTTTCAAGATAGCTGCTTTTCATGGAAACAATACTTACATACTACAGGAGATGGATGGAAAATCATGTTGGGGGACCTGTCAATGGCAGGCTTTTAAAGCATCACTCTTCCTAAAAATATGATTGATCATTCATGTCATTGTACATATTTCATTTTATGAGTTTTCCTGCTAATAAAGAAAAACTAAATCAATAAGCTTGAGCCCGAGGTGAAGGCCATTAGAGCTTGAGGAGAAAGCTTGGCAATTTAAAAGTTTTTCTGTTTTGGTCAAGAAAATGGATAATAGCATTGGAAATACCGGTTCTTAGTGTATCACAGGGGCACACTATCCCAAGTGGAGCCACTGTTATCACCCAAAAAAAAATCAAAAAATCATTGTGTCAAGTTCGTTTTTGGTCATGGTTCAAAATTTGGGTTTAGAAGTAAATTTCGGATTTGATCAAGGGTAGGTTATATTTTTATAAGTTCAAAGCCCATCCTTAAGTTCAAATAAAGTCTTTTTAAGGTTAATTCATGGTCAAATATCCATAATTTCCATTTGTGGGTAATTTCCTAAAGTTTCATGTCAAAACTTGTCAATTAGCCAAGAATCCTCATTTTCGTAGTGCCACTAGTTCAAAAAATTTGATTTACACTACGAAAGTGCTAATAGTTTCGTAACACAAATAGGGAAAAATACACTGCAGGTGCTACGAAAGTGCGGTTTCTAAACTGTCTTATCATCTGAGCTGGAAAAGGTCAGAAACCGTTGGGAAATGGTAAGTTAGTGGTATGATGAGTCAGTTAATGATGAGATTCAATGTACTTACCCATGTTGCATTCATCATTGTCATGATAGGGTATGAAAGAGGCATCATTTAGTTATGAGATGAAATTTTAAATTCAAAATCTTGCCTAATTAGTCATTCTCGTTTCCTTTGCCTCCATTCCAGATGTCTGAGCACTGAAGTGTTAAAGCCAAACCTGTGGTTGTTTTATACAAAGGTTTTCTTCATCCTTATCAAGTGAGGCTGTTGTTTCATATTTTCAAGTGAGGCTAATTCAATTTATCAAGCGAGGACGACAGGATTTCTGAGAAGCATGGCAGAGGAAAAGAAAGTTCACAGAGGGGGACATTGCTTAAGGCATGAGCCTGAATATATGAAGGCCATAATTGAAGACCCATCAGTGATCGAGGCATTTAGAAGAGTAGGTTGTCTTCGGTTTTGTGAAAAATTGTAGGGTTGCCACACACAGGTATCCAAAGAATTTTCCTTGAACTTCAATGGAACAACTACCAAGGTTGGGATGTTAGGTGTGTCAATTACACCAGAGATTATTGCTATTGTTACAGAGATATCAAGAGGTCAAGAAACTTGGTTTAAAGGTTTCAAATTTGATATGGAGCCATGTAAAGATTTAATGAAGCCTGAGTATGCAGATATGGACCTCAATAATGCTATCCCTAGAAGCTGCATAAAAGACACTTATGCAAAGCTGCTGCTCAACATTCAGAGGTATTTTACATGTGAAGGCAGATATCATAAGGTTTACACATATCATTTCAAGCTGCTTCTGAATTTCATTGGTAATATTTCACTTGATTTTCCCTTTTATCTGCATAGGAGTCTTGCAAAAATGGCTGATAAAGTACAAGCCAAATCTAAAGGTAGTGAAACATCCTTGTTTCATCATGGTTTAATGATGCTATTGATTTTAGATGAGCTTCAGAAGATAGGCAGGGATTGGTCATCCTTTTTGTTTATAAATGGTTTTGAGTTGGAAACCCTAACTCTTGCTAGAAACCCTAAAACTAAAGGAGTTCCATCATCTCCAATAGAAGAGACTAGTCAACCTATAGTTGCAAAACCACAGGAATTTGCAAAACTGAAGCCAAGGAAACAGGTTAAGAAAAGGGCATATAAGAAAAAAATACTTGACACAAAAACTCCATCACCTGCAAAACAAAGGTCAAAGATTGTCAAAGAGGCAAAACAGAAACAAGTTGTCAGCAAGTAGGAAATCAAAAGAGTAACAAGAAGCCTAGCAGTGGCATTAAAAGGAAAGATAGTTGCTACAACTACTGAGGAAAGCCTAGTAATAAAGGGAAATTTAGATGACATCCTATATGCTATTGACATAGAGGAGACACCCATTGTTAAAGCTGAGTTCATTGGAGAAGATGAGCATAAACATAAAAAGGTTAAGTCTGCAAAGAAGCTTGAGTTTGAGAGTGAAAATGCAGCCTTCATCTTTCAAGCAAGAAAACCTATAACTAGGCATGCTAAGAAACTCAAGGAAGGCAGAAAGGAATTTCAAGAACCTATTGAGACAACTAAAGTCCTTGAAGAATTGGTTGATCTCTCATCACCTACAATAAAGCATGTAGCCAACAGAACAAAGAAGGGAAAAGAAGAAATGACAGAGTTTCAACATCTTGAGAAGAAATTGAGGTTGGAAAACCAAGAAATTGTTGTGATGAGAAAGAGGGATAGAAAGAAAAGTATTGATAAAGCATAGTTTAAAAGAATGAAGGCACTGTGGGAAGGTCAAACTGGTTCTATTTCTGAAAATCCAAGCAATGCAAAGCAGTTTTTCACATGGACAGTCCCAGCAATAAAGGAAGCCAGATTTTTCAAAGTAACAAATACTCACTTGAGAGCTAATAAGAGGAGACTTAAAGATCAAGTGGAAGATTTGGAGCAGTAGATGAATTTGATTCATGATGAGTTAAAAAGCAGAGGTATTAAGATAACAGTCATAAAAGAGCATATAGCTAAATGAAATGAAAATGAGCAAGGGACCTTATGAAGGCTGGAATGACTGTGTTTTTCACTTGATATGTTTTTTAAATGATGAAATCAGATTGATTTTGAGTTTTTGGCACATTTTCAATTTTCAATTTGGAGAATTTTTTTCAAAACTGCCCACTCAACATTTTCGTAGTGTAGACAGTATAAAAAGGGAGAAAAGCGCTACGAAACTACTGTAGCAGCTTTTCTTGCCCTTTTTCATCAAATTTTGAGGGGTAAAACAATGGATGAAGAGATGAAATTGATAGGGAGGATGTATTTAAAGTCAATTAACATAATTTTTGAGGATAGAAGTCAAAAACTTGAAGAAAAAAGGGGTAAAGGGCAGCGCTACGAAACTGTTTTTTTTGTAGCGCAGTGTATTATAGCTCATTTGAATAGTTTGAAGATGGTTTTGGACATCTGGAGCTTAAGGAGGAGTTTTGGCATGTGTTAATTCAATTTCCAATAGCTAAGGACCTCGAAATAATGAGTTCATGATGGTCAGTATGTTCCAAGAGTGCAAAATACCCTATGCCTAAAAAACAAGGGATTGTTTCCTACTTTGGTGGAGGACAGCAATATGGTCATGAAGAGTTGAAGCCTATAATCCAGATTCAACCATGTGTTGATACACTTGGCAAATGATGTAATTTAATTTAGATAAGGTTGTTATGGATAGAGCTAAGAAGTTTGAATCCTATTTGTAATAGGATTGTCTAGTAGATTAGCTGTCGTTTTGTAATAAATACCATGTCATATGGTTAAGCAAGGTGTCAAGAGTCAGGATTTCAATGTATCTAACATAAGATAAGGTTAGCTCATGTTGTAAATGGTCTATAAAAGATCAAGAAGTCGAATATGCCAGGGGTTGGACATATTTTGGCAAAAGACTATGTTTATTGAAATTGACTGGTTTTCAGCTAATACAGGAGATTTCTACTTAACCAACTTGAGATTCATAAGGATTTTAGTGTGTTCTTATTCTATTTTTCATCTCTATTATCCCATTGTGTTGGAGTTTGTCTATATTACTCAATTCATCTTTGATGCTTTGACTTCCTATATAAATGAATTGATCAGGTTTTTACAAGCCACATGTGTATCTCTTGACTAAAACTCGATATGCCTCAACTTCCATATTAAGTAGATTTATTGGTTTACCAAAACTATCTTGACTCCATAAGCCCAATGTGTACTTTTATGTATTTCCAACCTACATTTATCATCTATTTGATTATTACTCCACATAGAGTTAACCATCTATATTTTTATCTAAATCATTAATCCTTGAGAGGAGCCCTCTCAGATGAGGAGGCTAAGCCCCGCCGAATTAAGAATAGGTTTGAAATAGTTACATGAAATCCTCTCTCCTTCGAACCTATCGTATCCAATTTTGTGATAACAACATCAAAGAGAGGTTCCAAGAGAGAGTTTAGATAGCATCAAATAAGAAGGGCTTACCATAAAACATATTTGGAAACTAGCATATTAATCCATTAATGAAACAAACAAGATTAGGTGGGCCTAAGGAGAAATTAATAATTCCTTAAACTTATCCAGCAGAGGAAAACATAAAGACAATAGCAAACAGGAGGACTGAGGTGCCTCAAACAACATTTCCCAACCTATACTTTTATAAGCTATTTCAACATAGAAGGATGGACACAATGATAAACAAGAAAAAATGAACAAATTAGATACACATCATGATCTGAAAATGGAACTATTTTTAAATGCTATGAAAAAAATATCCATTTCCATTTAATTAAGTGTGCGGGTAGTTCTCCATGTCTCTCCAGTTTAAAAAAGTGGTTTTGGTAATGTTTTGGAGTTTTATGTGAGGAATTTTTTATTTAAATTTATCAAGTTAATATAACACAACAGAAATACATAGCAAGTAAACTTCACCATATCATAACATAGCAAAATGATGAGGTAGTTCACCCTCCTAGGCTACATCCTGCTGTCCAAGGCTCCCCAATGGTATGTCCTTTCTTCCTTTCATCTATTAAATTGCTCAAAATGGTTACACAATCAAAAATATGCCTAAAAAATAAAAAAAAGCTATGAATTTGACTTCAGAAGACATAAATAAGCTAAAAATGGCTTTTTTTTCACCTCAAACAGTGAAGTACAACCCAATACAGCTCCATCTCCCTAATGGCCCTTGTGGCTCTTTCCTCTTCCTTGAAGAAAAAATGGCTGAAGAACACCTCTGTTCACTCTGAAACCTATTCCAAACTCCCCAGAAGGTCGAAGAAAGCCAAAATTGACTAAAATTTCATCTTTTTTGGTTGAAAATTGAGAAAGTTATGACCCAAACAAGATTTTGCCCAGTGGCACTAGAAAACCTCCTCCAAAACTGGAGGAACTCCAGTTAACTCCACCAGAATAGGTGGACAGGTCAATTAGGCGGAAGCACGCACTATTTTAGGGGTATCATTAAAGTTAATTGTTAGTTCAAATCGGTGCATTCACATGCGAATACTCCGGACGGTTAGCGCTGGCGGATAACGTTTGAAACTGCACCCTTGGTCACCGCCTGAAGGTTACATGGAGTCGGGCGCTTAGTGCTTGGGCTAGCCCCCTTAAAACTCTGCCATAACAAAATGCTTAGCCTGTGTTTTTGAGCTCTAGGCATATGGCTTCAGAGCTTAGCCCTGAGGGCTTAATCCTTACCTCTACTCGTTCAAAATTTAAACGACCCGAATAGTCGTTCACCTCTGCCCGACTATGCGTTTAACACGACCCGACTGTCCATTTAGCCTCTGCACGAGGCGTTCAACACATGACCCGATTCGTTCACATGTGGTCGACCCGAATTTACGTTCAGGGTGACCCACAGATTCGTTCAGGTCGGGTTGGGTCGGCCTTCAACCCAAATTAATTTTGCCTTTTGTGCAATTTAAAAAATTAGGCCTGGGGCCACGTGGCAGCCTCTGGGTAAGCCATGTGGCACCCACTGATAGGCCCTATAAAAACCTTATAAAAATCAAAATTTTCCATATAAAATTTTCTTTGAAAATGACAAAATATTTTGGCCAAAAAGTCTTGTTATGGAGGTCACTGAACGAATTCAAACCTCAGTAGCTTTCACATACGACATCGGATTTGAGTCCCATTCATGGCGCTAGAATCGCAGCGATGCGGCCTTTCCAGTCATTCAGACTGCAACCATTTTTGAGAATTTTTTTTCACTTGGACATGATCTCCTGATCACATCACCATTAACCAAACTCAGGGATCCTGCAAGCAAACCTTCATCATCATCAATCAAGGCAAATCATCCACAAGCTCCACAAAACCAAATTGCTCTTCAACCTCAAAGAATCATGTATTGCTCTCAAAACTCATCAAATTCCAACCTTTACAATGAATCCTCATGCTCTATTTATAAAGCAAGGAGGATAAAAACCTAATAGAGTCTCTATAAGTCTATTAGCTAATCATAAGTGTCATTGTTGTCTTTGAGGCCTTGCAAGGCCCAAGGCACAAAATATATAAAATAAAATATATTTTCAGTCATTTTTGGAAAATAAATTGACATTTAGGCTCTGACAAGCCTCCTAAAACTTTCCAAGCATACATTTTTTACTTTTCAACTCCAGGGGCGCAGCACTATGTTTTAAGATGAATTTGCATGCTAAGGGCGTAGCACAGGAGCAAGAAAAATGGGTCAACTTGCAACAGTGTTTTTAAGGCCTTCCCGGTGTCAGAATAGGCTCCGTGGTGACTCGTTGGAAAGCCCTTGAAGTCTAATTTCCATAAAGAATTTTTTTTCTTTGATTGGACCTCTTCAACTTGTTAAAAAAGTGAAAATCCCAAGGCTGGTAAGGGCGCAACACATATCCTGAAAAGCAGGCAAAATGGTGAAAAATTAGGTGTTTTTGACACTTTTGGAGGACCAAAACAACTCCAATTGATCTGAAACTTTGTGAGCATGATATATTAGTGATGAGGATCCAACAAATGTGAGCCTTTCCTACTGAATATGCTCTGAAAAAGAGCATAGCACCATGTGTGCTACCCCCTTGGCCCTTAAATTAGCAAAAAACCAAAACTTGTCAAAATTCTCCCAAATTTAGTGGAAGTATGCCTCATGGGTTTTGGGAGACCTATAGAGAAGCTTGTACCAAGATTCCCAGGTTAGCTTGGCCCTTTTCCTTTTTTAGTTCTTGAAGTTCAATGAGGGCTTCCTTGAGTGCCCTTGTAAGCTTATTTTGCAAGGCATAGTGTTTGGCCATCTTCTTTTGTAAACTAAGGTCCCTTTTCATCTTCTTCATGTAATTGAGCTCATTATTGTAGTAATCAATGATGTATTTCGCAATGCAAAAATATCTTCCTAGCTCTTTGATTTGTGCATCTTTGCTTTGGAGGAGTATTCTATTGGCCATATCCTCATCTTCATTATCACTATCTAGGTCAATGATGCCAAGTTCTTGTTTAGGTTCCTTCTTGCTTTTCCTACCTCTTTTCACCTTTTGTTTGCCTTTGTCAATCTTCTGATTTGAGGAAGATGGCATGGTCCCTTCCCCTTTGGAGGCAGAAAACACATGCCTCTCTCCTCTTTGATAGGTAAGAAGGAAAGGTGTAATATGTTTCATTTGCATATCTTTATCATGAGTGACCTTAAAACTGCTTTCCTTTTCATGAAGGATCTCTGCTTTTGTGTCTTCTTCATTTTGCTCTTGACTGCCTTCTTGAGAGGCACTTTCATTTTCCTCCATGCTGACATCACTATCATGATCTTCATCATGGTCATCCTCTTCCATATCTTCTTGATCATCATCCTCTGTGTTTGTAACCTTATTAGAGGTGTCTTCATCATTGTTTTGTGCATTTTTATCTTCCTAGCTGGCCTCTTCTTCACTGTTTGGCCCACTGTCTTCATTGTTTTTCTATTTCTTCATCTTCATAATCTACCCCTGTCTCTTGATTTTCATCATTACTTGCATCTTGATCACTGTCATCCCCTTCTATATCTCCTACCATGTCATCTGTTTCTTCATTGCTATTGGGCTCACTGTCTCTGTCTTCAAAATATGCCTCTTTTTCATCTGCCTCTTCATTACCTTCTTGTTCTAAACTGTCCTCCTTGTCACTGTCATTTTCTTTCTTACTGTCCTTTGTTTCTTCTTCACCATCACCACTTTCTTCATTTTCATTTTCTTCTCCCTCGTCACTTGTTTCCTCCTTTTGACTGTCATTTTCTTCCTCACTGTCATTTTCCTCCTCACTTCCATTTACCTTCTCACTATTTTCCTCTTGTTCTTCATCACTTTCTTCTTGTTCTGATGCTTTAGGAGAAGGTGAAGGAGGGAAGTTCTCTTGGGGAGAGGATTCATGTGTGGATGAGGAATCATGGTCAGTGTGGGTTGATGGAGGAATTGAGGAAGATGGGTGAGATGATGAGGGCAAAATTTGTAGAGGAAGAGGTTGTGGATTTGTGAAAACATCATGGGCGATGAATACTTCCCATGGGATACCCTGTTGCTCTAATTGATGCAACACAATCATTTTGATAAGAGAATGGTGGAAAAGACTCTACATTTGTTGTGAAGGAGGTCGCTTTTGCACAATGTATGACATCTTATCAATACTTGTATAAAGGTAATAAGTCAAATGCAGTAGTGTTGTGGTGAAACACAACTCCTTAATGAAGCTGCCTCTCGTTATAGCATCATTTCTCACCTTGACATGATTCATGATTGCTTTATGGCTTTATGGGCACCCATTTCTACAGACTTGGACAAATTCACTTAAAAACAGTGTAAAATCCTCCATACGCGACTATGCCCATGTTTTTCCGCGTGTATACGCGAGTACAGCTAGACTTTTCCGCGTATGCCATTAAAATGATTAAAATATATATAAAAATCCCTAATTTCGCGCTGGGTTGATGGTTACTCAGGTAGTTCAACCACCCCAGCCCGTGGCCAACTGTTTCCAACTGCTGAAACTACTTGGAGGGACTATAAAAGCCCTCATGTGTATGGCCTAAGGGAGAGAGAGAATTATTGATATTATACTCTGTTGGTATTCCCTATCCAATTCTGATTCCCCGTGCCTCCTGCACTTTCCCAGTTCATTGTAGGAAACCCTTGTTTCCTTGAGATGCACATCCCTTTATATGTCATCTCGTATGCACCAGTTTGGAAGGAGTCTTAGTGAGGCAAGGGCTGGACGGATCCGGACGACGGTCTGCGAAGGCCTTGGAAGGATCAGGTGATCTCTCCACTCGTTACTTTTGTACATGCTATTTATAATACAGAAGTACCATGTTGTTCCCGAAATAAACGTGTTGGTGTATGCTTATATGTATGAGAATATTTGTTATACAAGCATTCATTATGATTTATTTAATGTTTTATATGAATCTCACTAACATTTAGAGTAGATATATGTTGTACAACTTGTTCTTCGTGCTGGTTTCTTCTTGTCTTTCAGGTTAAGAAGGAAGGACGGTTGCTGGGGGTTTGAACCCTACTGGATCTACTTCAACCGTAGGACCAACGGGTAACTTTCTCATTCTACTCTATTTAGTTTTTCTGAACGTGTATGGTTGTGTGAGTCTCTGTTAAGTAGCATGCCCCTGCTCTGTGGAGGTTGTATCCCAACCAACCTCCTAGGGTGATATTTCCCCGAAACAGAACTGGCGACTCCGCTGGGGATCACATTCTTGTGATTCTCTTGTTGGGTTGTTTCAGCTGTTTGGTAGGTTGCCGACAGTTTTATCTTTCATTTGCAGTCCAGTTTACTTTCTTGCAGTCAGTCTGAAGTCCTGGTGTCTTTTCCAGGCTTATCCTTTTTGTTTTTTATTATTTTCCTTTGTATACGCGCTTTTTTCTGCACACAGTCGCGTATACATGCAAGTTTGTCTAAAGGAACCCGCGTATACGCGAGTTTCCCTTAGCACAGACACGTATGCACGCTGGTTGCATAGCTGTGAAGTAGCGTATACCTAGGCAGATTTTGAATTTTTGGGTTTATTGACTTTTTGGTCCTTTCTGGCTGTGGAGGCCTGTTTCTACAGTGTCTCTGTACTTACTGGAGTGTGAAGGAAGTGGTTTCATGTCTTTTCTCTCTTTCGTTTGAGTGAAAACTAGTCTTTTTGGCAAAGTGTTGTTTCTAGTGCTGGCACTTCTGGATTGAGTTCTAAGATCGCTTTCTGAGCATTCTTGGCTGTTATGCTTTATCAGAACAGAGAGCTTTTGCTCACTTACTCGCTCCTATCTTTTTGTTGTGCTTCAGATTGCGATTTTTTCTTCGTTTTTGATTGGTTTTCTTGAGTTCCATAGGCTAGGGTTTTGTTGCAACTTTTGAAGAGCTTTTCTTGCTTCTTTGGAGTTTTTGTTTGCGACGAGTTTGCACTATTTGTCTAGGCCGATTAGCTGAGTTTTCTGGTCTTGTTTTGCTCTTATTGATCTTGCTACGAGTTAGCCTTATAAGGTTTGGGAGCATTATTGAAGTTTATTCTTGAAATTCGGTCTTGTTTGGTTTGGATTTCGATAGTTGTGCTTGGTCTTTTCGAGCTCTTTCTTTATAAAACAAAAAAGCTCAAAAAAAATTTGCTTTGCTTTTTGTTTTTGCATTTCAAAGGCTTAAAAAACATTTTCACTTGTTATTTGCTTTTTTTGTTGCATTTTCATTTTCGTTTGCTATAACTTTTGAAGCTTTTGTGAGGTTTCTTGCTTTTAGTTTTTGGCTTGATTTTGAGGAGGAGTTGTCATTTGATTTCTTCTTCTTGTTTTTAAGTGTTCTTGGTGTCCTCATTTTAGGAGTTCTTGATTTCGAGAACTAGATTTTTGGGCAACCAAAGAAGAGTTAAAACTGAAGGACTTTTTGGGAATTTCACTCTGCTTTAAGAGATTTGCATCTTAGGATTTACATGCTTGTAGTGATTTGCATTAGGTGCATTTCAGCATTTAGTTAGCTTCTTAGTTTTTGTGAGTGTGAGTTTGCTATTTGAAAAGAAAAAATACAATTTTTAGTCTCGTAGAACCTGTATAGAGATTACTTTTCATCGAAAGACAAAGAACTGCATTTGCATGTAGTTAAGTTTTTATTAATTTCTTTTGCGTCAAAACACCATTGGTTTCATCTCCATATCCTTGTGACTTAATATAACAACCCTTAAAATAAGCGATTTAATCTAAAATCAACTAGCAAGTTTTCTAAGTGTCAATCACCAACTAGCTAGGTTGTAGGGCCTTGGAATAGGTGAGTGGAGAGTTAACTCTCCAAGGCCGCTCAAACAAACATATAAGTTGATTAATTGAGCGAAATCCAACTCCGTTAGGTGGACCGGGAAAGCTCTCCTCCAGAGAATCAAGCGCGAGGGGAAGTGAAGGCCGAGAAGAGGGATACCCCCTCTCCGATTGGCTGAATATGACCTCAAGACCATTCCGCTCGGCTTCTGATACGGATTGGTGTCCATAGTTGCCACTCCTAGGTTCCACACAAGTGACTGCGGGGGGGAATACCCGTGGTACCTGAGGCAGACGTCGCATCACTTTCAGCAGTACTTCTGGGGGGTGCCCTTGCGAAGCTTGGGTGCTTGAGCCGGCAAAGGCCGTCGTTAGGAGGTCGGCGTAACTGTTTCTGATACCTTCGCTAGTTGTTCTGGGCCCTAATCATCCCAGACTGCTTTCGGAAGGCCCTATACTTCGCTTTCCTGTATTTTGGTGTCTGGTCCTCATCACCCGGAGCGGAAATACTTGGAGGCTGTTTTCTTGCTGTATCTCAGGGATTTTTATTTTAGAGAGTGCTCTTTGCTCCTAGCTTGCCTAGATTTTCACTTTTTTGAGTCTAATTTATAAAATTTATAAAAGTGGTTGATCAAGCGCCTCGACGTTCGAGGAGAATCCGGGGGTTATCTCCCGAGAGTCCAGAGCCTTATTCGAGAAGGCGTAGGAGTAATTCAGCAGGTGGTTACCACCCTGTGGAGTCTGACGCAGTGGAGAGAGATCCTCCACAAAGGTCTGAAGGTTTCGTAGCCGATTCCGGTGTCGGTCCCGAGAGGAGCGTTCCGCTCACCTCGCGAGTGTTGTTTCCTCAGGAAGAATATTTTCAGATAGAAGATATACCTGAGCCTCCTGCTACAGGTCCATCTCCTCTTCCTCCTGATTATCCGTTTGTTGTTCAGTACATCGGACCGGAGTCTGAGAGACCGCCGGATCTTCCGTATCATTCTTATCTTTCGATGGCCACGACTGGGAACGCGGCTTCTACCGTGAGTGCTGCAGGCATTCAGACTCCTGCTTCTGTTGAAGCAGGGGGCACTATTGCTTCATCTTCGATTGCTTCTAGTGCTGTTGTGTTTGGCTCTGGGTTCACCCAAGCACATGCTTCTCATTCTGGTCCCTTTTGTTCAAGGATGCCCTCTAGTGGGAATCCCTCTTTTTCCTTTTCCGCTGCTTCAACTGGATCTACGCCCATGTCTAACATGGCTAGTGGATCAGCTTCGTTTCAGGGTTTCCCCTTTGGGACTGGACACATTCCTAGTTCCAATCCTTCTTTAGGGTCGTTTTCGTTTACGTCCCAGACCCAGAGTTTCAACCCTTGGTTTGGGGGGCAAAGTTTGACTACTTTTATGGGATGGAATCCTGTCTTTACTACAGCGGGGGCAGGGAATCATTTTTATGCAAGTCATCAAGGGAATGCTTCTTTCCCTTCATCGAGTGCATATCAGACCTTTTCTTCTCTGTCTAATGCTTGGAACCCCTATCAGGGGCTCTCCTCTTCATTTAACACTTCAACGGGGGGAACTGGTCTGGGCTTTGGTAACTTGGCATGGGGAGGAGGTTCTTCTCCGTTTTCTACGAGTCCTTTCTGGCAGCCTGGTGCCTCATCAAATCCAGGCTATTCTTTTTAGAATGTTGGGAATCCATCCCATCAAGGATGGAATTCTCAGGCTCCGCCTTGCTTACCTTTTCTGGCAACGTTAAACTTGCCAGATTTGTCGAAGTTGACTAATGACCCGATTCGTTATAGTCCGAGGTGGCCTCCGGTCCCGACCAAACTTCCTTCAGACATTCCAAAGTTTGAAGGTAAGAATGGAGAGGATCCGGCGGACCACATTACCACTTTCCACTTATGGTGTTCATCGAACTCCCTGATCGATGATTCGATTAGGTTGAGATTATTTCAATGCACCCTAACTGGAAATGCTACCAAATGGTATATAGAGCTCACTGGGGTAGTTTCGCTACATTTGGGGAACTGGTTGTCACATTTCTGAACCATTTTCAGTTGCCTGTCAGATATGAGGCTGGGACTAAACTCCTGGCTAATTTTAAGCAGGATGAGGCAACTCACATTTCTGATCACATTCAAGAATGGAGGAGAAGGAAGAGGCTTATCAAAGCTCATATTCCAGGTGAATTCCTTCTCGAGTGGTTTTTGAAATCCCTGCAGTCATATATTTCAAAGGATGTATCCCTATCTGGGGTATTTTCCGAGGAGCAGGCCATTTTTAGGGCCCAGCAGTTAGAGCTGATCTATTCTCAGTCTAGGGTACTTTATAAGTATTTGCCCAATGCTCCTCGCTCCAAAGTGGATTTATCGAAAACTAAACCTGGTCTGCATGGTGACGGGCTTGTCGGATCGGTCAGTAGTGGTGCAGCCAGCCTGCTTTCTCAACTGCAGCAGTTGTCTTTACAATCTGCTCCTTCTGGTCAGGCTATGCCTGCTGATTCATCGCCTTCCCAGTATTTGTCCATAAATGCTGTCCAAACTTCTAACCCCAAAGGAAATCAACAATCCGATGGGAAGAAGAAGGGACGAAATAACAAGAAGAAGGGCAAGAATGGGAAGGGAAATGCAAATAAAACCAACGAGCGTGTTGGTGAGGGTCAAAAGGAGAAAAAGAAAGTGAAGTTTCCATGCAAGCTTTGTGCTGGAGACCATCTCACACACCTTTGCCCTAAAATTTAGGATGCTCAGCGCCTGTTATCCCAGCAGGGTTCTTCTAGTTCCCAGGCTGTGCTAACAAACCCTTTTCCCCAAGGGCAACAATTAGTTGTTGGCGCGAACCAAAATCCTGGGGCTTCCTCTGGAGGTACCCAGGAAGGGGAAATTCCATCGAACATCTTTATGATGAGTGCTCACGCGGATATCGCTACGAGATCCCATGATTATGGCGGAGAGGAATCTTCGAAAGCTAAGGAAGTTCCTGATACTACTGAGCCACTTCACATCATGAAGCCAACTGTTGAGTCTATGCCTCGGATGCCCAAAGCATCTTCTAAGAGGTCAACGATTAATCCGAACGCGAGGGCTGCCCAGAACTACTCGATTGTAGAAGATCTGGCGCAGAGTCCTTGTGCTATGTCAGCTTTAGAGGTACTCCAGTCTTGTCTGGCTCAGCGCAGTGCTTTGCTCACTTCCATTGGGGCTATAGATCCAAAAAATTCTCTTCTGATTACTTTCGATATGACTAATTTTAAGAAGAGACTTCCTCATCACATGGCTTTCCACATTAAATCGACGTATCGAAAGTGCAATATCTTTCGAACGGTTGTTGATGAGGGTGCTTCCACGTGCGTGATGTCTCTCGCATGTTGGAAGACACTTGGATCTCCCAAAGTTGTTCCATCTAGCACTGTTCTTACTGCGTTCGATGGCCATTCTCACAGACCCCATGGTATTGTCCCAGCTTTGCCCATCTGTGTTGGGGGCAAAACTGTCAACATAGAAGTTGAGGTAGTGGATGCAGCCTTGGACTACAACCTTCTGTTGGGGAGGAACTGGATTTATGAGATGGATGCTATTGCATCCTCATTATTTCGAATTGTATGTTTCCCCCACGAAGGGAGGATTGTCACAGTGGATCAACTGGACTGTCCTCCTATAGACCTGGATGTGCCTTCTGACTCATCTGTTCCTAAGTTGGATAATACTAAGGCGCCTGTTGAGAATCTAGGAGTTGGAATGTATTCTTCCTTGATGGGTACTTTCGATCTTCCTCCTCCTAAGGTTCATATTAATGCTATTTCATCTTCCAAGGCTCCTCTTCGAAGAGAGTTCTTTCGAACTCATTATTTTTCGGACCCTTGGACCTTACCTTCTCCTACTGCCACATTAGCGGAAGGTGAAGTGGGTGGAATGGCATTCCCGATTTCTGCAGCTGAGATTGCCTATCAGTCTATTGTTGACTCTGTAGAAACCGTTCCAGCTCCTCTTTCATCGGAAGAGTTGGATGGTGATGTGGCTCTGGCTTGGACGCTTACTTCTTCTTCTGCCCATGATTGTCTAGATACCGCTCTTCCATCTGAAGAGGCCATCCTGGAAGCGATGATAGGTATAGATAGACCGTGGGATGATTTGCATCATCGGTCTTACTTCCTACCTGACTTGAGCGAAGTCGAAACAAGTTTTCCAAGTCCTCAGTCTCCTGGACCTGTTCACCCAGTCTTGAGCCCCTTAGCACCAACACAGGTTTATGCTGAAGGGAACATGGCTGTGATCTCTCCGACTATCCCGGTGAACATCTCCAGGAATCCCAACATTATCGAGAACGTTTTCATTGGAGCTGAATGTTCCCGTGAAGAAGTTCAAATCTATACCGAGCTCTTCAAAGAGTATAGGGATGTTTTTGCTTGGTCTTATGAGAAAATGCCTGGCATAGACCCATCTATCGTCCAGCATGAGATCAAGACGTATGAAAACGCTAAGCCGGTCAGGCAAAAACTTCGTCCGGTTAATCCTAGGAAGGCAGCAGCCATCAAAGCTGAAGTTGAAAAGCTGCTTAAGGCGGGATTCATTTTCCCAGTTCCTTTGACTGAATGGGTTTCAAACCCCGTTCCGGTAGATAAAAAGCAAGGAACGATTCGAGTGTGCATCGATTTCAGAGACCTGAATAAGGCGTGTCCTAAAGATAATTACCCCACACCATTCATCGATCAGATTATTGACGAGTGTGCCGGTAACGAGATTTTCTCCTTCATGGACGGTTTCTCCGGATATAATCAAATTACTATCCGTCTTGAAGATCAACATAAGACTGCATTTATTTGTCCCTGGGGTACGTTTGCATACAAGAAAATGCCTTTTGGTCTTAAAAATGCTGGAGCTACCTTTCAGCGGGCCATGTCTTACGCCTTCCACGACATCAAGAAGATTATCGAGGCATACTTAGATGATCTAGCTGCTCATTCTCGAAAGAGAATGGATCATCCTGGTCACCTCCGGCAAATATTTGAAAGATGTCATTTTTATAAAATTCGATTGAATCCGAACAAGTGCGTTTTCGCGGTTACATCCGGTCGGCTATTGGGATTCATTGTGTCGAGGGAAGGGATAAGGGTAGATCCCTTCAAGGTTGAGGCAATACTTCGGTTGCCTCCCCCGTCTTCAATCCGTCAGCTTCAAAGTCTCCAAGGGAAGTCTAATTTTCTTCGGAGGTTTATCGTTAACTATGTTGAGATTACAAAGGGATATATGAGATTGTTGAAGAAAGGAGTCCCTTTTCTTTGGGACGACTACGCTCAACGCTCATTCGATGCCTTGAAAAAGGCATTGACCTCTGCTCCTTTATTGAGTCCACCTAATTATAGCAGAGATTTTCTTTTGTATCTGGCAGCAACAGAATCTACCATTGGTATGGTTCTGGTTCAGGAGGATGATGCTCTTGTTGAGCATGTTATTTACTACCTTAGTCGAGGACTGGTAGGACCTGAACTGCGATACACTCCGATAGAAAAGTTAGCCTTAGCAGCAGTTCATGCTGTGCAGCGACTCCGACATTACATTATTCTTCGCAAAACTTATGTCTTGGCAGCTGCCAATCCATTTCAGTTTGTCCTCAGCAGGCGAGTGATTGGGGGAAAATATAATAGATGGATTGTGATTTTACAAGAATTTGATCTCGAGTTCATGTCTGCCAAATCCAAGAAGTCATTAGTCTTTGCGGAATTGATCTCCGAGTTGCCCTGTGGGGAGGAGATGATCTATGATGAGTCCTTTCCGGACGAACACTTGTTTCTTATCTCTCCACAGGATCCTTGGTATGGGGATATCATTGTATATCTCCAGACTGCGAAGTTTCCCTCAACTTTTTCGAAAGATGAGCGTCGTAAGCTGCGTCACTTGGCCAAGAATTATTTGATTATCGGTGATGCTTTATACCGTCGAGGGGTTGATTCAATCCTAAGACGCTGCTTAACTTTCAAAGAAGCCGAGGTTGTGCTGAATGATTCCCACAATGGAGCTTGTGGGGGTCATTTATCTAGGCTTGCTACAGCTCAAAATATTTTGCGTGCAGGATACTTTTGGCCCTCGATTTTCAAAGATTGTATTGAATCGGTCAAAAAGTGTCATCCTTGTCAGGTGTATACTCGAAAAATGCGCGCTCATCCAGCTCCGCTTTTTCCAGTCGTTATTGTCAGACCCTTTACAAAGTGGGGTATTGATTTTACTACTTGTAACCCGCCTTCAGCAAAAGGTCACAAGTACATTATCGTAGAAGTAGACTACTTTACGAAGTGGGTCGAGGCTATGCCTACTTTTGGGAACGATGGTGAGACTGCAGCTCTTTTCTTCTTCAACCAGGTTATTGCTCATTTTGGTATTCCCCAAGAGATTGTCACTGACCATGGCAGTCACTTTCAGAATAGTATGATGGCTGAGTTGGCCCTTAAATTGGGTTTCCGGCAGGAGCATTCATCTCCATACTATCCTCAAGCCAATGGGAAAGTGGAAGCCGTGAATAAATCCTTGAAGACCATTCTTCAAAGGACAATTGATAAACATAGATCCAACTGGCATATTATGCTATATCCTGCACTTTGGGCATACAGGACATCAGTGAAAACTGCAACTGTCTTTACTTCGTTTCAGCTAGTGCACGGGGTGGAATCCGTATTTCCCATTGAATGCGAGATTCCCTCACTTAAGTTAGTTGTTGAGCTTCTTCTTGACACTTCTAGTCTGGCAGAGCGGCTTCTTCATCTGGAACATCTCGATGAGCAGTGTTGGGATGCCGCCACGATGAATGAAGTGCATAAAAACCGAGTAAAAGTTCAGTACGATAAGGCTGTTAAGCCTAGGGTCTTTTCCGAAGGTGACCTTGTTTTGGTCTATGCCCAAGAAAAAGATGCCTTGGGGGCAGGAAAGTTTAAGTCGATGTGGTATGGCCCCTATATCGTTAAAAAAGTCCTTAAGAAAGGAGCTTATACCTTGGTTGATTTCGAAGGGAACGAGTTGTTGGAGCCCCGAAATGGGCTCTATTTGAAGAAGTATTATGCCTAGGTTTCGTCCTGGCATCTTGCTTTTGTATATATTTGTAGTTTTTGCTTTGTACATATCTGATTGATTTTCAATTTTTGATGAGTTGGTGATGTTTTTGATCTGCTTTGGCAGGTTGTGTTGGATGTTATGAGTCATTTTGGTTTCGCCGATGGTGCTAGTAGACACACCCGGAACTTAGCTTCCGCGGCTTGGGTGCTCCATTATCCATCCGGTCAGCTGTTAATGTCAAGAGCAGTGTGCATTGGTCCTGCTTCCAATAATGTAGCAAAATACACTGCAGTGGTTCATCTACTCTCGGAGGCAATATCTTTGGGTGTTGATTCGTTGGTAGTTTTCTTGGACTCCCAGCTGGTGGTGTCACAGTTGAACAACACTTATCGGGTACGAGATCCTTTTTTATTACGATTGTTTTTTAGGGTACGTTTGTTACAAAGGTCATTTCAATTTTTAACTTTCATTCATATTCCTTGAGCTGACAATTGGTTTGCTGACTCATTGTCTAATCAAGCTTTGGATTGGCATATTAATCATTCAATTCAATAAATTTTTAAATCATCAAAAACATCATACATTTGATACATTTATCACATCACATCAAATATCGCTGTATATATATATCATCAGAGTGTTTCAAAAACTTTACAAAATTTGGATCCATAATCTCGTACAAAATTTGGGCTTATGCCCCATCATATTCAGTCTCAAAAAAAGAATATACAGTAATCTAATATATAAAATCTATCTACTCCTGAGGTCCATGTCCAGCAGTCGTGTTCCTATAGAACGTAACTGCAGTGGCCACACGGCGGAATAATCTAACCCAATCTCGGGGTACTCCTACTACCCGTCTCTGGATGGCCTCAGGAAAGTCCTCCACGGCAGCCATAGGGATTTGGCGGGTCAATCCCTCCAAGTTTCTCTGCACGGCCTGGAGTGTCCTGTCTGAGTCCACTGTCTCTGCCTCGCCCCTACGACGCTTATGGCGCGGGAGACCCTCAGGTCATACTGGTCCAACATCTGAAACATGATCATTTTTATTGTCAGTCATTATGAATCCAATCAAAAACATGTTTGTTTTTCATTTTTCATACACATTTGAAAAATCCAAAAAAAATTATATAAGTCAAAAAATTTTGCAAAAACTTACCGACTGCTCCCCATGCTGTGCCTGGTGGAAGTAATAGATCTGGATCTCCTCGGAAGTCCATCCCGGCATAGGGATAGTCGTTCACTACGATGAACTGTTCTCCCCACCAAAGGAAGAACTCATCGTTCCATGTGGTGCGGGGTACCTCACTGCCCCCCAGTCTCTTCATCATGTCTGCCCAACGGGCAATTCTTGGGTCCTGCGGGCTACTGATAGTCGAGACCACTCTGGGTCTTAAAGCTGGAATCCTCTCAAAGAAGAATGTTGTCAAAATGGTCCCATAGCCAAAGTGTTTTGTCTTTTCTTGGCGAATAGAGGTCAGCTGTTGTTTCATATTCAGTAGCAGGGCTGTGCACCAATCGTACACATGAAATAAGCACTCTACAGCTATGCTCATTTGCGTCCTGGACGCCTGATGTAGTGAGGCAGATCCTGCCACTCTGCCGATGGTGAACAGGAGGATCTTCATGTGCAAATCCCTGATATCTCTAATTGCAATCTGTGTTCCAACCTTTTTGGAATTATCTACGCAATATATGTGGACATAGTCTTCCACGGTTAACCCTCCCAGGGGCTTTCCACTGGATCTCCCCTTCTGGAGAGTCCAGTGATGAAATATATATCTTCCACTTCTATGCGTAGTGGCATCTGATCAATTATGAAGCAATCCTGATCTGGTTCCCAGTAATTTACGAGCATTTCTAGCAATCGCACATTACTTTTCATATTGGGCATTTTAAAGAATTTGAACAATCCACAGTTTCGGAGGATATTTTGTGCTACGCGATCCTGCATGACCTCTTGGTCTATTGCGCTATGCTCACGTTCCCTCCATGAAATGGTCATCCTGAGAAATTTCATCAAAATTTGCATTAGCCACGCTTTTTAAGTTTCGGCCCTGCGCATACGCGGTTTTTCCTGTACACAGTCGCGTGTATACGCGGGTTTCCTTCATTGAACCCGCATATGCGCAGGTACGCATATTTTAGCAAGGGTTTTAAGGCAAAAAATCACTTAATTTTAATTTCCAAACGGACAAAATGAATAAACAGGATGATTAAGGAGCCTACCTGAAGTTTCGCTGAGTTCCGACGGTCGGTTGTTCCTGATTTGACGAAAGAAGTTTTTAGCTCCAGAGCACTTTTTCCAAATCAGCTATGCAATAATGAACCAAATGAGAGGTAATTTGTCTATTTATGGCTAAAAAGTTGAAAATTTTCGAAAAAATTCCTTATGCTTATTTTTTCGATCTATCTTATGCTGTATAACTCGATTGCTTGGAAGTGCCCAGTTTGGTATGTTTCAGGTACATTTTGACGATTTTGAGATTTTTCGCGATTTTTGATCCATGATTTCTGACTCTTCACGGCAGGTATATGATCTTCACTGGCATATAGGTTAGGGAATCACTTTCCGTTGCATCTTGCATTCTAGCCTCCATACTGATCACTTGCCTTAGGGTCGATCCCATCAGGTCATGAGTATTATACCCATTTCACTCGCCGATTTTTAAATCATGACTTGATGGTAGAGACTTCCTTTACATGGGCTTCCTAGTTAGTTCCTCGCTATCACTTGTTGCCCATGCTGCTTTTTATGTAGGCTCGGGAGTCCTCTTTAGTCCCGCCATGTCTTCTGTGTTAAAGCTTCATTCTTCTCCTTCATCACTTATCATTTTTCTGGCTTATACCCTAGAGGCTCCCTGGTGTCGTTAAGTTGTATTACTGCATTGCATATTGGCTACTTGTTTATCATGGCCTTTAGCCGGCTTCATTTGGACTCGATGTTTAAGCCAACTTTTGACCTTGACTTTCTGTACAAGTTAACCATTGCATGCACTTAGCTATCACGACTTGACACCTTTGTACCCATGAATGGAACGTTCCTCTGAGTATCACTGACCAGTTTTCGCCACCTTGCATTGAGCATAGGATTGTTCCAATCCCAGGAACTAGTGCATCTGCTTTCTCGATACTCGTTCTATCCATTGTACCATAGCATTCTTTTATTCTTTTTCAGGCTTATTATATGAAAAAGACAAAAAAATCAAATATAACAAAAAGAGCGGGAACGGGATGTATCTTCGTTGTTTTGATGGCAGTACAGAGTCAGTTTGTCACCCTTGAACAAAGCACATATACTTATATATATTTCCTTCATTTTGGGATGGTTCTAGTTTTGACCTAGGTTCAGCCTTTACCATGTTTCACTTGTCAGTTCTCCCCCAGTTGGTTATCTCTTCCAATCATATGGAGAGTTTGTTTTGCCTCCTGCAAGACAGACTTATACGGTGTCACTTTTTACTGCCATGGTCATCACAGAGTCGTGCTTTTGTTCAAGGGAAGTTTAGCCTGAGTCGGCCATTCTGCGGTGTCTCTTGACTCATTATTCAGTCGGCCTTCCCGGTCTTGTCAGTATCATGTTCTATCACATCAGATGTTTTGGTCTTCTGCTCGTGCTGGTTTGAGAGGGTCCCCATTGACTTCTTGCCGGCGGGTTTGTCTCTTATCGACTACGATACATTGCTCTGAGAGAAAACCTAGAGCCGCACCTTGGGCCTATTTCCATTATTGATAGGTGACCTCGTGCTCAGCATTTGATCATCATCATGGGTCTTTGACTGAGTGGTTTCCCCTGTGTTCGACGTCAGCACACATTATCACACTTGGGATTCGTGCGGTACCTTGATTTCCATTTGACCCTATCGGTGGATTTCTCGCCTCTGTGTCAGCTTTCATTATTGGTTGGTTCAGAGGGTTTCTTCCGTGCGCTAGCTTCATCTTGTGCATGTCGGAAACGTACTTCGGTTTTGGTTCCATCACTCTACTTCGTCCGATTCCTTCCAAATCTTGGCTTGTGGGTTACACTCGCGCTGGACTGATGTGGGATGCCTTAATGCCTTCCTTCCAGCAGATCTTTTCCCATCGACTCCGACTCATTGCTCTGGGAATAAGGTCTAGAGACTTTTTTTCAGTACCTTAGGGTTTGCAGTCATCAGTGGCAGACTCTTCACTATCGACAATGGGGATTCATCATTGCCTCCTGATTGGTAGATTCTTTCAAGTGTTCGACTTCAACTCATTCATTCGCACTTGTTAGATTGTACTGGGGCACCTTGACACTCACTATCATTATTGGTGGGTTGTCTCGCGTTGGTTAACGGTATACATCATTGACCGGTAATCCAACGATTTCTCACATGGTCGACTTCAGCTCATGTATTCCCATTGTGTAGAATTGTGCCATAGTGATCGGTGAAGACCTCGGGTTTGCATCAGCATTTTTCGGTTCACTATTGACAGTCCTTTCAGTTTCTGCCAGTGTTGCCGTCCACCCTTATATGTTGCAGTTCAGCACAGCAGCATTCTATATGTTGGCACCCGAGTTGCGTGATTGTACCATTTGATTCGACCATTTATGATCCGGTACATTGGAGATTCAGTTACTTTTATGATCATACATCCAGTTGCACCATCTTTTGATCAGCTTGTTATATGTGATACTTGGACATTGATTCAGACTTAGCATTTAGGACACACTCTGAGATGATTCATATATACTTTTAGTTCGATTATACTTGTATACATGTTGGATCTATTCAGTACTTTCTATATGATGTATTTTTGACTGAGCATGGGTATGCCCGCCTCAGCATGAGTTGACTCTCAGTTTTCTTTCATTGGTTTTTGGCAGGCTGAAATCTGGTGAAGTCCTCTCTTGTCCTTGCGAAGTTCTTTCTATGTGCATAATACATTTCGGCCATCATGTACCCCTTCTGACCTCATATATTAGGGGGCATCTATTATAGCATCATTTCTCCCTTGACATGATTCATGATTGCTTTATGGCTTTATGGGCACCCATTCCTACAGACTTGGACAAATTCACTTAAAAACAGTGTAAAATCCTCCATACGCGACTATTCCCATGTTTTTCCGCGTGTATACGCGAGTACAGCTAGACTTTTCCGCGTATGCCATTAAAATGATTAAAAAATATATAAAAAAATCCCTAATTTCACGCTGGGTTGATGGTTACTCAGGTAGTTCAACCACCCCAGCCCGTGGCCAACTGTTTCCAACTGCTGAAACTACTTGGAGGGACTATAAAAATCCCTCATGTGTATGGCCTAAGGGAGAGAGAGAGAATTATTGATATTATACTCTGTTGGTATTCCCTATCCAAGTCCGATTCCCCGTGCCTCCTGCACTTTCCCAGTTCATTGTAGGAAACCCTTGTTTCCTTGAGATACACATCCCTTTATATGTTATCTCGTATGCACCAGTTTGGAAGGAGTCTTAGCGAGGCAAGGGCTGGACGGATCCGGACGACGGTCTGCGAAGGCCTTGGAAGGATGAGGTGATCTCTCCACTTGTTACTTTTGTACATGCTATTTATAATACAGAAGTATCATGCTATTCCCGAAATAAACGTGTTAGTGTATGCTTTTATGTATGAGAATATTTGTTATACAAGCATTCATTATGATTTATTTAATGTTTTATATGAATCTCACTAACATTTAGAGTAGATATATGCTGTACAACTTGTTCTTTGTGCTGGTTTCTTCTTGCATTTCAGGTTAAGAAGGAAGGACGGTTGTTGGGGGTTTGAACCCTGCTGGATCTACTTCAACCGTAGGACCAACGGGTAACTTTCTCATTCTACTCAATTTAGTTTTTCTGAACGTGCATGGTTGTGTGAGTCTCTGTTAAGTAGCATGCCCCTGCTCTGTGGAGGTTGTATCCCAACCAACCTCTAGGGTGACATTTCCCCGAAACATCTGCAGAAGCTGATGATTACAACAAGGAACCAATTACAAATTTCTTCTTGAATAATCATCATCGCCAATACTTCACCATCACTATCGATCACATCACCCTCCAATAAATTATTCCAAAAGGAATATTTATTTTTCTTTATTTAACATTTATGGAAATTAATATGTGATTCTATTTTAACGATCGAGAATGAATTCTGCTTTTAAGTTTTGGGGGCGAGGGGGCACATCACTTTGTGATTAGTAATAAAAATTGATTTGAAATGAAAAATATTGTAATCATTAACAAACACTGCAATCATTACCACCTTTTTATATCGATCATTTCATTAGTGTGAGCCATACCCAATCAATACTTCCACATATCCAGATTAATAATGAAATGATAATCCACATTGCACAATTATTTGACCCGATATCCTTCACTACTACCCTGATATCTGCCATGACAAGGCTATGCATCCTCATTTCATAGACGCTTCAAGCATTGTGACAGTGAGTAGATGGGGGAGCAAAAGGAATTGTCTGTAACAAAGGAAGGGAGGAGCAACGGTAAGACATGAGCCAAATTCCACTGAAGCATTGGATAATTTCCCAGAATTATCTCAAATTTTCAGAGAAGTATGGTGGCTCAAGTTTTTCAAGCGACTCAAGGGCTCAAATGAAAGTGTTTCTCTAGACTTTGCTCAGAACTTGAATAGGAATCAAGTAGAGGTCAGAGGTTTAAAGCTGGAGGTTACATAGGAAGTAGTTCCAAGAGTATCATCACTTCAATATCAAAGGAATAAATGGTTTAATTGGAAAATCAATGACTCATCCCTCATAACCGAATTTTTAGAGGGAGAAGAAAAATTAGTCGAGAAGGGAGGGGGAATTAATATCCTATCCCTTCCATAGCATTGGAATGATGTTTCCTTGTTTATAATTAAATACATTACATTTGAGGGATGGGAAACAACAATATTTAAATATAATTTTACGATGTTGAATCATCTCTAGCACAGGAAATTGATCAATCTTACTTACTTCTTGTTGGAAAATTTTAAGCATATGGTTGTTGGGTAAAGTTTGCTTGCACAAAAAATATTGTATCACTAATCATGGACTCATAAAATTGATCATAATGGAATTCATAGAGTGACAAGGATGAAGATGGGAGGATTTCATTAGCAAAAACACAAGAACCCCATGCTAGAAACAAGTTGAAACATCCATTAACACTCTGGAAGAAAAAAATGTAGCTAAGGAATGGGAGTAGTCCTTTGGAATCAAAATCTGCAACAATTTGTCTATGAAGCTAATGTTAAACAAGAACCAGTAGCTGAGGCATAACAGCTCGAAACATGAGATGTTGTTACATCCTCTATTGTTGTTGCATGTGGAACATCACAAGACCCAGAAGTAGAGTAGAAATTAGAAAGGATTCTGCTGATATTAGAATTGAAAAAATTAAAACAATTGGAATTCTCCTTGAAAAAGGGAGAAATTTCCTTGGAGGAGCATAAAAATTACATCCATACCCTTAAAGAGCAGTGGGCCAAAGAATTACTGACATAATAATGGATAAAGTGGGAACCAAAGGAAGCCGAGAAGAAGGAGGAAGAACATGTACAACAACTACAACAAGATGTCAAGGATTTGACTAAGGAAAAAGGTAAAATGCATGAACTCACCTTAAACATTTTAGGTTGTAGGGTGTCATCTCTGTCTTATCCAATTTTCTTGTGGGGGAAATTTTATATTTTTCAGTTGAAGGCTATCAATGAGAACATATCCTATAACAGAGAATCCACTCGAATTTTCCTGATTTTTTTCCACTCATGTGACTTTGATGGACATAGCTTCATATGTGAACTTTTATTAGATAATATATTTGATAAGAATGCTTTTTTGCAAATGGTTGTAAACATTTTCTCATACGTGGTAGATTTGAAGTTACATGCTTTCATATATTTTATGAGAAACCAAATTATTGGCATCTTTCCATGAAATCATCTGTTGCAAATGAAGAGAAGGATACATTGTGGGTAAGGCCAGAACCTGGTATGGATACTCAGATGAGACATGAATTTAGAATTATTCTTAGTACCCCTAACATGGTGGAAAAACTATCCCACTAAAGGAGAAGAATTCTTATGTTTCTCCTTAATTTCTTTGCACAACTAAAAAGTAAATCATTAGTCGGATGTTTGAAATGAACAAAAGCTAGAAGTGAAAGACTACAAGGGATCCTTTTGGGTTCTCCACTTTTGTGATTGTTGTTACTCAAGTCCCTCAGCATTCCCTAATTATGGAAACAATGGGAGCTTTCTGGATCGGAATAGGACTCAAATTCAGGTTTCCTTTGATTTGGCTTCTAGTTGAGGACTTCCATCCCAACTTCCATTTGAGCAGATATGAGAAAGAATCCTTGACGTAGTAGCTTATGTCTACTCAAGGATAAAATCTAGTTAAGGAAGACACTACCAGCACCTATGATTTTACAGAGTTACATCAGCAACATATTGGTGTTGCCATGAATAGGGAATCTGAGCATTCTGAAGAATCTACATGAGGATATGAAATGGCTTCAGTTGGGGGGAGATGTTGGGTAGAATATTTAAGGATATTTCAGGCACCTTCTTCCTTATTTTTGGAAATTTCCCTTCATCGAATCTATAAATTCCTTGAAAGAATGGCACTCTTCCTAGTTAAAGAATCAACCTTCTCTCTGAAATATTATGATTCCATTTTTTGTTAAATATTGAGTGAAATAATGTATTTTTGGAATGACTAACCAGGGCCAGTATGGAAGAGATCTTTTGGATCTTTTTATTTCAGGTGTTGTTGTAATTACTAAAGGCCATGGGTAGATAGTTGTTGTTGTCACTTTCTATTACACCCCGAGTTTGTTGTTACACCCTGAGTTTGTTGTTACATCTTAAAATTTCTGCTACACCATAAAATACCAAAGACCATGGTCGTTATTCTGAAGATAGTTATTGAATACCATGAGACGTAACTTTATGTGGTTAATTGAAGAAATATCTGAGAAGTTACGATTGGAAATATGGTGTAACCGTAATAGTTCTTTTAATCGAAAACAATTTGAAACAATTTATATTTTATTTTAATTCAATCAGCACGAGAATCACAAGATTATCATGACTGATTCGTTCCCTTATTTTGGTGCTTGTAAAATATTTTATAAAAAGGCTTAGTATCATAAGAAGGGGACCAAAACACACGAACAATGCCAACATTTGATACTCTATATTTCAGTTACTTTAATACAACATGTATTTGGTGATGATTCTATGAATTAATTTTGTGTTGAATCTTTAACTAGATTTCGTTCCATCCCCACACCCTGTTAAGGAGGAAGGACCCTCCTTTTTAGCCAGGATTGCAATATTAGTAGGTTATTTTCTTTCTTTATATATACTGGCACGGATTTATTATTGTCATTGCATACATTTTACAACATACACACTTTTTTTTTCAAACTCATTATATGTCATTACACCGGGTATTTGGTCAGACATATAATATTAAATTATTGTTGCAATCTAGTTAATGATGCATGGAGCGTGTATTCCTATTTTAAATTTTATGAAGTGTGGATTCTTTGTTTGTTGAGTGAATGTCATTCTTACAGTGTGTTTTTAATTTCTCAAGTGTGAATTTCATTTTTGCAAGAATGATTTAAAATCCTGCAAGTGTGTTCAACAAAATTTTACATTTTACTCTGGTTGTTTATGTATTGGCACAGATAGTTCATACACTATTGAAATAAAAATACCTACCCTGGTTGATAATTAATGGTTATAGTTCAGTAGTTTTAAGAGTGATAAAACTGCACAAATAGGGGCAACCTCCTTTACATTACATAAATGAACAATTCTTGTATGATACAAATTACAAGACCTCCTTTGTATATATAGGAGTCTAAGGGGTCACAATATAATAAAAGCTTACATAAGAATAATAATGTAAGGGAAAAACAATAAAAATAATTGGCTTATATGGGGCAGAACAATAACAATATGGGTGCTACATGGGCACAACAATATCAATGAGGGGGATGTACACTAACAATAATAATAAAGGGGTTCTACTAGTATTATCGGGACCTAACATAACAGAAGGATTTGCAATGGAGTAAGATTTTTTTTTATAATTCAATTAAGGATCAAATTCCCTAGAAGGTGAAGAAGATGTGTGAATGGCAGCGGAATGATAATGACTATAATCATGATGAATGGTCATGCCGTTAGTTTCCCAATATTTACTATCAATATGAAGATAATCAAGGATGGGATTCCAAGTGTTATTTCCAGGCTCCGGTTTAGGAATTTTATGTATGTTGGAATGAGGCCTAAGAGATAGAATTGCACTATTTTGATATATAAGAGTAAAATAAGAAACATTAGTATATTCAAGATATAGGTGGCCTTTTGTATATAAGTGGTGAAACTCATCAGAATTTTCAGTAAAATGCGTTGAGAAGTGAATTTCCTTATTCCTCCTTGCATCCCACAAGCTAGGTTGTTTATTTCCCGATTTGGGTATTTCCTTGACATCAACACTTCGAACTCATCTCTACAATTCAACCAAATTTTAATAACATCTAGCCTAAATAGGTTAATTTGAAACATTAGCCTAATTCCCTTTAAAATTACTACAACTATCATGCATTAATAGGAATAAAAATATTTTCATCTAAAATAAATGAGGCTGTAATAGGAATGATAATATGGAAGGCGATGAAAGTTAACAAGGAAATGAAATTCGAGAGGCTACAAAATCAGACCTTGAAATTATATGAATCCTTGATACATTTGAATTTTTTACATATATTCCTTTTTAAAAATGTGTTGATTCCTCTTCACATGTATTTCATTATGTTATATTTTGATAAATAAATATTTTGACTAACAAGACACCACAAAATCGAGATTTCATAGTCAATTCGAAGAGTTTTTCCTTTTCATTATTTTTCTCTTTATTTTATATATATATGTATATATAGTCTTTTCGATAATTATTTTCACAAAATAGGGTTCGACCCTCAGTGTGTTGAGGTGGGAAAAATGAGTTTGACTTTAAGAAATTCACAATGGAAACAGATGCATGAGTAATTAGAGAAAAATTATCGTGCTTATCTATGAGAATATTAAATATCATGAGAGAGTCAATGAAAATTTCAAATCTTCAAGCAAAAAAGTGTTTTGAGAAATGTTCATTTATGCCCTGCAAGATTTTTACATTTGATGATTGAAAGGAGGGTAATTGTAATATAGCATGACATTGAAAATTCGAGATCGAAGTGATGTTTCGAAAATTTAGGGATCCATTAATCGAAGAAATCATTTCGAATTTGAGTGTTATTATTGAAATATCAATGAATTTGCACAAAATTCTTTTGTTTGATTAAGGTTTGAGATTGTGAAATCAAAGGAATTGAATAACACATGGAAAACACAACTATGGAATAGGGCGAGGAATAAGTATAAAAATCCAGAAAGTATCGTCAATAGGAGAAACAAAAAAGTAATTAACCCTAAAAAATACTTGCAAGTATGTAATTAACTATTACATAAATTGTCATTGCAATACTAGTGAAAGCATCAAATATATATCATAGTCCAAGTCGATGGTCCTCTTTCAAACTTCTAGTTTGAGCTTGGTGATTATGGTAGAAACGAAGGCAGTATAAACCCCAAATGATCTAGAGTAAAAAGTTTTAACATAGATTAGCCTAACATAGTGTATTCTAACCTCGCGTATCCTAGCCTAACCTATTTTAACATATAATACCATCCTCTAGGCCAACCTACTCTAGCCTAGTTTATCCTACTCTAGCCTAGCCTATCCTTCTCTATCCTAGGCTAATCTATCCCTACCTAGTCTATTGCTACCTTGTTTTGCCCAAGCCTGAGTTATTATAGGATAGACTAGTTTACTATAGCCTATTGCAGCCTAACTTTCAATAGATTATCCTAGCCTCCTCTATGTTATCCTAGCACAGCCTACTCTAGCCTAGCCTACTGTCATCTAGAATTACTTACTCTAGCCTATGATAATATAGTCTAGCCTACTCCATCTTAATTTAGTGAAATATAGCCTATGCTATTGTATAATAGCCTATCTTACTCTAGCCTTGCCTAGCCTAACCTATTCTCGACTAGCCTACTCAAGCCTAGTCTAGCCTAGTATATTCTAGCCTAGCTTAGCCTACTAGAGCCTAAAATAGCCTAGCCCACTCTTGAATAGCCTAACATACTCTATCCTTTCCTTGACTAGCCTACTCTTTCCTAGCCTAACCTACTCTTTCCTCACCTACCCTACCCTATTGTATCATATCTTATCCTAGCATAGCCTAATGTATAATAGTGTAGTCTACTCTAGCCTAGCTTAGCCTAGAACAGTCTACTCTACCCTAGGTTAGCCTAACATAGTCTACTGTAGCCTAGCTTTGCCTAACATAGCCTACTATACCCTAGCCTAGCCTAACCTACTCTAGCCTAGCTTAGTCTAACCTACTCTTGCCTATTATATCCTTCTCTAGCCTTCCCTAGCATACTCTATCCTAGGCTAACCTGCTCTCGCCTATCTTACCCTACTTTATCCTATCTTAGCCTAATGTACCCCACAATGTACATACTCTAGCATCAGCTATTCGAGCATATATTACTCGATCCTAGACTAGTGTAGTCTAGCTTGGTATAATCTAGCCTATCCTTGTGTTCTCTATGCTAACCTATCCTATCCTTGCCTACTCTAGCCTAGCATACTCTAGCCTAGTCTACTCTACCCTAGGCTACTCTAGCCTAGGCTAGACAAGCCTAACCTACTCTCTCCTAGCACAACCTAGCCTAACCTAATATAAAGTGACCTAGTGTATCCTAATTTAACCTACTTTAGCCCATCATACTCTACTATAACCTACTCTAGTGTAGTGTATTCTATCTAAGCCTTGCCTAAGCTACTTAAGCCTAATCTTGCCTATCCTAGCTTAGTATTCCCTAATGTAGCCTTGTGTAAGGTACTTTGTCGTAAACTACTAAACCCTAGCCTACTATTAGCTAGCCTAGCTTACACTAGCCTAGGCTAGCCTACTATAGCCTATCCTAGGCTTTCCTACTATAGCCTACTCGCACCAACATATCCTAGCCTACTCTAGTGTAGCATACTATACAGTAGCCTACTCTAGCCTATCTTAGCTTAGTCAGATTATTCTAGCCTATTCTTTCCTATCCTTCATCACTTTAGCTTAACTTACTCTATCCTTTCTTAACCTAGCCTACTTTATCCTAACTTAGCCTAGCATAGCCTAGTCTAATATATCCTAGTCTAGCCTAGTGTAACCTAACCTATACTAGTTTTTCATAGTCTAGCCTAAACTACCGATGTAGTCTTCTCTACCCTAGCCTACACTAGCCTAATCTACCCAATATCAGCCTACCCTAACCTACTCTCGCCTATCTTAGCCTTGTGTGGCCTACTTCAACTTAGCTTTGCCTAGACAAGCATAACCGACATTACTATAGCCTATCCTATCCTTTCCTACTCTAGCCTATCCTATCCTAGCCTACTGTAACTTACTCTAACATATTCTACTAGCTATCCCATTGTAATGTAGCCTCCTCTAGCCTAGCCTATCATAATCTTTCTTAAATTAGCCTATTGGTGCTTAGCCTAGCTCGCTTTAGACTAACCTACACTCACATAGTCTAGCCTAGCTTAGACTATTCTTAGATTATATATATATATATATATATATATATATATATATATATATATATATATATATAAGAAATAGAAAAATAATGAAAGGACAAACCCTTTGAATTGACTATGAAATCTCGAAATTGTGGTTTCTTGTTAGTCAAAATATTTATTTATCGAAATATAACAGAATGAAATACTTGTGAAGAGGATCAACCCATTTTTAAAAAGAAATATATGTAAAAAATTCAAATGTATCAAGGATTCATATAATTTTAGGGTTTGATTTTGTAGCCTCTCGAATTTCATTTCCTTGTTAACTTTCATCGCCTTTCATACTATCATTCCTATTGCATTAGCAGAGTACTAAGTTTTTGTTTTTAACTATAGTTAAATCCCCTACAGTCGAGGGTTTTAACACATTAATTATTAAGTTTCCTTCTATCAAGGGTATTTCAATTTGAAGGCATGCTTGTTAAATTTATTTTCTTACTTCTGTAGAATTATGTTTCTTATCTCTTTTTGTCGAGGGTTTTAAAATCTAAAGCCATTTTTATCAATTTTATGTCTGATAACTTCTGTAAAATTTTGTTGCTTAGTTTTTTCTTTGGATTATTACACATGTTATAGTTTAGATTTTGAAATGGTTAAACACATTTTTGTAGTCCCTTGTTGGGATCATTCACTGTTCCGATATGGATTATCTGTAGCTATTTTTGAGTTTTTTTTTATATGAAATATTTAGTTTGGTTACAATCCTTTCAAGTGAGGATTTCCTTAGACTGGTAAGGTCCAGGGCTAACATGTCCTCTTGAAAGTTTTCCTTATGTGACCACCCCACACTGCCATGCTTTACGTAATATATAATAATAAAATGAATACCATACCCTTGGATTATATTGTTTTGGTTAAATATGTAACTCACTTACCAGTTGTCTTTGTTTAGATTTTCATCTCTATAGTTATTAACCATTTGTTCATAAATTTCGACCTTGAATAAAATAGAGGCATACTTATAGGTTGTAGTTCTATTAATACTCAACTTTCTTTATATTTTTATATGTAGTATAATAATCTCAAAAAATCTTTCTTTAACACAGTTTCCATACCAAAATTTATAGTTCTACATACTTATCTATTATGAAGACTGCAGGGTCACAATCTCACACTAGGATGTGATACATCACCCAAACAATGAGACCAGTCGATACTACGTCTCTCCAATGATCCATTGCACACTTGGGATTTAGAACATTTTATGGTGTAGGGTTAAGTCCATATGGTCCCAACCAAACATGTTCCTTCCATTGTACATCACTGCTTAACAATTCTACTGGTTCCTTACCAGCCCATAATAACAAATTGTCTCTCTCTCTTCAGCCTTAGGTACCTTTACCCTCTCGGCCTCCTTCCTTTAATAGAAAATCCATGAGGAAGGTTTGGGCATGTAACTACCCTACCCGCTAATCTTAACTGTCCCATGTTCCTATGTGAGTTCTCTTTCTATCACATCCATAATGGACGTATGAAACACATATTTTCATTCCTGCATATACAAGTATAAATTTTTTTTTATTTAATTACTCAACATAATTAATTCAAGTAGTTTCCAATTCAGTAATAAAAGATAAATCAAGGCTTAATAAGTTTACTTGTTTTTTTACAAGGGGGAATTACATCTCCCACCCCCCTGAGCAAAACATCGTCCCAATGTCTCTATGTATCAAAAAAAGTAGGATAAGCATCCATCACGAACCCTTCATCTTCCCAGGTAGCCTCTTTTGGGCTAAAGTGCTTCCATTGCACTTTAACCTGGATGATAACTCACTTCCGCAACGTTACTTCTCTTCGGTCTAATATCCATAGTGGTTCGACCAGAAACTCCTTATCTGGTTCAACCTGTCAAAATTCATAGACATAATTATTTTCTTTCTGTTTATTTATAATATGTTAGGAAATTATATATTACAAAGCAATGCAACACATAAAATATGCGGAAAAACACAAACACACAAAACACATCAAACCAGAGAGACACAGATATATGTGGTTCAGTCAGTTTGGACTATGTCCACCTCAAATAGCCAGTCCTTCCTTTCTATTATCCAGCAAAATTTAGAGACACAACCTACAGCAGATCCACTGTAATATACTTTGTTCTCTCTCATAGTCTCCCTATTTGTTTCTCGCTCTGAGAATACACATACAATACACAGTCGCAATACAATACCCTCACACAAAATGAGGGGTTGCCTTCTAGGGAAAAAAACCCTACATCAAACATAACTTCTACCATCAGATTATCTACCTAATGAGCAACCCAGATTGACTAGAAATTACTATACTTTTACAAGGAAATTTTACATCTATTTTTAGCTTCGGGGGCGCTACCTCCGAAACCCCTCGCCAGAGACAAAGTTACTAATGGACATAACTAAACCATTCTAGCTTTCTGGCAATGAGCATATAAATAAAAGAACTCTAACTTCATCCTCAAAGTTTACCCCTACATAAATCAAGTGACTAGTAACTGTATTAAAATTATTTAAATGGTCTACAACAGATCCACCTTCCGACATCTTCATATTAAATAAATGTTTCATAAGAAATACCTTGTTTGAGGCCTAGGGTTTTTCATATAGTTTCACAAATGAATTAATCAAACCCTCTGTCATTCTTTCCTTCGAAATATTGAAGGATACTGACATCGCGAGGCACAACCGTACTGTTCCAAGTGCCTTTCTATCGAAAATATCCCATTCTGCGTCTGTCATAGTCATCGGCTTCTTTCTTCTTCTGCTCAATGGTAGGTATAGATATTTATGATACAGATAATCTTCCATCTACATCTTCCACAGCAGGAAGTTTTGGCCATTAAATTTATCGACCCTAAACTTACCATCTTCCGCCAATATTTCTCCCACTCGAATGAGGAACCCTTCTTTCCTACAATTTTATCAGCCAAAAAGACCTTCGGCTCCGATACGAGTTGTTAGAAAATTATATATTAAAGAGAAGTGAAACACATAAAATATACGGAAAAACACAAACACACAGAACACATAAAACCAGAGAGACAAAGATATACGTGGTTCACCCAGTTTGGACTACGTCCACCCTTGATCCGGATTTATGCAGGAACGCAACAAAATATATAAATAACCATGAACATAGAGATGCAGCAGAAATAATGCTTCATTTCATTAATATCAAATGACAGAAATATGCTACAGGCATAATGGAAATAAAATAGCTAGGGTGCTGGTAGCGAATCTCTGAGAAGAGATGTGATGGCTACAGACCTCTGAACTGTGTTACAATGAGGTTCGAGGGCCTATTTATTGTTGAGAAACAATGTAGAATCTGAAACGTCAAAAAACCTAACCGTAGGAGATGAGGCGCCAAAACTGTGGGCGCCCGTTTGGGTAAATTGGTGGTTCAACTTCCCGGGGGCATAACTTTGGCACCCGATCTCCGTTTGACACGCTCAATAGCTCGTTAGAAAGATCTATCCGAGGAATTCAATTTTTGAACGAGAAACATCGGTCCATGGACCCATGTTGCTCTCCGTTTTCCCAAAAAATGTCGTTTAGGGCCTCAAAACGGCTCCGGAAGTTCAGGACCCGAAAAACTGCTAAAAATAGTAAGTTTTGTTGCAACTTGAAAATTGAAAGAACTGAAGATGGGGGTTCAAATGGAATAGGTGGGTGGCCACCAATATCCACCTAGATCATTAAGCCCCCAAAACGGCTCCAAGAGTGGAGGACCCGAAAACCTGCTAAAAATAGTAAGTTGTGCTGAATGTGAAAAGCTGCAAGAATTGATGGTGCTGGTCCAAATGGAATAGGTGGGTGGCCAACGATATCCACCTGGATCATTCCTCCCTCCTTAGGAAGCAATGGTCCCCATTGCGTTGAGATCATCCATGAGACGAGGCAAATTCTGTTGAACTGAGTATTAGATGTGTTGAAGATGTCATGGACCTGCGGGTGGACATGCTGGATGCGTTTAGTAAATTTGGTTTCTTTATCAGCCTCATACAGTACATGTTTGGATTCTGTATGTGTAGTTGCAGGATGTATGGAAACATCGGGTGGTGGTGCATTGGGAGTCGGATCAATGGAGTGCTTGTCCTGACAGTGTAGAGGAACCTCTATGAGTGAGGAGAAATTGTCATCGTATTCCTCCATGACTTTGTCCATCTGCTGCAGCCGTGAAAGGGAGCCCTGTTTCGAGGTTGTGGCCACAATATTCTTCTTTCCCTGTGAGTGAGTCGTAAGGAAAATGAATTTCTTGGTCTGGGAAACAATCTTACTGCGTTGTTTTGCAGTAGTCAAAGAGATGGCAGGAGGCGGTACTACCTCCGGTATCCTGTACAAGTTATTTCCCAAAGTAATAATAACAGCACAAGGCCTAGACTCATACACAGCATGTTGCCTCCACAAGTATGGTTGGCCCAATAATACATCAGCTACATCAAGAGGAGCAACATCACACAATACCTCATCCGTGAATGGCTTGATACTGTATGGAAGTCGGCACTGCTGGCGGATGCGGAGATCTCTCCCTGGGTGGAGCCACCTGATGGTATACGGCTGCGGGTGTGCTATGGTTGGTAGGCCGAGCCGCTTCATGACGTCTGCTGAAATGAGGTTCTTTTGGCTTCCGCTATCGACGAGAAACTGCAGCGGAGAACCCTTCACCCACATCTGCGACTGGAAGATGCGCTCCCCCTCCTCTGGATCCTCTGGACCCTCCTTCTGGATCTTGGTGGTGGCAACAATGGCACTGGGATCCGCATCAATGATCTGCTTCCCTTTGTCATTGCCTTTGTATGGTTCTAACTCAGGATCAGAAAATGCATCTGATTCGGGTGCCTTTAGTTCAGCCACCAAAGACTGTTTGGCCCGACACTCATTTGTGCTGTGAGTGGGGCTGTTATGAAATTCACACCACTTCCCTGTGTCCTTCTTTGGATTTGTGGTGTTGTTCTGAGTCGCATTGCTTTGGCCTTGCCCCTTGTTCTTCGGTTCGGGGGCACCTTTTGGATTCGCAGATCCAAAGTCTCGCTTCTTCTGCTTAAATTTCTGCTCGATCTTGGCGGCATAGCGATATGATGTGCCAAGCGATGTAATGTCGAGGAACTCCATTTCCTCCTGAATGTGTTTGTGCAGACAGCCGCGATACTTGAGCACCAAATGTCTCTCTGAATCTTTAATACCCAACTTTGTGCGCAAGGTATGGAACAGATTCGTCAGTTCGTGCACATCTTGATCCTTTTGTTGCCGCAGCGTGGTCCATTGGATGTATTTGTCCCTATAGCTCCCCACGGGTTAATATTGTTCCTTGATGCCGTCTCGGAATGAATTCCAAGTGGGTGTGGTCGAGAACAGAGAGGGTTCCCCTTCGCCCTCTTGCTCACGGTAGGTTTCCCACCAGTCTTTGACATGGGGGGCGGCTTTGAGGAGTGCAAAAATAATCTTTTCTCGGTCAGAGAAGTCATGGACCGAAAAATACCCTTCCAACAAATTTAACCATCTGTCTACAGCGTCTGCATCTATTTTTCCTTCAAATATAGGAATGTCAAAGTTTACCTGTACCTTGAAGGGAGTGGCGCCTCCAGAGTGGCTGTTGGATGCAGATGCGCCATATGTGGACAGTCGTTGAAGGATTTGAGCAAAGTTATCCATCATCGCGTTCCTTTGTTTCTCAAGGGCCTCCTCGAGCAGTATTTTGATAGGATCTCCTGCTCCCTCGTCTTTCTTTTCTTCCGCCATGGGAGGTCGTCGAGGTTTGCGAGGCTGATCTTGCAAGGGTTCAACCAGATCGAGCCCTAACTCCTTATACCCTGACTGCGTTGGGGACATGCAAAGAAAAACAAAGAAAGAGTAGACCCGCTCTGATTCCACTGATCCAGATTTATGCAGGAATGCAACAAAATATATAAATAACCATGAACATAGAGATGCAGCAGAAATAATGCTTCATTTCATTAATATCAAATGACAGAAATATGCTACAGGCATAATGGAAATAAAATAGCTAGGGTGCTGGTAGCGAATCTCTGAGAAGAGATGTGATGGCTACAGACCTCTGAACTGTGTTACAATGAGGCTCGAGGGCCTATTTATTGTTGAGAAATAATGTAGAATCTGAAACGTCCAAAAACCTAACCATAGGAGATGAGGCGCCAAAACTGTGGGCGCCCATTTGGGTAAATTGGTGGTTCAACTTCCCGGGGGCATAACTTTGGCACCCGATCTCCGTTTGACGCGCTCAATAGCTCGTTAGAAATATCTATCCGAGGACTTCAATTTTTGAATGAGAAACATCAGTCCATGGACCCATATTGCTCTCCGTTTTTCCAAAAAATGTCGTTTAGGGCCTCAAAACGGCTCCGGAAGTTCAGGACCCGAAAAACTGCTAAAAATAGTAAGTTTTGTTGCAACTTGAAAATTAAAAGAACTGAAGATGGGGGTTCAAATGGAATAGGTGGGTGGCCACCAATATCAACCTGGATCATTAAGCCCCCAAAACGGCTCCGAGAGTGGAGGACCCGAAAACCTGCTAAAAATAGTAAGTTGTGTTGAATGTGAAAAGTTGCAAGAATTGATGGTGCTGGTCCAAATGGAATAGGTGGGTGGCCACCGATATCCACCTGGATCAACCTTGAATAGCTATTTTTTCCTTTTTGTTATCCAGCGAAATGAAGAGACACAACCTACAACAAATCCGCTATAATATCCTCTATTCTCTCTCACAGTCTCCCTATCTATTTCTCGCTCTGAAAATACACATACAATACACAGCCGCAATACAATACCCACATACAAAATGAGGGGTTTCCTTCTAGGGCAAAAAACCCTACATCAAACATAACTTCTACCGTTAGATCATCTGCCTAATGAATGGCCCAGGTTGACTAGAAATTACTATACTTTTAAAAGGAAATTTTACATCTTTTTTTAGCTTCAGGGGAGCTACCCCCGAAACCCCACGCTAGAGAGAGAGTTGCTAATGGCCATAGCTAAACCATTCCATATTTCTGGCAATGATCACAGAAATAAAAGAGCCCTAACTTATTCATAAAATTTTACCCCTACAGAACTTAACTGACTAGTAACTGTATTAAAATCGTTTAAATGGTTTGCAATAGATCCACCTTCCAACATCTTCATATTAAATAAATGTTTCATAATAAATACCTTGTTTGAGGCTAAGGTTTTTTCATATAGTTTTGCCAATGCCTTAATCAAACCTTCTGTTGTTGTTTCCTTCAAAATATTGAAGGCTACCGATGCCGCAAGGCACAATCGTACTATTCCAAGAGCCTTTTTATCGAGAATCTCCCATTCTGCATCTGTCATAGTCATTAGGTTCTTTTCTTTTCCACTCAATGCTAGGTACAGATCTTTCTAATGCGGATAATCTTTCATATGCATCTTCCACAGGGGGGAGTTTTGGTCGTTAAAATTCTCAACCCTAAACTTACCATCTTCCACCATTGCTCCCACTCAAACTAGGAATCCTTCATTCCTGCGAGTTTATCAGCCAAACAGACCTTCGGCTTTGATACCAGTTGTTAGAAAATTATATATTACAGAGCAACGCAACACACAAAATATGTGGAAAAACAAAAACACACAAAACACATAAAACCAGAGAGACACAGATATACGTGGTTCACCCAGTTTGGGATACATCCAACCCGAACAGCTAGTCCATCCTTTCTATTATCCAGCAAAATGAAGAGACACAACCTACAAAAAATCCTCTATAATATCCTTTGTTCTCTCTTACAATCTCCCTATCTATTTCTCGCTCTAAGAATACACATACAATACACAGCCGCAATACAATACCATCATACAAAATGAGAGGTTGCCTTCTAGGGAAAAAGACCCTACATCAAACATAACTTCTATCGTTAGATCATCCGCCTAATGAACAACCCAGATTGACTAGAAATTAGTATACTTTTACAAGGAAATTTTACATCTATTTTTAGCTTCGGGGAAGCTACTCCCGAAACCCCTTGCCAGAGGCAGAGTTACTAATGGCCATAACTAAACCATTCCATATTTTTGGCAATGAGCACAGAAACAAAAGAGCCCTAACTTCATCATCAAATTTTACCCCTACAGAACTTAACTGACTATTAATTGTATTAAAATCATTTAAATGGTCTGCAACAGATCCACCTTCTGACATCTTCATATTAAATAAATGTTTCATAAGAAATACCTTGTTTGAGCTCGAGGGTTTTTTCATATAGTTTTTCCAATGGGCTAATCAAACCCTTTATCTTTGTTTCCTTCGAAATATTAAAGGCTACCAATGCTGCGAGGCACAACTGTACTATTCCAAGTGCCTTTCTATCGAGAATCTCCCATTTTGTGTCTGTCATAGTCGTCGGCTTCTTTGTTTTTACGCTCAATGGTGGGGCAGATATTTCTGATATAGATAATCTTGCATCTGCATCTTCCACAGTAGGAAGTTTTGGCCATTAAATTTCTTGTCCCTAAACTTACCATCTTCCACCATTGCTCCCACTCAAACCAAGAATCCTTCTTTCTTGCCAATTTATCAGCCAAACAGACCTTCGGCTCTGATACTAGTTGTTAGAAAATTATATATTATAGAGCAATGCAACACATAAAATATGCAAAAAAAAAACCAACACATAAAACACATAAAACCAGAGAGACATGGATATACGTGGTTCACCCAATTTTGGCTACGTCCATGCCGAACAGCCAGTCCTTCCTTTCAATTGTCTAGAAAAATGAAGAGACATAACATACATCAGATCCACTGTAATATCCTTTGTTCTCTCTCATAGTCTCCCTATCTGTTTCTTGATCTGAGAATACACATACAATACACAGTCGCAATACAATACCCTCATACAAAACGAGGGGTTTCATTCTAGGACAAAAACCCTACATGAAACATAACTGCTACCGTAAGATCATCCACCTAATGAATGGCCTAGATTGACTAGAAATTACTATACTTTTACAAGGAAATTTAACATCCTTTTTTAGCTTCAGGGACACTACACCCAAAACCCCCCGCCAGAGACAGTGTTAGTAATGGCCATAACTAAACCACTCCATCTTTCTAGCAATGAGCACATAAATAAAAGAGCCCTAACTTCATCATCAAATTTTACTACTATAAAAATTAACTGATGGGTAACTGTATTAAAATGATTTAAATAATCTGCAGCAGATCCACCTTCCGACATCTTCATATTAAATAAATGTTTCATAAGAAATACCTTGTTTGAGGTTGAGGTTTTTTCATATAGTTTCGCCAATGCCTTAATCAAACCCTCTGTTGTTGTTTCCTTCGAAATATTCAAGGATACCGACACTGCAAGGCACAAATACAGACGCCGCAAGGCACAACCGTAATGTTCCAAGTGCCTTTCTATCGAGAATCTCCCATTCTGCGTCTGTCATAGTCGTCGGCTTATTTGTTTTTTCGCTCAGTGGTAGGTACAGATATTTCTGATACAGATAATCTTCCATCTACATCTTCCACAGTGGGAAGTTTTTGGCGTTAAATTTCTCGACCCTAAACTTACCATCTTCCACCATTTCTCCCACTCAAACTAGGAACCCTTCCTTCCTGCAAGTTTATCAGCCAAACAGACGTTCGGCTCTGATACCAGTTGTTAGAAAAATATATATTATAGAGCAATACAACACATAAAATATTCGAAAAAAAACAAACACACAAAACACATAAAACCATAGAGACACAAATATACGTGGTTCACCCAGTTTGGGCTACGTCCACCCAAAACAGCCAGTCTTTCCTTTCTATTATTGAGAAAAATGAAGAGACACAACCTACAATAGATCCGTTGTAATATCCTATGTTCTCTCTCACATTCTCCCTATCTTTTTCTTTCTCTAAGAATACACATATGATACATAGCCACAATACAATACCCTCATACAAAACGAGGGGTTGCCTTCTAGGGTAAAAAACCCTACATCACACAGAACTTCTACCGTTAGATCATCTGCTTAATGAACGACCCAGATTGACTAGAAATTACAATACTTTTACAAGGCAATTTCACATCAGTTTTTAGCTTCAGGGGCACTACCCCCAAAACCCCCCACCAAAGACAGAGTTACTAATGGCCATAACTAAACCATTCCAGCTTTCTAGAAATGAGAAGAGAAATAAAAGAGCTATAACTTCATAATCAAATTTTACCCCTACAGTACTTAACTAACTGGTAGCTGTATTAAAATCATTTAAATTGCTTCCAACAAATCCACCTTCCAACATCTTCATATTAAATAAATGTTTTATAAGAAATACCTTGTTTGAGGCTGAGGATTTTTCATATAGTTTCTCCAATCCCTTAATCAAACCCTCTGTTGTTGTTTCCTTCAAAATAGTGCAAGATACAGACACCGCGAGGCACAACCATATTGTTCCAAGTGCCTTTCTATCGATAATCTCCCATTATGCGTCTGTCATAGTCGTCGGCTTTGTTGTTTTTCCCCTTAATGGTAGGTACATATCTTTCTGATACATATAATCTTCCATCCGCATCTTTCACAGCGGGAAGTTTTGGCCGTTAAATTTCTCGACCCTAAACTTACCATCTTCCACCGTTACTCCCACTCAAACGAGGAACCCTTCTTTCCTGCGATTTTAACATCCAAACAGACCTTCGGCTTTGATACCAGTTGTAAAAAAATTATATATTACAGAGCAATACAACACATAAAATATGCAGAAAAACACAAACACACAAAACACATAAAATCAAAGAGAGACAGATATATGTGGTTCACCCAATTTGGGCTACGTCCACCTTGAACAGCCAGGATTTCCTTTCTATTATCTAGAAAAATTAAGAGACAGAACCTACAGCAGATCTGTTGCAATATCCTCTGTTCTCTCTCATAGTCTCCTTATATTTTTCTCTCCCTAAGAATACACATACAATACATAGCCGCAATACAATACCCTCATACAAAGCGAGGGGTTGCCTTATAGGGAAAAAAACCCTACATCAAACATAACTTCTACCGTCAGATCATCCGCTTAATGAATGACCGAGATTGGCTAGAAATTACTATACATTTACAAGGAAATTTTACATATGCTTTTAGCTTCAGGGGCGCTGCCCCCGAAACCCCTCGCCAGCGGGGGGCTCCATAAAATCGCAGCCGCCCCCCTGGACCCCTGAGGCAGTGTACAATTACGGGCAGCATTGCCACCCCGTTAAGAACAAGGGTCCAATGATGTGATACAAAATGAAGAAGATAATCAAGCTCCACACCCGACATAATCAACATTTAGTCGGTTTACCACACACACACACACACACACACACATATATGTATTCTTTCATATACACTTTACCTATATATCCTTTGCCCTAATTATATGTCTAGGATCATAGACATATTATTAGGGAAAAGGATATACAGGTAAATTATATATGCAAGAATATATATATATATATATATATTAAAATGAGACATGGAATACATTATGTATTCTTATATGGCTATGTGGATTTAACTGGTAGGTTACAGGTCCAATGCGAGCTAGAATTTGCAAAGGGCTAAAAAAACAAGGGGCCAATTTTTCACATCCCCCCCATCACAAAGTACTCTTCTTGGGTTTAACGAGTACATATACATGATCCCCTACTAGAAATTCCTATTAACTTCATATTTTATCTACATATGTTTTATATCTCTCTTGAGCAACACTCAAGTTCCTTCTTACTTTCTTTAATGTATCCTCCATTTCCCTTAACATGTCTAGTCCTAAGATTAGTTTATCCTCTAGACTGCTCCAATTAATAGGTATCCTACATTTTCGCTCATACGAAAATTCAAACCGACTCATCTTTAATGACACCTGGAAGTTTTTATTATAAGAAAGCTATACTAAACGAAAATATTCTTCCCATTTATATGGTTGTTGGATCATGAAATTTTTTAACATGTCCTCAATAACTTGACTTACTTGCTCAGTCTTCTCGTCCATCTGAGCAATGATAAGCGGTACCGAACTGTCTTTGTGTACCCAATCCAGAAAACAAGGTTTTCCATAAATTTGATGTGAACTTCACGTCTCTATATGATATTAACATTTTTGGAACCCCATGTAATCTAAAATTTTATCTCACAAAAATATCAGCAATTTGCACAGTTTTAAAAATGGGCCGCACCAGTAATAAAATGTGCAACTTTACTAAATTTGTCCACCCCAACCATTATTGATTCATTTTTTCGTCTAGATCTAGGAAATACAGTGATAAAATATGATATAATAACTTCCATTTCCATTCAGGATTGGGTAGAGGATGTAGCAACCTTTCGGGGTTCTCGTGATCATCCTTAAATTTTTGGGATTTGAAACATTTTGCCAAATAATCAGGAGCCTCATATTTCATACCTGGCCAAAAATATTTTTTCCTCAATGCTGAAATTAATTTTTGATAACCATGGTGTGTGGTATAAGGGATTTTGTGACTTTCATCCAAAATTAATTGATTGAGACTTTGTTGATTGGGAATGTACAATTTTCCTCTATAAATTAACATTCCCTTCTCATTGACCTCTTATCCCAACTATATTTCCTTCTTGTCCTGAATTTTTTCTTGTTGCCATAAAAATTGATATTATATATCCCTTAGACCCATGTCTTTAATGAGATATGTTAAATTAGTTTTATCTTGAATAAATGAAATTTCATACACACAATGTAATTTCCTACTTAAAGCGTTAGCAACTCTATTATCCATACCCTTAAAGTGCTTTATTTCGAAATGGAATTTGCTCAAAAAGGAAGCCCATCTGGCTTGTTGATAATTAAGAGTAGGTTGACTGAAATAATTTTTCAAACTATTATAATCTATTATTAAGATCAATTTCGTACTGAAAATATAATGTCGCCACATTTTTAAAGCATGCACCACTACATCCAATTCCATGTCTTACATGAAGTATTTCTTTTCATGTTCTTTTAGTTTTCGGGACCGATAGGCTTCCACCTTACGTTCTTGCATTAGTACTCAACCCATCCCTTCCTTGCTGGCATATTTACAAACAAAAAACTCATTTTCATGGTCAAAAAATTTCAATACAGGGTTTGTGGTAAGCAAATGCTTCAACTTATCAAAGTTCTTTTCGAATTTCGTTGTCCAATGGAAATCTTTCCCTTTCTTCTACAAGGAATTCAGGGGATAAGTAGCCCTGGAAAAGCCCTTTATAAAACACCGGTGAAACCCGATCAACCCCAGAAAGAACTAAATTTCAGATACATTTTTTAGGAACAATCCATTTCAAAATATTCCTAATTTTCTTTAGATCAACCGCAATTCCCTCCTGAGAGATCACATGTCCCAAATACTAAATTTTATCCTTAAAGAACTTGCATTTAATGTATTTAGCATAAATTTTATGTTCTCACAAGTTTTTTAACGCAGTCTGCATATGTTTCTTATGTTCTTCCATGTTTTTAGAGTAATTATAATGTCATCAATAAATATTAATACAAAATTATCAAGATATTGATGGAAGATGATATTCATGAGATGTGTGAAGGTGGCAGGGGCATTGGTGAGCCCAAAAGGTAACACCACAAACTCGTAATATCCATACCACATTCGGAAAACAGTTTTACATATGTCTTCATCTTTGATATGCATCTAGTGATACCCAGATCGTAAGCCAATTTTCAAAAACATTGTAGCACCTTTAATTTGGTCGAATAGATCATGTATCCGAGGTAACATATATTTATTCTCGATTATAATTTTTTTAAGATGTTAGTATTAAATACACAATTTTAAAGTACCATCCTTATTTTTAACAAATAAAATAGGGGCTTCCGAAGGTGACACAATTGGGAAGATGTATCCTTTATCCATCAATTCTTGAAGCTGAAGTTTTAATTCAATCAGCTCAAGAATACTGATTCGATAGGGTTTTTTAGACACTGGGGAAAATCCAGTAATTAATTCAATGGTGAATTCTATATCTCACTTAGGTGGTATACGTGGTATCTCTTTAGGAAATATATCAGTAAATTCATGAACAACAGGTAAGTTTTCTAAAGTAGCAGTTTTCTCCTTAGAGTTAGAATACCCTACCTGAACTGCATATATTTTGCATTGAGAGGCAGTAACAGGTCTTAATTTCAGAGGTTTCCTAATTCCTTGAATTTCATGTCTAACCCTTCCTCATTAATGAAGTTAATAGTCTTTTTTTTGTAGTTCACCAAAGACGAATGAGATTAAATCGCATGTTGAAGGAGGAACAGTGGAGGGGAGACGGTGAGAATAAATCACAGGTTGAAGGAGTAACTAAGAACAAGTGTCCTATAAAATAAGTATAGGTATAGGTGGCATACATGGGAAAAATAGTTCTATATTATTTTTATAGGTGGCAGAAGATGGAATGGAACTGCTTTGATGCCTCCAAAACATTGTATTATTGAAAATATAAATCTTAGCCTAATTTTTGTAAGTTTATCGGCCTATCCTTTCAAGAGCCAAAAGCAAAAGAAAGCAAGATACTATTCTCCATTAATTCATTCTATGCTAATGAAATATAGTATATAGTTGGTTATTTTTCTTTATAACTTAAATAACAGCACGAACTAAATAACATTAAATACCAGTGAAAGAAAAAGCAAGAAAGATACTATTCCCCATTAATTCACTTTGTGCTAATGCAATATAGTATATACTTGGTTACTTTTCTTTATAACTTAAATAGTAACATGAACTAAATAGCATTAAATTCCAATGAATTAATGCTAGTATTAGTTCAGAGTGGTCAATTACCAATGATACATACAAGACATAATTGAAGGTTATAGCCTCCTCATCTCGGGAAGAGGCCAATAAGATGGAAAATGTTTTTATTGGTCATCAAAAATTAATTCATAAGTTTTATAGGCTGCAAAAATTCCAACTGCTTAAAAATTTATATTATTTGTCGTATGAATAACCGATGATTAATGCTAAGAGGACCTTTTGGATTACAATAGTCCCAGCCGCTGACAGTAGGGACTAATAAATGAACAAAATATTAAATATTAAAATAATAATTATAATAACTACAAATAAATAAATAAATTATAACAATCAATTTAATAAATAAAAAATTGTAAGCTTGGCAGGACTACATATCTATCATGTCCAATATATCACCCCGATCGGGTAGAGAATTGAACTAGTGACTTCACATCAAGGAGCGCCTTAACAGACCACTCGATCACTCACCATTTATCCAAGACCATGTGGACAATAAATTTAATAATTTAAATTTAATAAAAAAAATGATTTTAATGTATAATAAAAAATACATTTTGGAATTAAATTTAAAACTTTACATAATAAATCAAATTTATTTAAATAAAATTTATTACCCCCAAGAGGCACTCTCTAGCCTAGAATGGTAAAAATGTTATAATGTAATGTCATGATTGACCTTTTGACTCGATCAAATTACATAAAAATAAAATAAAATAACATAAATTTAATAATTATAATTATAATTAATAACTAAACCAGTTGAGATACATCTTAACTCCAAAGCTACCAAGCACCAAGAGGGATCAAATCTCTTGAGATGCAAACCTCTTTTAGAGTGAAAAGAGATTTGATCCCTCTTGGGGCTTGGTATATCTAGATTTAAAATGGATATAGGTTGGTATTTAATTATCAACTAGTTATAATCCCATACTTAACATAAAACTCATAACCTAACAAAAAACCATAATACCATAATCTCAAGCCTTACATTTTCTAGTATAAATAATACAATTCCATGGATAAGGATAGCATATTATGATTAAAAAAAAACATGACCATGATTCTATTGTATTTGTTATTAATACTAAAATATTGATAAAATAATATAATATATTTTTATAGTTTTATTTTATTTTTTAAGTTACATGTTTTCATTTTTAAGTGAATGTTTATTTTAATAACAATGTTAGAAGGGATCAGAGAAAAATGGTGAGTAGGTCAATAATATGTGTGAAGGAGGTGGTCATGGATGTGTTCCATCATGTGCTCAACCACCTTGCCTCTATTCCGACTAAGGATCATCTCCATGTTCGGCGAGTGAAGTTTTCAATCAATAGTGCAAGTAGAATGAATATCTATGAAGCACTCTATAACCATAGAATCGACCAAGGTTGGCTAAAAGAATACCAAAAAATTCAATTCTTGCCACATCATGAGTGGACAGTAGCTCTACCATGTGAACGCTGAGAAGAATTTGGAGGAATGGAAGGCAGAGAGACTAGAGGATGGTTTGAAGAAGGTTTTTTTGCCTCAAGATTTGGAAAATTTGGGAAACATTTATTACTGCAAAGCTCTTCTTAACCTCCATGATGAGATTATTTCCCTAGATCTGGAAAATTTTATAGTATTTTTTATACCATTCTTAGGGGTTTCCCTTTTTTTGTAGGTCAAAGCCATAGATCTCGTCGACTCACTTGCAGCTAGGACACATGATTGGATGGGTATCCCATATGGCAGCATTCAAATCCTACATGGAGGTAGGTAGCTTCAAGATCTAAAATCACTCATCGAGTATGGCATAACCAAGGATGCCTCAATTCATTGAGTGTTAAAACTAAGAGGAGGAGAAAATTTTTGGGGTGCATCCTCTTCCTCCCAACCCAAATTCTTCAAGGATACCCTCAAGCCAAGTCTTGCAAAGCCAATTCCAAAAGATATATCATGAACATCCTTCATTGTAGATCAGGTAGGAAATATCCCAACCATTAAAGTGGATCATCTTCAATTTGAGGACACTTACATGGATTATTCGAAGCATGCCATTATTCGTATATTTAATGGGTTATTTCCAATGACATTTGTGTTCCAATGGGTGCATGACAGGTGATACCCAAACACATGTCTATTTTTTTTCTCGAAAGGGTTTTTTTTGGTGTATTTAAAATATCTTAAGCGTTAACACAAGTTTTTTTTATGAAGGACCTTGGATTTTGGGCCATGCTAAGATTTTTTTCAAAACCTTTTTTGTTGGTTTTAACCCTCTCTCTATGCCAACTACGGTCACTCTAGTTTGGGTAAGACTCCCATTTTTCCCCTTCATTTGCTCCATCTAGACATCTTAGCTAATGTGGGCATCTCACTCATACATTTCATTAAATTAGACATAGAAATGCTTGAGAAGGGTGTTGTGACCTTTGCTATAATATGTGTTGAAATCAATCTTAGCAAAGGATTGTAAAACAAAATACTCCTCGAGTGGAACAACTTTATATTTTCATCACTAGTGGACTATGAAAATATAACATTATGTTGTAGGATCTATCAACCACCTAATCATCTCTAGAATGTATATCCCTCTTCTCAAGGGCTCTCTCCTCCTCTAGATTCTAGGAATAATTCATGGGGAAAGCAAGATCCAGAAGTTCCAAAAGGAGCTAAGACTTCTTCAACTCACAAGCCAAAAAATGTGCAGCAACAAAAAACTTCTACGACTAAAACAAGTCCTTTCACATCAACTCAACCACTCAACCACAAGCAAGGACATCACATCATGCATATGTCAAGATCCATCCATAAAATGGAGACGCATGAGATACAAATATGGTTTTGGCTTCATCAATAGCGGCCACAAATGCTTCCATGAATTAGAGCACTCGGTAGTGATAAGGAAGCAGTTGTAGCAAAACCTATAGGTTTGGAATTGGACCAAGAAAATGCAGTTATTGTCTTCTCTACATTTGTTTCTCTCGGAATGGATTGGTGTTTAGAAGAAAAAAGGAAAAAATTACCCTCCATAAAATCCATGATCATTCTTGACTTTTGTTACGAGGACAATAGTCAAAGCATTGGCATTATCAATAGTATGTTAGTTAGTTAAAAGTATTGGCATCATCAATAGTAGGTTAGTTTCATGTAAACTCAGTTTATCTTATCTCTTGATATTGGATTTGGTTGGTATTCCCAAGCCAAATTTCTCTGTAAACATGCAATGGATTGATGAGAAGGTAATACTTTTTTAATTAAAAAAAAAAAAACAAGGCTAGAATACATTACATTAAAATTTATCATGTCATTTGTAGAAAATAAATTTAGATAAGAAGAATCATAATTGCTTCTCTTAACGATTTAAAATAAACTCAATATTTTTTTATAAAATTAAAATGTAATTAAGGTAAATAATTTATCTTCATCATCACAAAATTTTACATCTATTAAAATTTACATAATTTTAAAATGCATTGAGGTCCACAGGGTCTTGAATAGATGATGAGGTGCTCTGTCAATGCACTCCTTGATGTGAAGTCACAGGTTCAATTCTTCCTCTAGGTGATATATTGGACATGATGAAGATGTAGTTCTACCAAGCTTTAAAAAAAATCCATTGAGTAACTTCCCTTTGTGGAATTTTAGATTGTTTTATTCGGTAAAAAATAGCGAGATCAAAAGGTGTATCCATATAATATAATTACTTAATCGTGTGAATTAACGAGTGAGCGAGTAAAAGCTAACTATTAAATGGAGATTTTTTGGAATGGTCTTGGACTTTTTGAATAGGTTGGTTCTATTTATGTATTCAAAAACACATTTTAAACAACAAAAATACACAATCTTGTTAATTTTTTTATCACCAAATTGCAGCATAACAAATGAAAATGTCTAGTGATTTAGAATACTCTTTAGTAATGGAAAGAAAATTTTATGCAGTTTAATCTAACTAATAGACAAAAATAGCTTTTGGGCATTTTTTCTAATCAATGCTGCGAAAGTGTAATAGAAAATTTTAAGAATCATAATTTTAAACAAATTAATTTGCAAAGTTCAAGTATTGCTAATTTCTTTTTTAAATATTAAATTTATTTACATATTTAAAAACACATTTTAAATAACCAAAAAAATATGCTATTTCATATTAAATAAACTACACAATTTTATATAAAAAAAAATAATATACAAGAAAATAGCTTTCTGTTATAAAATATATAACCAGAATTTTTTTTTTTAACTAATAATAGAGAAAAATATTCCACGAGCTAGTTGCCAAAATCTCTTCATAACTTTCCCTGTTGTTTTTAAAGACCTCACATTTTAAAATGAAATGTTTTTTCTTGTTTACACTTTTCAAGAAAAGAAAAAAATGCATATTATTTCCTCCCACCCTTCTTTTGGCATTTTCCAACACCCTATTTCACAACCAAGTTGATATAAATTAATCTATAATTAAATAATACAAATTTTAATTTTACAAGAAATATTAACCCTATATACATTTATATATATAACACTACCCATATTAATAAGGAAATAATATTGCCAACTTTATACCAATTGTACAATCTCTTTTATTTAAATAAATAACACATGTCTAATCATTTACAAAATTGAATTGATAGATGGAGCACATTGGGTTGTGTGATAACGTAGGTAATATATTCACGGCATGAAGTATAAACTAGAAATTGCACCACATGTTGCAAAGGAAACGTCGTAAGGTTGTGGTATAGGAAAGAATAACATATAAGAAAGAAGAGGTAGTAGGAAATTTCTTGCCTCCAACTGATCTTACAGAATAAGGGGTGAAGAATTATGTTTACTGGACCTCAAATCAAAATATCCATGTTGGGTAATTGATGTGGAACAACTTCTTTGTTATTAATTGCATGTAAGATGTGTTTCTTTTCTGCATGAAGGATGCACTTGGTTTTTATGACCAAGTTGGGCAGACTTCACCCTTCCACGAAATTATTTGCTTCTATCACATTCTCAATGTTGAATTCCTCCGATACTACTCCTTGAACTCTGACTCTGCTCTACAGCTAGAATTATTTAATGGAATAAAAAGGTATCACTATGACATGCTGTACTTCATAAGAGACTACTAAGAAGCTTAAGTATGGTAAATCCACCTTCACCTATCATTAGAACATAGAGCATAGAGCTATCTTAATCGTCAATTTTATGGATAAGAGACATTTGGGCCATTTTAACCCTTGGGGATGATTAATTAATCTCAGTTCAGATAATTTATATTAATAAATTATATACAATCATATTTCCATAATTCCTCTTTGAATGACCAATATTCCACTTCTTTGGAACTTTTCACCTCAGCTAGAATAACAAACAACATGAACACCCAAAAATAAGAAGAAGAAATCAGCTCATAATCAGGGAATCTAGAGACTTCTTTAAGGATAATAATTCAAGACTTTAGTGCCTTTTAAAGATCATTTATTTTCCCATCAAATAAAAAGCAACAATCAAATTTTGTAGTGAGAAGAATGGGAACAAATTTTAAATGTAATAACTCCTTTCCCTAGTGATAGTACATTTTTGTTTTGAAATGAAATTATTTTCTTGATATTTTAAATATTCCTCCCCAATTGACCCTTTAGAGATACCTTTTTTTTTCAGCTGATTGCAATAGGTAAGTGTCTTTTTTCTAGTATTTTCTGAGTCATTGAATTTAAGGGTAGAGGTAAAAGACTACTAGACAGAAAAGAGCAGAGTGAGTGACTGTTAAATGAAAATAACATTGAGGAATCTCTTCTGATTTTCTCATGTTGGCCTTCTTCAATTGATGAGGTAGTAGGAACTTTCTCCTCCAGAATAAGTGGTGTAGAATTATGTTGAGTGAATTACTACTCATGTAACTTTGACTCCTCCTTACAATTGGAATGTTTCTCTTCCCATAACTCTATCTTGGGTTATAATTCTAGCTTTCTCTTGTTTATGAATAAATTCTCTCTATATCACTATTGTCTGTCTCATTTTGATCGCTTGGTTGAATCAGTGAGATAATGTAGCTCATCTAGATTCCAAAATCCTTGAGTAACCCATTTTCTGAAGAGTCCTCTTCTATTTTTAATTCTGTTATTTGATCCTCCACAGTCTTTTCAACATCATTTCCTTCTAAAGAATCATACATTCTTGATAAGTATCCATTGTGATGTTTTTCCTTATTCCATACACTTCAGATCTAAATGAATGGAACATGAGATAAACTTCGTGACATTTTCCAAATTCCAAGATTTTTCATTACACTTCTCATGTGTATCAGGGAAAATGGATTCCATACATTCAACGTTATGTCTTTTTAGGGCTTGTTGTAAGGTTGGAATCTTCTCTTCACCATGTCTAAGGTAAATCATGTCCTCTGAAATAATTTGGAAATATAAAAAAGATCACATATTTTAAAAAAAATCATTATTAATTTATTTTAAGAAATAATACTTATGAATTATAAAACATTTGTAACATAAATAATAAATAAATAGGAGTTTAGAAAGAGAGCTTTTTTGTTAGGAATAAATTTGAATTCCAAAGATACACTCTTGAAATACATTGGGGGTTTACATTCCTATTTGGAACATACTATCCTTATGTTTAACCCAATAATTTAAGATGAAGTTTGTGTACAAGCCACACACTTCGAGGTAAGAGCGAAACAAAACATAGAGGAGAAAATTGAAAGTGAGGGTAAAGGAAAAGGAATTTTTTATGGAAGAGGAAAAACAAATAGCTTTGTAAAAAGAGAGAAGGAAAAACTCAAATGCAAAAACTATTCAAAGACTAGCCATGATGAAGACCATTGTTGGCAACTTCATCTAGAATTGAAACCAAATAGACTGAAAGCCAAAGAGAAGGGGAAAACTATTTCTATAGCTGAACATGACTCAGGGTCAGATTCAGGAGATGGGACAAAAATTACAGCCATGGGTTTGAAAGGTAAACATGTTGCAAGCACTAGTTCTTCAAATTGTTGAAATGATACTCATGATGAAGATACAAGGATATAACTTTTCCATATTAGTGTTGTCTCTAATCATACCAAAATTGATACACTTTTTGATAGTGGGTCACAAGGTCACTTGATTTACAAATAATTGGTTAAGAAACTAGGCCTTGAAACTATTAGAGAACCAAGACCATATCCTTTGGGTTGGATATGCAAGAATGAAAACTTGTAGGTTACGAGGAAGTGCTTACTAAGATTCACCATCAACTCAAACTTTCTTGATGAAGTTGAGCTTGATGTGGTGAAGCTTGAGATATTAGGTATTTCATTGGGAAGTCCTTATTTGCATGATAGGAAAGCAGTATTTCATCGCCATGATAACAAGCATTAATTTTTTAAGGATGGTATTGAGTACATAATTAGAGAGAATAATAAAAAGGCATGTATGTCTCTTGTACATGCAAGTGAAATGAAGAGGATAGTGAATGAAAGTCAGAACTTGACATTTTTTATGATCAAAAAAAGAGATGTATTGAATCAAACTTTTCAAAAATATGCGTATGCTTGTAATGATTTGTTTCAGGATGTTAATAGGTTGTCTTTGAAAGAAGGTGAAAAATATGTAAAACATTTGTAGTAGTAAACATCAGTGTTGAGCAGTGTTGGAAACAAGATGTTGGTGCAAGAGAGTGCAATGGTCAAAGAGAAAGAAACAAAGCAGCTTGGAAAAGAAGGCATGGGTTCCCAAAATTCTCGTTTATGGTTTCCAAAAGGTACATGGAAATGGCGAAGATACTTGGTCAAGAGTCGATGCAAGTACAAAGCGAGATGAAATAAAAATCGCCATGGAGACAATGTGCAAGGTGAGAAAGTTTGTAAGTTTCCTTTGATTATTGACCAAGGTAAGAACAATATGGTTTTTGCAGTAACAGATTTTTGCTCTGCCAATTCATAAATAGTGTAGCATTACGGTGTCAATGACAGCAAGAGAAGGTCTCAAGAATCAAGGAAAAATTTGACTTTTTGTGAAAAGCTCCAAATGATGAAATTGGAAAAATTTCAGTGGATAGAGATTGGAAGGGTGAGGGAACAGTACCCTCATCCACATGATAAATAATCATAGGGATTTTGGGGTCCAAAAGGATTCTAGTGGGGAGGAATGATCAGAGGCTCAATATTTTAGCTCAAAAATGAAAGTTCCAAAATTTTAATGAAACTAGAACGACGATGACCGACCCATCACAAGGAATCTAATGCAACTCATTTCGTTGAAAATGAGTTCATATGAAGGAGTTATGATCTATTGATCATCGTTTAGAACATGCAAATTTTTATTAAAATATTGCAGAACAGGTACAAGCTGATGATGTGGCATGCCAGTCAGCATTCATGGAATATTCTTCAATTTTAGTCCAATGGGACTGTGACAAGTGTCACTACGAGATTCGCCAGTTTGGTTTGAGAAGGTAAAATTTGTCCAATGACCTCCTAAGGTTGAATTTGGGTATATATATATATATATATATATATATATATATATATATATATATATATATATATATATATATATATATATATATATATATATATATATATATATATATATTATTTTATATGGTTTATTTTAAATCATATATTACATTATATATTTCATTTTTTATTTCAAAACTTCATATTAATTGAAAATTCCGCATATATTTCTATTAACTAAACCTTAATTCAAAGGGTCTGCAATATATTTCTATGGAGAAATATGTATCATGGCATGGGTTGTGTAATGTTACGGTGGTGTATGTAATATTACACATTACAAAGGTTTTATCATAGTGTGTGTATGGAAAATAAGGTGGGTCTGACATATGCATTGGCGAATGCATTATGGTACCATCATATGGTATGGAAACTGATTAAGGTTTTCAAATGGTGGTGCAAAAAATAATACAACAGGGATCGAGGTTAGGTTTGAACCTGTGACCTCCCCCAAACCAACTCTATGCCTTACCATTGTGCCACATCTCTGTTCATTGAAAAGCAATGTGACCAACCTGTCTTTAAATGCATATTTCTCGAACAATGGAAGGAGGGGGCCAGCCCTCCTCCATAAGACCAAGTATGTGACCGTGTCAGAGGGCTCTGACCTTAAAACATGCTTGGCACTAAACACAAAGTTAATCACCATTAAAGTGAACTTATCATTTATTTAATGAGCAGTTAATTTGGTGTCGGAGTTGGCGGTGTTTGCCAAATGTGGCGGAGCTCCAGAATTAGTGGAGTTAGCTGGACAGTTTCCAGATTTGGTGGAGAAAATGTAGGAAAGTTTTCTTTTGCCATAATTGAGGCAATTTTCTATCAATTTTTGCTCAAGAAGAGTCATTATTGGTACATTTTGATGTTTTGGAGCCATTGGAATACGTTGTAGAGGCAGAGGAGAAATTTTACATCGGTTTTTGTTGCCTTGAAGAATTTTTAAGCCTAGGGGCACCAAGAGGGAAGGTCATGCCTAGAGCATCTGGTAAACAAATTGTGTAACTAAATAGTCATTTTTAATATATTTTGACATTTTGAACTCATTGGAATAGGTTCCAAGAGAATTTGATGCATTCCAATAGAAATTTGAGCACAATTGAGCTAATAAAGAGGCCGAAGCTATGAGGCTGGACCAAGGAGATGTAGCCCAGGAGGGGTGAACTCCTTCATCAAAACTCTGTTTTAATGGACCAGTTGTTATGGTTTGTTGTTATTTGTGTTTCTTATATTCAACTATTTAAATTCACACTTTATGATTTCAAATTAACTCATAAAATTTAGTTTTAATCACCTCTTTAACACACATAAGAAATAAGGGAACCTACACATAAAGCATACGTTCAGTAAATAAGTTTTATATCTGAAAATGAAATTAGCACAACAAAACTAACATTCAAATTTAGATCAATCCTTCCACTTTCCAAGGAATATGGCTTCAATGCTTGTCTCCTCTTGTTCTTGTCCTTCACCTCAACTCTAATTCCATGTTAATTTTTATGATTGTTCCATGTTATTTCAGTTACTTCAACCCAATTCAATTCTTTGTTAAGCAAGGCATTTAATTATTAACAATGATTCCAATCATAAGTAGTAACTTAATATAGAACAATATATGGAATGAAAAAGGGGAGAATAGCATAACCATAAGAGACACCATATTGGTCAAATACAAGGGGAAAACCCACTTTGGGGAAAATATTTTGAAATCTTCTTCTTATTAGATTGTTAAAAAAGTGTTTTAGCACAGAGTATAATGAGCCCAATACATTAAATTATAGGGTAGACTTACCTAACAAAATATAGAGATAAAATTCCATAATTATTGTTCAATAGAGAGAAACCATCCATCCATTAGACAATTGTAGTGAAATGCAGTCTACTGTAAAAGCCTAGCTCAGAACCCTGGTCGCACTCATATAGATATCTTGTGAGCGAGTGTAAATTCTCAGTCGCTCCCTGAGACACTATATACAAAGAGTTGGTTTCTCATATGAGAAATTTAAGCTACATACTTAGGATAAATTGACCCAAATCTGCATCAAACCATTCGTTGCACCCTTCAAGTGTCTATGTGTGTGTATCTTCCTTCCTAGTCACACTGAGGAACACTACAAGCATGCACTGCAAAGAGTTGCTCCCTCCAAGTCACTATGTGTGTGACTTTAGCCTCCCAGTCACACTGTGGCACACTATGTGCCTGAAATTATGGTAAAAAATTCCTAGTGACATGCGTCTAACCCAAAATCAGAAACCCTAGATAGATGTGAGCCTCAGACCTATAGTTTCAAATCCTCATGTGAACTTCCTTCATTAGACCTATGTGAACCAAGATAATAGAAGAGAAAATAATTCTTGATGAAAATGTGAGTCCAAATTATCTTGAGGTCTCTTCTATTTATAGGTTTCCATGAGGTTCCAATTGATGTTGAGGTTGACGTGAAATTTTGTACATGTGTATAGGGCCAACCTAATCCAATGTAAATATGAGGGGTTCATAAATTCAAAATCCAACTTCTTATCCAGAAGATGTTATATTTAGGTCAATTTGGTCCTCTCAAAAAGAGGAATTTAATGCAATCATCATTCCATCTGAGTTATCCAAGGTAAATGTTTACCTTAGTTTCAAAAACTAACAACATCAGTTGTAACAGTCAGTGTGGTTGAGAAAATATCCTCAACCAACTCCAAGGACAAATTCTGCGTAAGAGATGAGAAAATGTGATATTCACAAGATATAAATTCACCAATATGAAACACTAGCAAGAAAAATAATACCATTAAATATTATGGTCAATCATTTGTTCCATAGTCACTTTATGGTCAATCAATTCTTTGTTAAGTATTCTAGTATTTTTCTCAATTCTGGGTCATAGTCACCTGTTCATACATGCTCAATCTGAAACAAGTTTGTGAGCACACTCTTTTATGCAATCTTGAACAACAATAGAGAAAATTCCACTAAGACAATGCATGTGCAATGTTCAACCAATTTTGATAGTGAGTGTGCACTCTCATCCACAATCTCTCACTTTTGGTCATGATGATGATGATGAACAAGATGAAGAAGGATACCCTACTATAAGTCACGTTTGTAGCTACAAATACATTTCGATCAATCAGTAAAGATAAAGGGACACCAGATTGTGACAATAGCTATAAATCAAGATCACATTGAAGAAATAATGGCTTGCTATTTCCATTTCATCATGTATTCCATGTATTCAGTGACATGTCATGTCATGTTAGAAGTCATCATTTTCCATATCATTTGTGAATTATGTAAATTAAATATTAGAGAAATGTAATGTAAAGTGGACATCCTAGAGTGATGCATAGAATCTGAAAATTCATGAAGGAGTCAAAGGGTCATAGAGAAGTCAAACAGTCACGAGGGAAGTCCAAGAGTCATAATGGAGGTGAATAGTCACCACATTTTTTATATATACAACCCCATAGGTAATGCAAACAACTTTTCACCTTAGATCCTCCTGCCAATCATTAGAGAGGAAAACAATTTGTTTGGAGGAGACAGTGGTTTCTCTAACACTCCACTATTGGATTTACCTGTTGTTCATTGTACTAATTTAGGTTGGAATTTTTTCTTAATTTCAAAGATTGTTGAGCCATCACACTTTAATTTTTATGTCGTAAATATTATAATACTATTATTTGAATGTTTGCGATGTATTTTTTTTTCATTTTTACTAAGGAAATTGAACTATTATGGTGCCTTTGGTACTTATCTTGTTGAATGTGTGTTCTATGTGTTTTAACAATTGTTGATGCTATGTGAACTACTTCACTAGTTCTCCAATGATTGATTCGTATGTATATTCTTGTGTGTCTTTACTAGATCAATACTATTACTCTTCTTTTGAAGGCTCACTTTTATCTCCCTTTTGGTAGAAGAACCTTGACATATTCTGCAACTGAACATCTCACAATGTGTATTCACTTTTTCACCCAATAATACCAGTGCATTACTCTCTTGTTCTGACCATTGTAGCCAAGGAATATCTTTAGGAAAATATGGTAGCCAAGCCTTATTTAGATAAGGGTTCCTACACCAAATGTTGCAAAGTCTAAATGGGATTTTTCATTGAGGAGACCCCTTTGGTTGACAGATTTCTAGCACATTCAACCCATAAGATTGCATGAATTCTAATACCAATCTCAATGGCCTAGCCTCCAATATATAGGTTAGCGTAGGTTCATAACTTTACCAATTTCTCCTTCAGTTCACTTTGGGCGAAATCCATTAGGGTGTAATATGTTTCCTTTGTTTTCTAGATCTCTTCTACTTTAGTTTGCTTGGCTAGGAAAGGCAACATCAATTAATGATCTTGAGGTTATATTTTTCCACCTTTTTAGAGTCCACTTGAGTGAAAAATGGAACCAAAAAAAGTGAGATATTTATATTTTTTCTTGGCTACATGAAATTCAAATAACACAGTCCTTATGAATAAAGAAAGTGTTCATTTATAGGGTAATATAGATTACTAGTTAGATTCCAACGTTAACACACTCTATGTAGTTATTGTAGGGTGTCATATAGTGGAAAAAGGCCTGTAGTAGGGGTGAATTAAGTCAAAAATATGGTTCAATTCTCCTATGAGCTGATGAGGAGTTATTTTCATGTATAACAAAATGGTGGAAGAAAATTATTTTATCTCTAGAAAAAGTATCATAAACTACTAGAATAACTGTGAGACCAATGAACATACAAAAATCCTGATAGATAGGGCTATATAAGACATCATGCTGGGAACCAAGGTCTTCACTTTTGTTCATAATCATGAATGCAACATGCTACCAAGTAATGTCCAAAAGAAAAAAAATATAGCATTACACTTTCAACCTTTTAAATCCCAAGACACCTCAATTGGTGGGAGGATCAAGAGGATTTGTTTTTCCATCATAATTTTCCAGTCATTGCTTGCTAAATAAGTTCATTCCTTAACTTGTATATATTTTGAAAAATCTTCCATGTGTGAGGAAATTTTTATTGGTGAGCTCTCTCAACCTATATTATTTAATAGGTCATTAACTTTGTTTCGTTCTCTTTTTACATGCATATCATTGATGGCTGAGATACCTAGCATAATTTTATTGATTCTAGAGATGAGGGATTCTAGACACCAAATGCGAGAGATTTTTTTTGGGTTGGATCCATTTAGAAGTTTCTTGAAAATATTTGTGACAAATTTTGAATCACCCTCAACGATCATTATATGGATGTGTTTTGTCGAAGTAATTTGTAGACCTTCTTCTAGGGAAGAAATTGATATATCATTGTTCATACTAGGGCCAAAATATCCTATTACAATGTATGTTGGAAGGCCAATATGATTGTGGAAGACTCCTCCAAAACCTTCATTTCCTACATTTCCCTTTGAGGCACCATCAAAGTTAAATTTAAGGAAGCCTGAAGGAGGAGAGGACCAAAAGGATTGATTGGAGTGATGCGGTGGATGAGAATATTTCCAAATTAATATGAGGGAGTGAATATGGAGAGGGCCTCGAAAATGTAATACTTAGCTGGGGAAGTTGGTCAATCATCGCGCCCAAAAAGGGGCACTCATTAAAAATGTGATTTTCTATTTCTTATTGTTGATATCACAGATAACATGAGGATGTTCCTTCAAATTCATTGTTTCTAATTTTTTCCCATGTTAGAGTGTGTTTCCTAGACAAACTATGAAGGAAGGAGGATACCTTAGGCCATAGAACTTATTTCCAAGTGTAATTCCATATCTCCTCTTCGAGGAATTTTTCCAAACCTCCCATGTGATTTTAAGAATCTTCAATAGTAAATTTAATAGAGGACTTGAAACCCCATGAAAGGATGTTAACACCATATTGGATACAATTTTCCTAGCCTTGTCATTTCTTGGATAACCATGGTTTTGTGGGTTTATTTCCATTGGTTTTTTTTTTGTTGGTTCTCGTGATTCCTTTAGCTGTGGGTCGAGTTATTAGTTCTTGGAGCCTTGGTTGGAGAAACTCTCTAGAGCCTGATAGATGAATGTGGGTTGAGTTACTAGTCCTAGAAGCCTTGGTTGGAAAAACACTTTAGATCCCAACGGACAGCTATTGGGTTGAGTTGCTAGTCCTGAAGCCTTGGTTGGACAAATTCTCTCGACCCCTAGGGGCATTGAGTTACTAGTCCTGGACCCTTGGTTGGACAAACGCTTTAGAGCCCAGGCACAGCTGGGGTTGAGTTACTAGTCCTAGAAGCCTTGGTTGGACAAACTCTCTAGAATAACTATAACAGTTGGGGTTGAGTTACTACTCTTGGAAGCCCTGGTTGGAATAAACACTCTGGAGCTCTCGAATAGCTTTAATAAAGACCAATACGTGATGGTTGTGATGTTTGACCGATAAGTGGAATCACTAGTTAAGGGGGTAGGCGATTTAGCATGTGGAAGCCTTGGATTGATTGTGATTGACGTGTTTGATGATATCCTACATTCATGCTTGGAATATGGCATGGGGGTGATTGGTTGAAATGAGACTTAGCTCAACCAATCTATGCTCGGGTGGAACATGTAAGCCCCATCTCCGGTTGGTTTTTACATTCAGTAATGTAGAGATTATTCATATGGTATTCAATATGAAAATGTATTGATTTATGTATGGATTTACTTGTAGTTTTATCCATTGTATTTCTGTTGTTACTATGTTGGTTATAAGAATGTATTCAATCAGTGATGATGTATGGCTCTATCTATGTTTTTACTTGTAAATGAATACACAATATATCTATGATAAAATAGATTGTATTGTAGCTTATGATGTAGGAGAGAAATGTTTCTTAGTTATTCTCAGATAAGTAAGAGAACCTCTTGTTTAAATATGTTGTTTATACCTCTCTCCCCGAGGAGGCCATAATTGGATGAGAATCAAGCTAAAAACAAAGTCCTAGCAAAATATTAGAAGGGAGAGTGGAAAATATGCAAAGGCATGTAAACCCTAAACCTAGCTCCTATTTCATGGGATCTCCATCATATTAGTCTTAACTTTTATAAGTTGATTTGATTAATTAATTAAGACCCAATTTCTTTTCTGTGTATATATAACAGAAATATGACATTATTTAATATAAAAATAAGAAATTAATAAAAACACCTAATTCTATATTAGAATATAATAATAACATTATATATTAAGCATCTCTCTAACTCTATAATATATATAAATAAAGTAGAGAGCTGTTGTCATAGTCAATTGCACGGAAAGGAAAGCGCATGGTTAATACCCGAAGATAGGAATGAAGTGTTTTTCATTGTTCGATTGCAGCTTCTTCCGATCATCAACCATAAAACAAAACAGGAGGTGAGTGGAATTAGAGAGAGGTTAAATATCCAAAATATGCTGGTAAATATATTGCCAAGTTAATTTATTTAATTTTAAAGTTTCAACATATAATAGAGTTGCAACCTGGAGAGAGTGTTCCAGAAATTAGAGCGCATGATGATGGACAGTGAGAACTGGAAGACGTGTTACATAGAGTTATGTTTTGGACAGCTTAGAAAGCTTTTTCCATGTAATATGAGTGCAGCAAAGGCAAATTAGAAGGTGACGAAAACCCGAAATCTCTGAAATCTTGCACGCCATGAGAGCAGTACTGTAATAGAGGCCAGTACTGTAGAGCAGCAGCTTATAAGGAGTTTCTGCAAAATCTTTTCGAAACAGTGAGGAGGTCGAATATCTTGGGTCTGCCACACTTTCGCGAGGGAGTTTCTGCAAAATCTTCTCGAAACAGTGAGGAGGTCGAATATCTTGCCAGCTTATAAGCCACACTTTCGTGAGGGAGTTTCTAAAAAATCTTTTCAAAACAGTGAGGAGGTCCAATATCTTTTCTGCAAATCTTTTCGCCGCGCTGTGTTGTTTCGGTAATGCCTACGCGATAGGGTAGGGTTGGTTGATAGATGTTCGTTGTTGATAGGTGAGTTATTGGTTATCAAGGCGGTACTGATAAGTCAGTTATTCAAAGGATACGCAGCTAGATATGCCAAATTTCTCCGCCGATATGCGATCTTCTCCTAACGCGAACCATTTCCGACCTCTATCTCCTCCAATACGCGAGTTTATTTCTGGCTATCTGACCAATTTTGCCGGATAAGCTAGTTAGTTTATAGGCCATGCGGGTTAGTTTTTCCCTATATGCGAATTATCCGTCTCAAACGCGACTTATCATTCCCGTATATGCGTGTTATCTGCCGGAGATAACCGGAATGATAACTCGAATATCCGGCAGAGATAGGCACAAATAAAGTCGCAAATCCGGCCTATATCGTACCAGCTCGCTCGGAATTCAGTCGCGTAAACGGCTTCTCGCGCCAGAGGGAAATCGCATATCCGGCACAGACATTTCGCATACCGGGCTAAGTAACTCGGGTTGAGTTGACTTGCTGATAATGGCCAGCTAATTATCTCCCGTTGAGTTCAGTTGCAGATAATAGCGATGGTAATTATTAAATATTAAAAAATTAATGAATCCTATAAATATTAAAAAATTATTAAACATTAAACACATAAAAATTAAAATATTATTAAACAATGAACTACATAAGAATTAAAAAATTATTAAACATTAACCAGATGAAATACATAAAAATGAACCATATCTAACCTATAAATATAAATTTATGATAACTATGCTAAAATGTTACATAGATATGTTTCCATCTACCCACCTATGTAGGTAACCACTACCATAAAAGAAAATTTCTCCTACTGTTTTAGTTCTATGTTTCCGTCTAGCTACTCATATAAGGAATCACTAAGAGAAAAAATGTATCCTGTTGTTTTAGCTTGACACCCAACACCCATATGATGATTTATGGACAACTAGTCTCACATAAATCCCATCCGTGTTCTCCTTAGTTCTATTTTACATCTAGACTAATCATATGAAAATAGGTTATTAGATGTGAGGTACATGAGCTTTTTTTTAAATAAAGTGTTTTCATTAAATTTTTAAGTTAAGTATATCATGGATCATACGTTGAATTAAATGAATGCTCAATTTTCACCATATTCTTGTTCCCATGCTTCACCTTAGTTTTTATCGCTTCCACCCATTCCAATGTGACTCCTCGTGAGTACTTTATTTCCCTTGTCTAAGAAGGGGCACAACTAGGAGGTTCTGATTGACATTTCATGTTTGTGGTAACCCATACTTAAGGTTTTCCATCTCTTCCTTGTATTCACATCCCATATTTAGGTTGATTTCTATGTGTGAGCTTGTTTAGTTCAGTGTTTTTCTCATTGTTTAGTATGGCCGTAACAACCTTTTCCACGTCATGTTGACAGGGAAAAAAATTAAGAGGGATAAATGAAACTACATGGAAAAACTAGAGCCTTATTCATAGTCTGCTCATTATCCCATACCCACTTCGTTGCCAATGCCCCATATATTTGAATAAAAGAAAAATTGATTATCTTAGCCCCAAAGATAAATGGAATGATTCACATTTAGGTGGCCTCTTGTCAGAAAATAATTTTTAGTTTCATGAATATGTAGATAAGTGTGAAGAAAAATTAAAAGGAACACACAAACACAAACAAAAAATTTGTATTATAGTTATCACAATAAAGTGCATGGTTACTAAATTATATTATAATGGATTGGAACTTTGATGAGGTTCGAAGATGGGGATAAAGTCTAGAGTTACACCAAACTACTCATCATAGATCGACTAATTAGATTCATTGAGGGCCCTCTTTCACCAAGACATCAAGACAACTCATGGGGTGGGGATGTTGATACCTTTCGTTTAATAAAACTTGTTTCTTGCAACTATGTGAGAATGTAACAAAACAACATTTTTGTAGATATGTAAGCATGGAAACATATGCCTCAACACAAGTAACATATTGGCATGCATTTCCGGTGGATGGACAATGTGCCACTCTAGGTCAATATCATGTTATTAGTGGCATCACTAGAATTTTCGAAATTTGTATACAACGAAAGGAAGTTGGCCTTGATAAGGGGAAAAGAGGGAAAATATTACTATTTTACCATGAACAAAGACCACAATGGATCCTTTGACAACACTATCAAATCAGCCAACACATTCACAACATTGTACATTGATCTCTAAGTCAACAAATTTTTCAACAAAAATTCAATGTAGTCCCTTTCACTATTATCTATCCTTTTAAAACAATCGTTGAGTGTAAGAGTTGGAACCCTGTACATTTATATCTAGGTCAACAAACTTTTCAAGAAAAATTCCATGTAGTCTCTTTCACTATTCTCTATCCTTTTAAAACAATGAATAAGTATAGGAGGTCGAACCCTCCACCCCATGAGCCTGTAAATTTTCAAAACATGTCATTAGTGGACACTGAGGTAGATAACTATGATAATTATTTAAATTTTGACTTATTTCAAATCAGAGAAGGAAAATATAGTAAACGTTTCCACCTAATTTATTATTTCTAAGTACACAAGAGCCTAGTTTAGAATTTGTTACCATTCCCCAGACATATTATTTCCCTAAATTTATTTCTTGGTGTGGGATGCAAATGTATCGAGCATTAGAGACATCATTTCTAGAGAAGGTTGCATCCTCATCCAAATTTCACCTAAATATATATCTTGGTCTTGGATGTTAATTATATCCAACAATAGAGACATCATATCTACAGAAGGTCACACATCATCCAAATTTCTCGTTTCTATTTGTAAATTGTTATGTCTACTTGTTAATTTTGCGCAACTAGGTCCAAAATCCATGGTGCACTACTCATATGATGCTAATTATATTTTTGTTGGATTCCTCTTTCCGATAGGTGCAATATTGATCTAAAGATCATCTTGTTTGGATGAGCAGAAAATATATTTTTATTTTATTTTCCACACATGTTCAAGGTCGGCCAAATTTGTAATATAGGCTCACAAGCCCAACAAATGTCTCACACACCCTCATTGACGGATATAAATTCAAGAGATATGATGTTAATTTCATCATCATCTCATCACACACATTCCACTTGTGTTCTAATTGGTTCATACAGCCTAGGAGAGGCTTCCTTTCCCTCACATGTGTGAATATGAACCTGAGGAAGTTGCTCAAATTTTCAGACTGTTTTTAGGGTTTTTGGACAGCATTGACCAGCGTTGAGTTTGGGTCAACTCTTGGATTTTGACTTTGATTTTTGAACAAGAAATTATGATTTCTCGAGGCAGCATTGGAGGGCATAAAAATAAAGGAGAAGTGTTGACTTTGACTATTGTCCATTGACTGCAGCGTTCAATTTTTTGTTGACCAGTTTGGGTTCAGTTGCGTTGACTTTTTGGAGATGTCTTTGAGGGGTGTATATGACACTTGGAGAAAGGTTGATTCAGCTATTGGAGAAGTTGGTTTGACAACCTCAAGACTTTTCTGGCTAGGGCATCCTGTTCACTGCTTTAACATACATTTATCTATCCATTTGCTAGACAAGGAGAATTACAATTTTTTATACATTATTTGGCTTGTCTTCTGTTGATCTATGTTTATGTTTTATCAGGATTTTACTTTCAAGTTATTGTGATTCCTAAATATGAATTGGCCCTTAAAGAAGATTGAAGTAAAACTGCATTTAATCATAGAACATACCATGGTTATCTAAATTTAACATGGTATCAAAGCTGAGGTGAAGACAAAGCCCAAGATAGTGTGAAAAGAAATCACCAAAGAAGAAGCACTATCAAGGATCAATGGCCTCCACATACAAGGGTTTCAAGTCTGACGATAAGTTGACTAACAAGTCTAATTATCATGCATGGAATATTTCTTAGGATTTGGTTTTCGAAGATCAAGATGTCATGGATTATGTGAAAGGGACGATCCGTGAGCCTCCATCAAATGCATCGATTGCCACAAATATGAAGTATAGAAAGGGGAAATCAAAGAAAAGATGATTATCAGGGATTCGATACATAAGCACTTGGTTTCTTACATATCTGAGCTAGGCACATCCAAAGATATGTATGATAAGTTGGTTAGCATGTTCAGGGCTAGAAATGATAATCAAGTTCTTTTCTTCAAGAAAATGTTGAAGAATATCAAGAAGGGAAAAGATAAATTCATCCAATCATATTTTATGAGGCTCACAGAAATCAAGAATGATCTCATTGCCACTAAAAATGACTAATTTAGTATAGGGACAAATATACGACTAGATAATAAGTGACTAAGCTAAAAACGACTAATTTAAATGACTAATTTAGTCGAGGACTAAAATATATGACTAGATAATTTTAGAAAAGATGGAGAATCAAAGTGTTAGGGTTGTTGGAAAAATCCTTGTACTTCCCGTTCAGTTACAAATTTGGGTGTTCGCCCGTTTTCCCCGCATTTATCGTTGCTCGCGTTTTTCGTGCACCCGCTTCATAGGATCTAAGCTATTTGGCCAAGCAGAGGCTCATGGCGGAGAGGGGAAGTAGGTTTGAAAGGTGCGACAAGACACAATTTTTCGATTTCCTTTATCATGCAATTATTCTCAATATGAATTGCTTTGGGCTCACTACTCTCCCACTCGGTGATTGATTTTTCTGGGACCCTGATTGCTCCGGGCACCTAGTTTCAGTCTCTCAATGACGGGATCAAGGGAGCATGGGACAGAGCTGACAGAATTGAGGTCGTGGCTGGAGCCGGAGGCCCGCTACCTTAATGGTGGTTGTGGTTGGGTGATCTGGTTGAGGATGAACCCGTCTACAACTGCAGATCCACTATGGATCTCCTACACAATCCACAGACAATAAGAGGCACTGATGGGTATGGGTTCTCCCTAACAATAATTGGGTCTTATTGGATCCAAAGGCGGCGCATCGTTTGGGTATCCATCTCTTTATTCTCTATTCTTATTAGTTTTCGATATGCAGCCAAATGTTCTGCTCTATGTCACGAGGGACCAGGATCTACGTCCAATGTGTGGGTTGAATGGGGTATGACTCCTATTTCATCCCCTAATCGGATTTGGTGGAAAGGGAGGAGTGGGGTTGCCTGCACTAGCGTAAAATTCCTATGTGAGGCTTCTGTGTCTTATGGAATCAGAGAGAATCCTGTGGGTATTTTTGGGCCAAGGGGTTTATCCACAAACTCCACAAACCCAGATAAAAGAGGGTGGATCTCTAAAAAGGAGGTCGAGTTCTAGATTTTCATTAAAAATTTAAATGTGGAATCCAAAATAATATGGGTACGGGAGACAGATCTGATCTCGGACTGGGGGGGGGGGGGGGGGGGGGGGGGGGGGAAAAAGTTAATCCATCAAGGAACTCTCATTGCTCTCAACAAAAATAAAGAACATGGTAGGAAGTACCTCAACTAGATCATAAAAGAACATAACACGGAAAGATGATGGGAACCAACACCTTCAAGTTTGGAACCCCAAATGACACATCTTACAAGGAAAAAACAAAGCATCAACACCAACAGAACAGACTGAAAACACTTTGAAACCATACATTGTGGAGTAGCTAAATTCTGGCCCAGAACAAAAAATTAAGGCACCAGAGATTGAGGAACATCGTTCCAAATTTGAAACGTAGGCAATAATATGCATATTTAATTGTTACTTGCCAAAACCAATGGAGCTGTTCCATTGGATATTTACAAATTGGACCATGGACCGCGACATACATCTATGCTCCAAAAGGTATCTTATCGTCAATTTTCAATCAGAGGAAGCGATATATATCATAATCAGGGCAAGACTATGGTTTTAGGGCTCTATGAGACTCTTCATCACCCACTGGTTCCCCGATTTTGATGCAGACATGATGGAGATTACCAGGATGCCGATTTGGGTCAAGCTATATAACCTCCCACTCCACTTCTCAAATGAAGGTGTATTAGAGTATGTCTCTGAAAGTTCAGACTCCGACAAAAGAAAATACAATAGGGAATAATGAGCTGGCCTTCGTTCCTTCCTCCCTACATTCGGGGAATTGGCGAATCGTCCAAAAGAGAAAAGGAAAGCGTGAAAAGCCCAAACATGCTGGAAATCTGTAATTTTGATAGGTAGCCTCGCTACACAGTGTACATAAGTACACAGGCCCTAGGGGCATATTCAATGCTTAATTTCATGTACTGTGTGTAACTCTCATTAATTTATTAATATAAAGTTGCTGATTTTTTCCTGGGAAAAAAAATATGACTAGAGAATAAGTGAAAAAATTAAAAATGATTAAAGAAAACGAACACTATATTCAATGAATAAAATTATGACCAACTTACTAGCACAACAAGTATATCGATTAGTAATTTATGCTAGTCATTTTTAATTGTGTCACTCTGGATTTATGCTAGTAATTTTTAATTGATTTTGAGGCATCTTTAGGTATCGAATTGATATATATGATCCATGTCTATATGATATCTCCAATGTGTATTATTTTTATTGTGATCACTTAATCATTTCGTTGTAAGTCTTGATGCTTTCGCTATATTTTCTAAGTTGAGTTTTTTCATGGCATTTCATAATTTTACTCAGAGAAGTGTGTCATCTTGATGGTTTGGGTATATATTTAGTGATTTGAGTAGATGGTACACATCGATCTTATTGTAATCCTTATTTACTTTATTAAAATTTTATCCCATGTATGTTTTAACAACACATGTGGAGGTCTTCTAAACTATGGTTAACTTCTAATACGGTATTTTTGAGCTCTATGTGAAGTTCCCTGAAAATAATTGGCTACCTACAACCACTTGAATTTATTGCTAACATTATTCATATATTTTAGGATATTTGGTACCTCTTTAAGGGTTAGTGGATATTTCAGTTATGTGTAAACCTCATGTCCCCTTTCCCTCCTTATATGAACATACTTGCCTATATAAAAACAAATCTTCTATAATTTTTATTGATAGCCTTATGCCAACATTATCACTCCTAAACCTTCAATATCATTAAACATCATCTACATGTCAAGCAACCTCCTTTTGCTTAAATGAAAAAAAAAATCACACACAAACTTAACTAAAATGGGGACAACATAAGGGACAACCTAAGTTTCCTTAGAAATTTCCTCATGAAAAATTTCTACTAATTAAAATCTAATTTCCCGCAATTCTAAAATCTAAAATTGATCCATTAAAATATATTTTTTTCTATTTCCTGCTACTTTTATTCCTTCCCAAGTTGTTGGGAGGGAGTTTAATACTCTTTCTTTCATCATCGTTTTCTTATGCCTCGCACATGGAAACGACTCAATGCACTTCAATTGGAAATTCAATGATTTGCAGTAATGGCAATATTCAAGAAGTTGAGGAGGGTGCCCCTCACTTGGTTTGAAGTATCGAGAGGGGGAATATCACAACTATATAATGCCAAATATTTTTAAAATTTTGAAAAAAATGGCAGTGGAATCACCAACATTGCTATCTTGAGTGCGTTATCAGAGTTTCGGTTTAGGCTTTGCTGCTCATTTTTTGGTTTGTGCTTTTCCCCTCTTAAGAGGTATCATGAGAAGATCAGGGAAGCCCCAAGATCTGAAGAAGTAAGTATATAGTTCACCGCAATTCCGTTAAGTTGAACTTATGTTTGGATCCATTCTTGTTTCTTCAATACATACACTGGATTGTTTCTGTAAGTAGGATTTCTACATGGGTAGTTTACATTTCACTGGCATATTAAAGTTAAGAAATTAAGGTTTATGGTTTTAGGGTCAGTTCTAGGCTTAAACATCATTTTAGGTTTTAAATATCATTTCACGGTTGAGAATGTAATAGATACGCTATTTTATAAATATCAACATACTTAAATGTTTAACATTAAAAGGTAAGATGTGGGAAACCAATTTCAAGGTGTTTGGTATTCAGACTCCTAGGACTTCACACAAAAAAAGTATAAATTGAGGTATTTTTAAAGTTTCAACCGACTCTAATTGTTTTATATAATTTCAGTGCTACATAAAATAAAAAATGCAACCCTGGTCTTATGCATCTTGTGGGTTGGGGGATCCCAATATTGTATCCAGCCTTAGTATGTAGTATTTACCCTATTTTATAAATATTAACATATCTAAATGTTCAACGTTAAAATATAAATGCAGGATCTCCATTTTAGGATGTTTGATGATAGTCTCATACTCCTTGGACCTCACACAAGGAAATTAGAAATTGAGGTGTTTTTGTAGTTTCAGCAGACTTCAATTATTTTTTAGCATTTTAGCAGTACATGAAATAAATAGCGCAACTCTGGTCTTTAACATCCGGTGTTATGTGGTATCCCAAGATATTGTAAGTCCAAAACATAGGAATTCGATTCTTGCATTGGAGAAACGAGATAAGGCCTAAGTAACCTCTGTGGAAATGGAATATTAGATTCCTCATTACTACACAAGGTTCAACTTAAGAGCATACTTTTAAAAACTAGAACTGGTAACTGATGTGGTCCACCTATCATACATGTTTTTGAACTGGAACAAGGAAAAACTGGACTGGTTAGATCTCTATGTACCGGCCTTTAAAAAAACACGCGAAGTAATTATTTTTAATGAAAACAAATAATTTTAATATTTAGAACCATGATTCCAAACTCATCACCACTACTAGACATGGCATCATCAACAAGAGTGACATAGACATCATCTGGATCTACAACCTCAGTATTAGTAGTAGTTTTTGTAGAAAAACTAGATCTAGTGGAAGCACGCGTCGGTCAAGCTACATGAATATTGCTTCTCATTAGTTGTTTTTATTTTCTTGATTTAGCTACTGGTTCTAGATCTACTGGCACTACCAAATATTCATTGGGATCAACCCCCACCCCTCAATGCAAGCATGAGTTGGTCAAGTTGCACGAATAATGCTTCACATTGGTTGTTTTCCTTATCTTGATTTAGCTACTGGTTCTAGTTCTATTGGCACTACCAAATCAGCACTAGGATCAACTCCCCCAAAAATATAAATGAGATGTGTGAGGAAAATGAGAGGGGAGGTATGATTTTATAGGCTTGGAGGGTTATTTCTGGAGGGAAACAATGCCTATTTTACCCAAAAAACCACTCACACCAACCCTAAACTACTCTGTGTCACATGTGTGAACTCTAAATGACTTGGTTGGGTTATGATGGAACCAGTTTATTCATACCAGTTTGGTAACGAACACCTAGTTCGTGGTTGGTTTGGTACCAAACATGGGTCTAATTTGGCCCAAACCAGATTCATTGGCTGGGTCGACCTTTGAACCTAATGAACTGGCTAGCTTGATGAGGTAGTGGTTCAACTTGTCTGGATTTTAAAACCATGCTTAAGAGACACTTTTTCTAAGTTGGCTAGTCAGTTATGTACACTGAATGGTTCAATTGAAAAAATGTATCACACTGAGTTCCACTTCACTACTATAGAATCTAGATTCTGATGACATTGGCTTGAAACTCATTCACTATTCTCAAATCATTCTTCATTATTGTAGAATTAAACATCAGAGTTTATTATTGCTTCTTTAACAGAAGCCTTCTCTGTGAATAGAAACTCGTCCCTCTAGATTTTTTTGTGAGGAGACTCTGCAAAGGCCAATTTGCAACATCCTCTGTTGTGCCTTTCCAGTAATATATGAATTTAAACCACTTATACATTTAGTACTTTCTTTTCCATAATGACTTCAAAGCTGAAGAAGGTTAGACTGCCAACATTGCCAGGTTCTTGTAAGGTTACCTTGCATGGGCTTTCGGATAATAGTTAGCATGTGCCTCAACAATTGGGCTAAGGTTTAACCACACTATCATAAGCCACCATATAAATCCTACAATGTGGGCACATCATACATTGTCATGGAAACTATGATGTGGCTAAGTTTTCACTAGATTATCATAAGCCACCATATAAATCCCACAATGTGGGCACATCAGGCATTTTCATGGAACCATCGTGTCAAATACATCGTGGCTGATTTTTTGTATTTTTTTTTTACATTAATTTTATTCATCATATTATGGGAAGTTGGTAACCTGTGCAGTTTGTCTTAACTAGTCAGCTTTCCAATCTTGAGTGGCCACATTCCCATTGTAGCACACCTTCTTGTTTGGTAGTGTTTGCAGGTGAAATGACCCAGTGGAATTTTAGATTGTGATGATTGGTGGCTACCACTATCCACTAGTAGTAAATGAAACCTTCATTCTTAGTTGTTTCTCTAGGTTTTATAATTTACATCAAACATATCGGATTTTAACATTTTTTTGTTTGTGATTTAATCATATTTGTTTTCTGTGTTTTCTGATCCTAACCTTGCCACCTTTTTCCAGTTGTCACAAGTTTCAGTACTAAACTTTGAAATAAGGCCCTATAGAATCACTGAAGTTTCACTTAGTTTTACTTCATTATGGGTTTAGCATGCTCTCATAGAAAAATGTAGGTGTAGCAGAGAGTTCCTGAACTTCTGGCCTATAAACCAACACATAGGCTACAATTGGTAGAAACATATTTACAGATCAAATGGGAACTATTACCTCAAAATGGAAACTCTAACAAAAAAAACATCAAAAAACCATGAAAAAACAAGCCGAAAACAAAAAGTTGTATTCTGGAATAAACTTTTTTTTTTCGGGTTAAATTTTCAACATTTTTTAAAAATGGAAGAAAAAGCCAATTTTTTTTTTTTTTTAATGCAAAAAACACCCCAAAAATGAAAAGTTGTATTTTGGAATAACCTCTCTTTTTTTCGGGTAAATTTTCAACATTTTTAAAAATAGATGTAAGAACAATTTTTGGTTGTGCATATTGGAAGATAATTCTTCCATACTCATATTAGAATTAGTTACAAACTTGTAGGAGGATGTTGAGAGAATATCTCAACCTCCCTATTCATATTTAGAAGTGGTTGGATCTCAGCAGCACTATAAATATTGTGATGTATTCGTTTGATTAAACATATAGAGAATAAATATATTATTTTTGTGTTTTCTATGTGCAATGGCTGCTCTTACAATTTTTAATTTGGTATCAAAGCGAGTCCGGGCTTGACTCCCTCACGGGAGGGCACAGGAATATGTAGTGTGGTAAGAAGCCGCTGCATGTGATGTTGATGATAGTGCTGTGTAAAGATTTCCATGTGCTGCGTGGTGTAGCTGTGTTTTCATTACAGAGGTCGACCTGTGTGTAATCTGAAGGAACTGCCAACAAGGAGCCACATCATTATATTTTTCCATTGTGTATAAGTTATAGTGCCACTGCAATCATTGGAAGTTTTGTCAATTAAAGCATTGTGAGAGCCACCATTTGTTGAAGGCGTGCAACATTGAGTTATTAGGACACAAGCTTGGAGGCCTCAATACCATATCTCGAGAAATCTTGATCACTGATGTATGCAACCATGAATTGTAAGGGAACCGCCATTTTCTATAGCTGTTGCGTGGAGGAGAAGAGTTGATGTTGTATGGGAGAAGAGGAAGAATCACGATTTATGGCACATTTCAAGCATCCTCAATTTTTTTTGAAAAGTCGTTGTCCATTTTCAAATGATTATTCTTTTGTAACATGACTTTATATTTAATCCTTTATAGATACATTTAGCACTGCAGCAACTGTTGTTGCTATAGTCGGACAGTGATATTAGTTTTTTTTTGTTATACACTACAGGTCTTGTTGTTCTTCGGTGCTCCAAGAACTACAGTTACAGGTTATCTTTGTGTGTTTGCAAGTGTGTTGTGTGGTGTGGAATATATCATTATAGTGTGGGATTTAAGTTTATATTTGTGTAAAGGTCACTTTGTAGGATTGATCGCTGATCATATTCTGTACCTAGAATATTCTCCTATACGACCGTTGAAATTTATTCTTCGAGGTTATTTCACAGATGGAAACATTTCAATAGGGTAATTCAGTGTCGAGACTCTTCTTCGGGGGTGTCAAGAATTTTTAATCCTACAAATTCAGCAGTGCTGGTCAGAAGCAGGTGTACTTTAAATGGGTTGGAAGGTAAGCTTGAAGATGTGAAGAAAGAAAGAGCAGAATCCAAAAGACTGCAGAGTGGGTAGAGTTGTTGATGAAGACCAGTGAGATGAAGATAATTTCTATTGTTATGATATGTAAGAATTAAGGGGGAGTATTGGAAGATAATTCTTCCATACTCATATTAGAATTAGTTGCAGATCTATAGGAGGATGTTGAGAAATATCTCAACCTCCCTATTCATATTTAGAAGTGGTTGGATCTTAGCAGTACTATAAATATTGTGATGTATTCATTTGATTAAAGATATAGAGAATAAATATATTATTTGTGTGTTTTCTGTGTGCAATGGCTACTCTTCCAATTTTTAATTAAAAGCACTCGGAAAATGGGAAGTATTGAAACAAAAATTTTAGAATAATAAAAATGTATATTAAAAATAAAAAATAAAAAATAAAAAAAAACATTTTAAAATAATTGAAAAAAATGACAAATTTCATTAATTTTTTTTTAATTATTTAATTTTTCAAATTTTAAAATTTAAAAAAAAAATAATTAAGAGAAAAAATTAATAAAAAATAAATAAAAAGCATTTTAGAAATTAAATTTACAAATGTACTAAAATTTAAAAAAAAAACAAAAGATAAATATTAAATTAAAAAACAAATTTAAAAAAACAAATAAAATTATAAGACTAAAATAAAATTAAATATACAAATTAAATTTAAAAAATAAAAATTAGTTTTTTAATTAAATTAAAAATAAAAGAACTTAAATTTGAAAATAAAATATTAAATTTAAAAAAAAAAATATGCTAAATTTTAATCAATTGGAAAATTAATTATATATATATATATATATATATATATATATATATATATATATATATATAATTCAAAGTTAATTAAAAATAAAAATGAGAAATAAAATTAAATTAAAATATTAAACTAAATTTTTTTATTAAAAAACAAAAAAAATTAAAAAAATAAATTAAATTTAAATTATAAAAAATAAACGATATGTATATATTAATTTAAATTAAAAAATATATATTCTACATCTTATTAAATTAGAAAAAACAATATTAATCTAAAAATTTAAATTTAAAAAAATATATATATTAAATTTTAATAAATAAACAAATAAATAAATAAATTTTAGAAGAAAAAAAGTAAAAATCAAAATCAAAATCAATATTAAAAAAAACACTTTTAAAATCAAAATTTAAAAAAGTAAATATCAATTGAAAATGGAAAATGGAAACAAATAAATAAATAAATAATATTAAGTGAAAATTTTCTTTTTTTTAAATTAATTAAAAAAAAAAATTAATTTAAAATATAAAAATTAATTTAAATAAGAAATATTAAATTTTATGTAATTAAAAAATAAATAAATATGAAATTTCAATAAATTAAAAAAAATAACAAAATTTATTAAATTTTATTAAATTAAATTCAAAAATTAATATTAAATTAAATTAAATTAAACTAAAAAACAATATTAAAAAAAAATATTAAAATTTAATTAAAAATAAAAAAAATCGAATTAAAAACAAAATATTTAATTGCGCTGCCAGAGTTGTGAAGGGGGTCGGCTGCTGGGCGGGTGGGAGGCTGCTTGCAGCCTCCCCGCCTAGCCAACGAGTACCTCCCGCCGCCACCTGGGCAGGAGGTCAAATCCCGGAGTCGACTTTCCCAAGTTGATTCCAGGAATCGACCTCCCCAAGTCGATTCCGGGAATCAACTTGGCTCCAGGTCGATTTCGGGAATTGCTCTCCCCAGCTCGATTCCGAGAATCGCCCTCCCTAGATCGATTCTTGGAATCTACCTCCCCAGTCGATTCCTGGAATCGACCTCGTCAGGTCGATTCCCAGAATCCACATTTTTTTAAATTTTTTCTTTTTAACTTTTAAAATGGTTTAAGTTTTAAAAACAATTAGATTTTTGTTTTTTTTTTTTTATTTGAAAATGTTTTTTCTCATTTTTTTTTTGTTTTTTAATATTTATTTTTTTATTTTAAAATTTCTATATACATATATATATATATATATATATATATATATATATATATATATATATAACTTAGAAAAAATTGTTTTTGATGTTTGTTTATTTTTTTGTTCAGTTTTTGTTTTTTTCTTTAAATTATGTGTTTTTTTATAATTCTTTTCCTTAATTTTATTTCATTTTTGAATTTTTTTGTTTTATTTATTTTTTATTTTATTTCATTTTTATTTTTACAAGTTAATTTTGTTTTTAATTTTTACATTTTTATTGGTTTTCTTATTACTTTTATATATTTTTTATATTTGAGTTTTTTTTGTCATGTTTTTCTTATTTCGTTTTTTTGTTTTATTACCAACATGAAAATTACCACTAAAAAAAAAATGGTTGTTGATGACTCATCAACACTTTTCAAAATTAGTATGAAAATCACTAAAATTTTAAAACAAATGTTCATACTTAATAAATAAAAAAATTAAAGTGTCAAAAATATGCCCCAAAAAAAAATGGGGTGATTCTACATCACCACTTTCAAAATCGGGTGCTTTTTTTTGCTACCTCAAAAAAGTAGGTACCAGTTTAGTTACCTATTTGATCGGTAACTATGTTTAGAGTAAATAACTCTTCTCAAATAATTAATGAGGATGACAGGCTATGATATGCATTGGTCTCAGTTGAGTATCTACAATTACTATAGTCGATATATATCATAAAACTATAGAATATTGAATATTAATAGATCAGATATGTTACTACTGTAGACAACTGCAATAAAGTGTAAAACACCCACAACACACCTTTATAATGATGCAACTATTTTTATTTTACCTTGAAAGTTGATACCAATACTTATTCCCCAAACTATTGGTAGCTTATTAAATATATTGCATGAAACAAGTAATTTTATTTAAGGTTTTCCTTTCCTGTTGTATGATTTTTCAATTGTCCTGTTCTCATTGTTTTTCCCCAACCAAACCCATCTGATCACAACAGGGATATACTCTTAAGTTCTTTACAATGATATCCTCATTGGTCCTTTGTGGTGAGGAGTGTGGTGGTAACCGAATCTTAACTCTAGGCATTGATTGTATTAACTCTAAGTTTCATGCCTGTAGTATTTCAGCAATTATTTTTTCTCATTGTTTGAATATAGGATGTTACTTCACAAGTTCTTGAGATATTGCTTGAGAAAGTAATTATCTTTATAGCATAGTGTGCCTTTAGTTCCTCCTCAAAAATACATCTTCCTCTAATGTGTTAAGAAAACACTGGTAAAACCAGAATAGATCTCTCATTCTCTCATAATAGCTTATGCATGTTACACAACATGAATTTTCTTACATACATCATGTTTACAACATTACTCAATCTTTGTAAACTCACGTTCTAATCTTCTATTGAAATAAACCATATTTAATAGAGCAACTAGATGATGATAATGAAATCTAACTTCCATGCTCAACAATATTTCATTGATTTATCCATCCTTATTTACTTGGAGTGCAATAAGTAGTTCTTTACCTAATCAAGAGTAAGATATTTTCAATGCCTTTCGTGAAACCATTTCCCTAGCCTTCATCTTTGGCTTGGGTGCCTTTATTATGTTTGAATCTTCCTTTACACTATTCACATGTCTTAGGGATTCAAATGCAAGAACGTATTTTACATAATTTTTTCAAGTATTTGTGCCAAGACAATTTCTAATGAATATAGGTGCTTGCTAAATTATCCCTTCTCTCTCAGCCAAATGAAAAAGTTGAATTATGAAATTTTCAGAATATATATAATTCATTTCCCTTGAGAAAGTATATAATGTTACTGTAGAATGTTTATGATTTCACCCTTTCTCGATAACTATTACATAGTTTAGAGAACATTTGGTTTTGTAATTTATTTTCCCATTCCATTCTAAATTGATCGATACACAATTTTTCTATTTGATAAAAAATTGTGTTAGTGCTTATTAATTTTTAGATAGTCATGTCCTAATGTATATTTAGGCCGATAGGCCTTCTTTTGAATCAATTCATCTCCAAATTTCGGCTACCCTTTTCACTATAATTTAACACCCGTCTCTTGGGTGGCGGTGCGATGAGACAAATTGATGGTGAGCAGGGTTCTGATGTCTAATTATACTTAATTGGCATGTTTAACTGTATTGTGTCATGGTCTTCAATTACAGGTAGAATGATGGAAATTTCATTTATAGGCGGAGAGCTCCGACCGAATGAGAAACCTTGTGTGCGTTGTTACAGATAAATTCTATGTTGATCTGATCTGGAACCTGCACCCTGCCCCCTGACCTCTGTAAGTTTAAACATTCTTTCTTAGCTGAAGAGGATTTCAAGGCATTGGTTGTCAAAGTTTGGAATCACTATGACAAAAATCTTGAAGACTTAGCCATAAAGAAGCTTGCAGATAGCTTTAAATTTAAAAAAGGAATAAGGAAGTAGTAGATCAGGCTATAGTTTATGTGCAATAGAATCAATTAGAGCTAAAAGAAGTAGAATAAGGGGTTAAAATTCCTTTTGAAAATAATGAAGCTGGGTTTTCTCAGAGGTAAAATTTGATGTTGGAAGGGAAAAATAAATCTATTCTGGAGAAAGAGGTAAAAGGGTGGAGGCTGAAAAGTCAAGCTATATGGCTTGTTGAGAGCACCAAAAACCGAAACTTCTTTCATAACCATACTAGCCATAGAAATAACATGAACACAATATGGGAAATTGGAAAAGAAGATGGTTGTTAGGTGGTATCTTCAAGGAGAATATACAGAGGTAAAACAACATTTTAAATCCATATTTAAAGATCTTGAGGTAGCCAACATGGAGAAATTATGAAAATTATTAGACTTTTTCCTAGGCTAATCGGTGTTGATATGAATGAAAATCTTGAAAAAGAGGTGTCAAAGGAAGAGAATAAGTCATTTTTAAATTCTTTCAAAATATCCAAAATCCCTATGGGTGATGGGTGGACAATATAATTCTTTTTATGGTTCTACGATTTGATGGTGGATGATCTGCATGGAATGGTGGAGGAATACAAGGATTTTTGGAAAGCGTTGGGTGTGCTCAACTCTAATTTTATAGCATTCATTCAGAAGACGTGTGTTCCATTATCCTTTGATAATTTGAGGTTTATCCTATGTGTAACTTGGTATGCAAATTCATTTCTACAATTATTTCCAAGAGGCTGAAAGGAATTTTATTTGGGGTTATAAATGAAGAGAAATTTAGGTTTATTTTTAATAGAGAAATTCATGATGTTGTTGGAACAACCCAGTAAGGAATGCATTCAATTAAATCTAGAATATTTCTGTTGCAATGATGAAGACCTTACAAAAGCACATGACAAGGTAAATTGGTTTTATGTTAGACTATTATTGATTCAACTGGTCATGAATTTGCAGATTGTGGAATGGATTATGGGATGCCTCTCCTTAGCTTCCTTTTTAGTACCAACAAATTTCTCTCCTTTAGGTTTCTTTATCGCTTCTATAGGACTTCAAAAAGCATGTATTTCACTCCTTTTCTCTTTCTACTGGTAGCAAAAGATCTGAGTATTTTGATCAGAGAAGCTAGGAGATTTGGAACCTTGAAAGGAGTCAAATTTTCCAAATGTGTTTAATTCATATTTAATTTTTGTTGATGTCATCATGATCTTTGGAAAAGGTCATATTTTTGGAATTAGAAAGATCAAAGAGATTCTGAATATTTATTGCAATTGCACAAGAATGGAGATTAATTTCAGAAAGTCATCAATGTTGTTTAACATTTATGAAGAAGTGAAATCTTAAATGCTCTCCTTTCTCCCAATGAATCTGTTAAACTTATCTGAAGGCATCAAATACTTAGGCTTCATCGTAAAGCCTAATATTTAAAGGTGCAAAGAGTGTATATGGATGTACAATAAAATTTAAGCAAGTGTTTCCCTATGGTGTAATAGGTTGCTACCTAGTGGTGGTATAGGCTATTCTGGGAAGCATTCCTATATGTTGGATGCCTATTACTCACATATCAAAAGTTATCCTCAACAAGATTATTTCTTCAACTTCCCTTGGACTCGAAAGAGGTAGAATAAAGAAATTCCTATAGTAAAATGGACTAAAGTGGGAAACCTAAAACAAGCTTGAGGTTGAAGGTTAAAAAGTATTCATTACTTTAGTCAGGCTCTTAGCAAAATTATTTTGAAGAATTATCTATATTGAAGGGTTGTGGGGTAAGGCTATGAAGTCTAAATACCTGAGAAGGTTGTATTTTGAACAATGGTTTAGGTAGTAAAGGAAGTCTTTGCAAGGATATTCTGTTGTATGGAAAACTTTGGTAAGGGTCTTCCCTCCCATGGGAAAATGGGAAACTTGGTAGGGAAAATGAGAAGAGAATAGGATAAGACCCCTGAATTGGGTGTAAAGTTATTTTAGGATGTCTGAAGCCATGTTTAATATTCTCATGCATAATATATTTTCTCCTTCGAGGATGCAATAGTAAATGACAGAAGGAATATATGCGTTGAGGTCTAGAAGTGGCATAAGAATTGGCATATGCAAGGGGAAAAATCAGACGAATGGAAACTTTTTTTTTAATGTATTAGCAATGGGTGCCATAAAACATTTAGGTCAAGAAGACATTGATCAAGTGATATAAAAATTATGGATTTAGAGAGTACACAATAAAATTTGGAATATTTAGCTAAGACGAAAGAAATAAAGCTGGAGAAAGATTTTTGTGGTGATAGCTAGTGTGGAAGTTAGATTGCCCTTTAAAAGAAAAATTCATCCTTTGGTTAGCTCGATAACAAAATTATGACATGGGAAAAATGGCAGAAAAGGAACATGCAAGGTCCAAAAAGATCTATTCTGTGCAAGGGTAATGTGGAAACTATGGATCACTTGTTTGTTTCTTATAATTTCTCTAGAGTACTATGGGTTGAAATGCTTGATATAAGTGAAAAAACAAGTGGGAGCAAAGGAATTTCCTAGATTTTTTTCATTCTTGGATTGGACGCGTATAATTTTTTTTTCAGGGCTTTACCATGTTATGTGTTTGGGGGTATTTGGACCTCAAGGAAAAAAACCATATTCCAAGGAGAATAATTCAGTATAACAAAAATAGCTCATAAAATCCAGAGTGCATGTGATAGTAGTTGGAATCCATTGATATAGATTTTTTCCAGAACTAAAAAATAATGTCATATAAACTATGATCAGGTCTGGGATTTTGTGATGGAGTCCACTAGGGTTGCCTAGTTTTGTGGGGATGATGCCATATTTCTTCTCAATCAATCTCATTTTCCAATCTGAAACTAACTACTGGAAATGGTACGCATAATAGGGCTGAGTTATTTTCCATGTGGCTCCTTTTGAAAACAACTGCAGCTTAAGGCTTTACAATTTTTGAAGTCTTCAGAGATTTGAAAATAATCGAGAACTGGGCAAAAAATGAATAAAAATTTGAAAATATGACCTTAGAACCTATAATGACCCAAGTGCAGGAGGTTAATAGGTTCTTTGATGAAATTTCATTTTTCATGTTTGTTGAGAATTCAAATCCCTAGTTGATAATTTACTTAAAAAAAATATTCATTACGCATGAGGGTCAAAATCCAAAATAGGAGATCAGGGAATTTTCACAGGTCTTAATTTCTGGGAGAGTTCTGTATTGATGCAGGGCCACTTTTCCAGTATATGTTCATTAAAAACAACTCTAGTTTTTTTTTATTTTAATGTATTGCACCCTTTTGGAAAACAACAGGATGACTGAGTCCTTTTTCTGAAGGCTACCTTCTAGGAGACTATGATGAATGTAATAATTAGTAATAGGAAATATGCATATATTGTTACTTTTATAATACCAAATTGCTAATTTGAGCAATGTTCCGAGATGTAAGAATTAGAAAACTAAACTGCGAAATTCACTGATCAAATTTACTAAGTATTCTAATGAATTTGTAGCAGAAAATAAATTCATAAAGACACAAGCATATAATTAAAAAAACACCACAAAACACCAGATAAAAATTCCTCCTTGCACAAGGTATCTCAGCCTCTTTAAGTGATGCGCTCTCCCTGATCTCACACATTGATCTGGAACTATTTTCGTGACCTCAAAACAAAAATTCTTTCTTGTGCATTATGATGTATTTGCCAAGTCTACACTCTTCTCTTTATAGGATCAAATTTCTCTTCAACTCAAGAAATCAAGCTCGTTGAACCCAAGTCGAACTGCCTCACCGAAATCAAGCCTAACTAACATCAAGAACTCAAGTGAAGTTGCCTTTTAAACTTGAGTCAAACTGTCTCACTGAAGTGAAGTCATACTGAGATAAAATCTCCATGCATGCTCAGTTATATTTTCTAGATTTTTTAATTTTGACTATAAGAAAATTAGAGAATTTTCTTAATTCAACATTAAGAGAAAGTGAGATTGCCCCTTTGCTTCACATGTGGGTTTTTTTTTCCAAACTACTAAATTTGGCAAAACCCTTCCATCTTTAACTTCAATTAACTGATATTTCTATGGTTAAGCCTTAGTTTTTTTTATTTTTTGATCATTTATGGGTGGTTCGATGTATATTTTGATTTCACAATTGAAATATTGAGTATAAAGCCTTTTTCTTGGAAAAGAAATGCCTTGTTTGGCTCTTCTAGAAGACTAGTCACTCTACTTCTTCTAATAATAACTAAAGTGAAAAAAATTATGCCTATAAAACTATGTCTTTATAGTCATCCAAAGAACCATGGTGAAAGGAGCCAGGTTTGTAAATGAAAAAATAGATGTTTGAAAATGGAAACCAATAGAAAATTTCATATCTTCTTCCACAAAATATTTTCCTCATTTCTGTGTCTTTTTTCTTCCAAGAAAACAAATGTGTTTTTGGCATTTGTTATTCCAAGTAGAAATTAAAGTATTCATTGATTGTGCCTACACATAAGAGCTCCTTTCAGACAATTTCTAGGTTATCATCAGATTCTGCAAAACATCTTTCTAATAAAAGTTGTACATCAAAATAACATTTCCACCTATAGTGCTAGCATTGCAGAAAACCCAAAATAATATCTTAAAACTGCCTATAAAATGATTTTAAAACAATATTTCTGGGAAAGCTGAAACCAAAACCCTCCCTCTGATTAACCATGCTTAATCCATTTGATGATCACAATGTGATCCTTTGAAAGATGATTTTCCTGAGATTTTCATTGTCTCTATGTCTAGGATGGGTTGTGTCCAACACCTTGATTTGGGATCAAGTCTAATGAGGTTATTACCTCTAAATTGACTTTGGGTTGGTATGTGACTCTCCTGAGTCTATTAAGGTTTTACCCTCTAGGCTGACTTCGGGTCAGCGGAGTGTTATGTCTTTGTGACTCACTCTCATTTGTTTTCCCTTAGAGCTGGAAAAGCATGTTACAAGAGGATGACACAGGATTGCATGATGATGATGATGATAGTACACGATGGTATTGATGACAGGATGGCATAGGTGGACGGATGGAGTTATCCCTAGTTGAGAGGGAGTGTTAATTTTGTGAAGCTAGGTCCAAAATTCATGTTGCACTACTCACATGATGATGATTATATTTATGTTGGATTCCTCTTTCGGAGAGGTGCAAGATTTATCTAAAGATCACATTTTTTGGATGAGCAGAACATATATTTTGATTTTATTTTCCATACATGTGAAAGGTTGGCCAGATTTGCAATATAGGCTCACAAGCCCAACATATGTGTCACACACCCTCATTGATGGATAAAAATTGGAGAGAGATGATGTTCATTTCATCATCATCTCATCACAGACATTCTACTTTTGTTCTGTTTGGTTCGTATAGCCTAGGAGAGGCTTCCTTTCCCTCACACACGTGAATCTGAACTTGAAGAAGTTGCTGTAATTTTTGGACTATTTTTAGGGTTTGTGGACAATGTTGAGCAACGTTGAATTTGGGTCAACTCTTTGATTTCAACTTTGATTTTTGGATATAAATTATGATTTTTTGAGGCCACATTGGAGGGCACAAAAATCGAGGATAATCATTGACTTTGATTTTTGTTCATTGGTTGCAACTTTGAATCCAGTGTTGAGTTTGTCGTTAACCAGTTTGTCTTGACTTGCGTTGATGTTTGGGAGCTGTCCTTGAGGGGTGTGTGTGACACTTGGAGAGAGGTTGATTTGGCTATTGGAGAAGTTGGTTTGACCAAATCAAGACTTTGCTGGCTAGGGCATCTTGTTGACTATTGTAATAAACATTTATCTATCCATTTGATGGACAAGCATAATTACAAATTTTGATGCATTATTTGGCTTCTCTTCTGTTTATATATTTTTATGTTCTATTAGAATTTTACTTTAAAGTTTATATGATTTCTAAATCTAAATTGGGCCTCAAAAATATTGAAGAAAAACTGCATTTAAGTAGAGAACATACCATGGTTATCTAAATTTAACATTACTAGCTATCAAAAACCTTGACATCCTCACTAAAGATAAGGAAATTAAATTATATATAGAGTTACTAGAGGCTGAAAAGAGGGTCATGCAATAGTTTATGAAACTTGTTGGCACCTTCTGCTATGTTTCCCATTAAAATTGTTCTCTGAGTCCATCTATGAAGTATTCTCTTGTATTTCTTGTATTTTAGGCCATGATGATGCAAATACTACTAATGAAAGTGTTTTGTGAATTTTTAATACCCTTCACTAGTAGAAAATGATGAAATTAATGACTAGGTGACTAAAAAAGTTAGTCACCACAATTATTTCAAGTGAATCACCACTAAATTTGAACAATTTTAAGTGACCGAACTAAAAATGATTAATTTAGTATAGGGACAAAATATACAACTAGATAATAAGTGACTAAACTAAAAATGACTAATTTAGTCAAGGACTAAAATAAGTGACAAAATTAAAAATGATTAACAAAAATGAACACGATAGTCAATGAATAAAATTATGACCAACTTACTAGTGCAACAAGTATATGAATTAGTAATTTATGTTAGTCATTTTTAATTGTGTCACTACATATTTATGCTATTCATTTTTAATTGATTTTGAGGCACCTATAGTTATGGACTTGATATGTATGATCCATGTCTATGTGATATCTTCAATGTGTATTATTTTTATTGTGATCACTTAAGAATTGTATTGTAAGTCTTGATGCTTAGGCTATATTTTTCTAAGTTGAGTTGTTCCACGGCATTTCATAGTTTTACTCAGACAAGTGTGTCATCTTGATGGTTTGGGTATATATTTGGTGATTTGAGTAGGTGTTACACATTGAACTTATTTGACTCCTTTTTTCTTTTATTCAAATTTTATCCCATGTCTCTTTTAACAACACATGTGGAGGTCTTCTAAACTATGGCTAAATTTTATGTAATATTCTCAAATGGGAAAATCAATAATACTTTCACTTAAAATGCAATTTTCAGAAATATATGCAAAAATAGTTAAGTGGAACCCATGGACCCATTAGATTATACATTATAGAAGCCAAATACAAAAGGATATCCGAAAAAAATCATGGTAGCTTAGTTAGAGAAGCCTCCCAAGCCATAATAGCCCAAAAATCATGCAAAAAGAGGGGCTGCAACAATGTATAAAAGTTGGAATAACCTGAAAACGTTATTTTATTACCTCTACAACAATATTAGGTTATACATCCGATCTAGAGCTACTATGTGCACAAAAATTTAGATCTACATCATATCCATGCACTATACAAGTTCATCTAGAGAACCCCATTGGCGTTTTCAGCAAAACACTAAGTAAAAGATGTAGATCTGAGATCTAAGACTACAGTTTTATGGAAATGTTCATATCTAGAAAGTGTGGTTGAACTGATAAAAGCAATATAATAGCCTCCTCCAATAGATCTCCAAAGTGAAGGGCAGATCCCCAACACTTAGAAAATCACTCTCCAACTGGTGTGTTGAACCACCCTGCAACTGCTCCTTCAGAAATTACGCATATCTGGATCTATACTACGATTTAGGGTTCAAAATGTAGTTGTCCTGATGGCAAGATTTAGAAATGAGGCTCAATGCCTTCTGCTAGAGTTGGTATCTTCATCCCTCCGTCAGAGATCAAATTTCTCTTGTTGCATTTCATTTTAGGTGTCTCATTTAGTTCAGTCAGTTGCATTCCATTAGGAGCATGGATCATCTGATAGAAGGGTCTTGTCACTCATATCCCTCATTTCATGTACCTGCTGGCCTAGGTCTGTTCATCAAAATCATTTACAGTCATTTTTGGTCTCCTGGTCAGCCAAGAGTCATTTTAGGGTTTTTAGTCTCATTAGGTCTAGGGCTTTGTTAATTTGGCCTTCAAAATGTCTAATAATGTCAGCAGGCACATGAGGAAGCTCCAAATAAGGTTTTAGTGAAAAAAATTTCATCATCAATATGCTTGATAATGATTTTTTTTTGAAGAAAAATTGTCTATTTTATCCTTTTGTAATAAATGCAATGTAATTTTCAAAGTTTTTTTAGTTGTAAGTACTCCATGCGCAGCCTTGGTCACCTTTGCCAAAATCCCATGCCCACTATCCCTGAAAATACAGAAAAGAAGTTCATCATTTAGCTCAAATATCAAAAAGCAAGCAAAACAGAGTTTATGTGAAAAGTGTCAAAGTTTAAACATTACAAAAGTGGGTTTTCAAGAATCAAAAAATAAAAATCTTTGGCATAAAGATATTTTTAATTCATTTGCAAGCCAAGACATCAATGAGCCAAGAGAAATAGTGGAGGAAGCAAAGCCAGCGTTGGAGGCCAAAATTGTGGTGAAGTTCACTGTCACGACGCACTGGGTGGTGCTCACGGTGCATAGGGCCGCTCTACACAGTGCAAATTTGAACGGTTGCGGCGCATAAGGAGGGCGCGACACACTGGGTTTGCTACGCGGCGCACTGAGCCGAAACACATAAATTGTTGTCATTTCTCTCAATCATCAAAACGACTCGGTCTCTCCTTGTTCGAGTAAGTCCATACAATCACTCCATTTCTTATGATAAATGTTTGATGTTGATTGAGATTGAATGTGAGAGTTTGAATGCCAAAAACTTAAACCCTGTCATCTTGTTAAGAATTTCTCTTTTAGGGTTTGAAGTTGGTGTTTTAAAAGTAATTTTGTGCCACATATTTCATTCCCCACCTTGTTTTTCCTTCCCCTCACTGTTTTCTCATCATTGCAGTCCATTTCCCATCTCCCTACCTCTCTAAAAATCACTTACTCCTAAGCCCCATTTCCCTATCCCTAAGTCATTTCATTTCCTATCACTCTCCCTTTCCCATCTCACTTGTAAAAAATTCCCAAACCCCAACTGTCCCAAACAGTTAATTGGCTGTCCCTACACTTGAGTTATTACTTGATTGAGGTCCATTGTTCTTACTGCCCTATTTCTCCACAATCCCTCTCTTACCACCATATATTTGGAAATTGAAACAAAGCACCAAATTCTCATTTTCCTCTCATATAAGCCAACATACACCTTGCATGGACATCATGGAGACAGACACTGATACATCATATGACAGAGATAGTGATTCTACCACTGAGCTACATGCACCTAGAAGGCCTCGTAAAAGTGGCAAACTTGTGAGAGAAGAGCCCACCTCATTGACTCAATTGAAGTCTTGCCCACTTGCCATGGCATGTTTTCGAGAGAATTCATGCTATCAGTATTGTGAAATGATTGCTAGGATTCATCATCATAAGGATTTGGCTCGTTTGTTTGTATTTCATTTACATGATGATCAGGTAACTCTTGCTGGTGTAAATTTCACTTTGACACCGGAAACCATTTCTCAAGCAACCAGAATATCGAATGTGGGTGAACAATGGAACAAAAGACAGCAGGTGGACAGAGTGCATTATGAACCATACATTAGGCCTAGCTTTGTGAGGCAACTCAGTAGGGTGTTTCCATTCCGATTCCTAAAGGAATCCTATGCGCCTCTGAAGAAACTCATTATCATATATTTTAGTTGTGAGGGCCGGTTTTCACGCCTCTATGCCTACCACATCAGGTTATTGATGCATTTCACCAGAGTGAGGATGATGAACATTCCTTATTTCATGTGCGGGAACATCGAGAGAATGACCACTCTTGTGTAGAAGAAAACTCCTGAGCAGCAGTACAACAGTTTTTATCACTATGCACTCATGAAGATCGTGGTTGTACATCAGCTTGGATTGTAGGGCATTTCATGGGAGGATTTCATTTCCCGTGATTTCTTCACATCACCTCAGGTTCCTCTGGAGGTTTTCCATGATGCAGGTGAACCTTCACATCAGTATGGAGGTCACGAGGTAGAGCCTATCAGTGTGCCAGTTTTTGTTACTTATCAGAGAGGCACTAGAGTATTATTTGCAGCAGCCCGACGAGTATTATCTCCACCTGGGGTGGAAGGGGTCTCATTGCCGTCATCAGCAGCACAGGTGTAGGTGCAGGTATAGGACAGAGGTAAGATGCCTATGTAGGATGAGGGCCCTTCAGGAGGCCAGGATACTAATTTCATACTTATTGATGAGGATTATGAGCTCTGCAAGCTCAAAGTTGAGAGAGACCATTCAGGAGTAGAAGGCGGAGATTGACACATTGACCGTCAAATTGCAGAAATCCCAATGGATCATAAATTACTTGGAGCAGCGAAACAAACATCTGGAATATCAACAAACAATCATGGAGTTGCAAAACATCCGTGAAAACCGGCAAGCTGCCCAAAGAAGCCAAATAGAGATGACACCCATTGAGCGGGAGATTGAGGCTGATAGAGAGACTTGGCTTGAGAGGGTCAATATTCATCTTGAGAAGCTGTTGGAGAAGGAAAATAAGGAAAATAACATGCTCAGGCACATGAAGAACCATTATTGGACACGAAATCATGTTTGCAAAGCGAGGATCAAGATCCTGAAAGCAAGACTAAAGAGGGCACTAAAGCATCGTAAAAGGCATGATAGACTCCAAATTTTGGCCGAAGCTTCTTTGGCCCAGAATAGTGCTTGATGGTGGACATTCAGCCCAAATTTCAAGAAATTTGGGAAACGTTTTGTCAATTTTGAATTTTTTGGCCTAAACACAGATTTTTCCGCCCGACGCGTAGCGCCACTTGGCGCGCGCTTATAATTTGCAGATCCTTTGGAGGAAAAAATTTCATTTCTAGATTTTTCATCAAAATTTATGCATTCCTATCCATTACCTAAGTATTTTGACAAGTTTTGGGTTGCCTAAAGGGTCAAAAACACCCTAAAAATGACCTTTCTGCCACTTTTTGGACACACAGGAAGCAGTGTTGGAATATTTGATTTTTAGAGGGGAAAATGGCAACCAAATTTAGAAATTCCAGTTGGGTTGGAAATTAGATAGGCAGGGCTTTCCAACGAGCTATCTTGCACTCAATTTCAACTTAGGGAAGGCCCTAAAAATCAGCCTCAAAGTTGTGCTACGCATAGAGATTTCAGTCACGGTGCATTGGGAAATTTGGCCTATTTTTCACTCAGCAGCTCAGATTTTCGCCTATTTTTGGCTAGTTTGACTTTCTCATGTAACTCTTGATGTAACTTGATGTAATTTCATTAATTTGATGTAATTTTGGCACATTTCTACTCATATTAGTAGATTCATTCACCAAAAAGTGAAATGTAAGTGAATGAATTAGTTTCCTATCATATAGAGGCAAGTTGTTTCATTGCCTATTTTCCAGTTCTTAGTTTAGATATGGTTGAAACAGCTCCTAGAATGATGAGCTAGACCCCTAGAGGCATGGGTATGAGTTAGGCTTATCTATATCTTGTAATTCTTCAGTCATTTTCAGGGTTGGACACTTGGGATTGCTTGGCACTTCATTGTACATTTCATCTCTGCAATTTTGGCAAAGGAATAGACCAGGGTTTGCAGCACTCTTTGGGATCCATGTGGCTCTATGTTTTGATGGTGTGTTTCTCTCAGTGCTTGTAAGTTTATTGATGTTTATGTGTATCATTTCCCTTCTCCTTTCTTCTTAAATTAAACAAATGAGTTATAAAGGTGGGATTCATTAGATTGCTTTGCTCTGCCTTCAGTTTTGTTTAATTTTCCATGTTTTCATCTGTTTGAAGAGGATTATTCAAAGCCTCTTTCCCTCTTCAGCCCCTCACCAGTCTGAAATATCCATTGATTCAATCCAAAGCATCAAAACAATTTCCTTCCTTGCCCCATTCAGAACTCTGCAGCAACTAGGCCTCATCCTCGAACCCAAAACTGCCTTTCCCTTTGATTCCGAAAAAACCCCCAAAATATAAAATCAAACTCTTTTACTTATATACCTAGCCTAAAATTAGCCTTTATTTCAAGTCATCTCAAGCCTTATTGATTATCCTTGCTGAGATTGACCTGGAGAGAGCCCTCTCCTGATCCAGTAGGGCTAGCTACCAGACTGAGCGTGGTTTGATGTTATCCTAAACTCTACCTTCTTTCAGCCTGAGGTATATTTAGGTAATAACATAGAGGTGACCATACTGGGGAACAAAATGGTTTTCTTGTTAGTGTTATTCATTTTATAAGCTACAAACGGAGCTTGAAGTTATGCCAGGTAGCCTTCGAAGCGCTCTTGCTTTGCATTAGCGAAAGTAAATAAACGTTGCTTCAGTCAATCTCAGGTCTAGTTTGTAAACGTAACATCTAACTTGAAAATTGCCCCAGTACATGTATCAAGTTAGATCTGATATTGATGGTGGACAACAATTAGACACGTATGAAGGCTAAAACATTCACCTGGCGACTCCAACTCAATCCAGAGATTCCAGTGCTCATTGATCCATTCATGCACTAAAATAAAATGGTAGGGTATGTGGCAGACCCTGCTCTTTGTGAAGTTTTAAAAGAAGTTAGAGATCAGTTAGTGGATATTGAAATTGATGAAGTATTTTTCATTGCCGTGCTTCAATGTTTGAGATCTCCGAAGTTTCCTCCTAAAGATAAAACTGGTTTCTTTGAGTTAGTTGTTGAAAAATTTGAGAAGGAGATTCAATATTTAAATGATCAGATCCAATCATATGAATTCTGAGATCCCGAAAAGTTCTTGGAAACTCTCCCTCCTTCAAAACAAGAAACAATAAAGCTGCCCGTGGATGTTTGCATTGATAGTTTGCAGCTGGAAGCATGTATTGTGGATTTCGGGCAGCAAACAGAGTCTGGTTTTTGCAATCCTATTGCGACGTACATGGAAATTTTTTTCTGTTTGAATGATAGATAAAATTGTCTTTTACATAACCAGACTCATTATGTGCATGTATGGTTGTCACCATTTACATTTGTGTCCTGGTTGAAGCACTTTCAAGCAACATCCTGGTCACAGTTACTTGATTGGTTGATCTGGCATTACATCGTTACTTGATCTATTGGTTTTGTAGCAAAGTAGGATAGATTTGTAAATAAATAAGCTTCCTAAGGAAACATTTCAGTGTCTGGTATTTGTTTATGTACATGTTGTAGTATGTATATTTTTTTGGATTGGTATGAGTTGTTTTGGGTTTGAAGTTATTGAATCCATAGCCCAATGGATGAAGGCACTGCCTACTCTCCCAGAAATTTGTAGTTCTTGGCACCTCCAAGGAGCTACCATCCCCATTGGAGCCAATGTTAGAGTCGGTATCTTCATCCCTCCGTCAGAGATCAAATTTCTCTTGTTGCATTTCATTTTGGGTGTCTCATTCAGTTCAGTCAGCTGCATTCCATTAGGAGCATGGATCATCTGAAGGAAGGGTCTTGTCACTCATATCCCTCATGTCATGTACCTGCTAGCCTAGGTCTGTTCATCAAAATCATTTACAGTCATTTTTGGTCCCCTGGTCAACCAAGAGTCATTTTAGGGTTTTTAGTCTCATTAGGTCTAGGGTTTTGTTAATTTGGCCTTCAAAATGTCTAATAATGTCAGTAGCCACATGAGGAAGCTTCAAATAAGGTTTCAGTGCAAAAATTTCCATCATCAATATGCTTGATAATCATTTTTCTTCAAAACTCTGTTTTGAAGAAAAATTGTCTATTTTATCCTTTTGTAATAAATGCAATGTAATTTTCAAAGTTTTTTTAGTTCTAAGTACTCCATGCACAGCCCTGGTCACCTTTTCCAAAATCCCATGCCAACTATCCCTGCAAAGACAGACAAGAAGTTCATCATTCAGCTCAAAAATCAAAAAGCAAGCAAAACAGAGTTTATGTGAAAAGTGTCAAAGTTTAAACATTACAAAAGTGGGTTTTCAAGAATCAAAAAATCAAAATATTTGGCATAAAGATATTTTTAATTCATTTGCAAGCCAAGACATCAATGACCCAAGAGAAATAATGGAGGAAGCAAAGCCAGCGTTGGAGGCCGAAATTGTGGTGAAGTTCACTATCGCGGTGCACTGGGCGGTGGTTGCGGTGCACTGGTTGAGCGTAGTGCATAGGGCCACTCTACACAGTGCAAATTTGAATGGTCGTGGCGCATAAGGAGGGCGCGACGCACTGGGTTTGCTGCGCGGTGCACTGAGCCGAAACACATAAATTGTTTCCATTTCTCTCAATCATCAAAACGACTCGGTCTCTCCTTGTTCGAGTAAGTCCATACAATCACTCCATTGCTTATGATAAATGTTTGTTGTTGATTGAGATTGAATGTGAGAGTTTGAATGCAAAAAAATTAAACCCCATCATCTTGTTAAGAATTTCTCTTTTAGGGTTTGAAGTTGGTGTTTTAAAAGTAATTTTGTGCCACATATTTCATTCCCCACATTTTTTTTCCTTCCCCTCACTGTTATCTCACCATTGCAGTCCATTTCCCATCTCCCTACCTCTCTAAAAATCACTTACTCCTAAGCCCCATTTCCCTATCCCTAAGTCATTTCATTTCCTATCACTCTCCCTTTCCCATCTCACTTGTAAAAAATTCCCAAACCCCAACTTTCCCAAACAGTTAATTGGTTGTCCCTACACTTGATTTATCACTTGATTGAGGTCCATTTTTCTTACTGCCCTATTTCTCCATAGCCCCTCTCTTACCACCATATATTTGGCAATTGAAACAAAGCACCAAATTCTTATTTTCCTTTCATATAAGCCAACATACACCTTGCATGGGCGTCATGGAGATAGACACTGATACATCATCTGACAGAGATATTGATTCTACCACTGAGCTACATGCACCTAGAAGGCCTCGTAAAGGTGGCAAACATGTGAGAGAAGAGCCCACCTCATTGACTCAATTGCAGGCTTGCCCACTTGCCATGGCATGTTTTCGAGAGCAGTCATGCTATCAGTATTGTGAAATGATTGCTAGGATTAATCATCATCAGGAGTTGGCTTGTTTTTTTGTATTTCATTTACATGATGGTCAGGTAACTCTTGCTGGTGTAAATTTCACTTTGACACCGGAAACCATTTCTCAAGCAACCGGAATACCGAATGTTGGTGAACAGTGGAACAAAAGACAACAGGTGGACAGAGTGCATTATGAACCATACATCAGGCCTAGCTTTGCGAGGCAACTCAGCAGGGTGTTTCCATTTTGGTTCCTAAAGGAATCCTATGCGCCTCTGATGAAACTCATTATCATATATTTCAATTGTGAGGGCCGGTTTTCACGCCTCTATGCCTACCACATCAGGTTATTGATGCATTTCACCAGAGTGAGGATGATGAAAATTCCTTATTTCATGTGCCGGAACATCGAGAGAATGACCACTCTTGTTCAGAAGAAAACTCCCGAGTAGTAGTACAACAATATTTATCACTATGCACTCATCAAGATCGTGGTTGTACATTAGCTTGGATTGCAGGGCATTTCATGGGAGGATTTCATTTCCCGTGATTTATTCACAGCTCCTCAGGTTCCTCCAAAGGTTTTCCATGATGTAGGTGAACCTTCACATTAGTATGGAGGTCACAAGATAGAGCCTATCAGTGTGCCAGTGTTTGTTACTTATCAGAGAGGCACCAGAGTATTATTTGCGGCAGCCCGACGAGTATTATCTCCACCTGGGGTGGAAGGGGTCTCGTTGCCGTCATCAGCAGCACAGGTAAAGGTACAGGTATAGGATAGAGGTAAGAGGCCTATGCAGGATGAGGGCCCTTCAGGAGGCCAAGATACTGATTTCATACTTATTGATGAGGATTTGAGCTCTGCAAGCTCAAAGTTGAGAGAGACAATTCAAGAGCAGAAGGCGGAGATTGACAAATTGACCGTCAAATTGCATAGAGCCCAATGGATCATAAATTACTTGTAGTAGTGGAAAAAATAGTTGGAATATCAGCAAACAATCATGGAGTTGCAAAACATCCGTGAAAACCGGCAAGCTGCCCAAAGAAGCCAAATAGAGATGACACCCATTGAGCGGGAGATTGAGGCTGATAGAGAGACTTGGCTTGAGAGGGTTAATATTCATCTTGAGAAGATGTTGGAGAAGGAAAACAAGGAAAATAACATGCTCAAGCACATGAAGAACCATTATTGGGCACGAAATCATGTTTGCAAAGCGAGGATCAAGATCCTGAAAGCAAGACTAAAGAGGGCACTAAAGCGTCGTAAAAGGCATGATAGACTCCAAATTTTGGCCGAAGATTTTTTGGCCTAGCATAGTGCTTGATGGTGGAAATTCAGCCCAAATTTCAAGAAATTTGGGAAAATTTTTGTCAATTTTGAATTTTTTGGCCTAAACACAAATTTTTCCCCCCGACGCGTAGCACCACTTGGCGCGCGCTTATAATTGGAAGCTCCTTTGGAGGAAAGCTTAGAATTTCTAGATTTTTCATCAAAATTTATGGATGCCTATCCATTACCTAAGGATTCTGACAAGTTTTGGGTTACCTAAAGGGTCAAAAACACCCTAAAAATGACCTTTCTGCCACTTTTTGGACACAGAGGAAGCAGTGTTGGGAGATTTGACTTTTGGAGGGGAAAATGGCAACCAAATTTAGAAATTATACTTGGATTGGAAAATAGACAGGAAAGGCTTTCCAACGAGCTATCCTGCACTCAATTTAGACTTTGGAAAAGCCCTCAAAATCAGCCTCAAAGTTGTGCTACAGATAGAGATTTCAGGCGCGACGCATTGGGAAATTTGGCCTATTTTTCACTCAGCAGCTCAGATTTTCGTCTAGTTTTGGCTAGTTTGACTTTTTCATGTGAATTTTGATGTAAATTGATGTAATTTCATGACTTTTATGTAATTTTGGCACATTTTTACTCATCTTAGAAGATTCATTCACCAAAAATTGAAATGTAAGTGAATGAATCAGTTTCCTATCATTTAGAGGCAAGTTGTTTCATTGCCTATTTCCCAGTTCTTAGTTTAGATATGGTTGAAATAGCTCCTAGAATGATGAGTTCGACCCCTAGAGGCATGGGGATGAGTTAGGCTTGTCTATATCTATTAGTTCTTCAGTCATTTTCAAGGTTGGACACTGGGGATTGCTTGGCACTTCATTGTACATTTCATCTCTACAATTTTGTCAAAGGAATAGACTAGGGTTTGCAACACTCTTTGGGATCCATGTGGATCTATGTTTTGATGGTGTGTTTCTCTCTGTGATTGTAAGTTCACTAATGTTTTATTTTTATCATTTCCCTTCTCCTTTCTTCTCAAATTAAACAAACAAGTTATAAAGGTGGAACTCATTTGATTGCTTTGCTCTGCCTTGATTTTTGTTTAATTTTCCATGCTTTCATCTGTTTGAAGAGGATTCTTGAAAGCCTCTTGCCCTCTTCAGCTCCTCGCCGGTCTGAAATATTCATTCACTTAATGCAAATCATCAAAACAATTGCCTTCCTTGCCCCATTTAGAACTCTGCAAAAACTAGGCCTCATCCCCGAACCCAAAACTGTCTTTCCCTTTGATTCCAAAAAAATCCAAAAAAATAAAAATCAAACTCCTTTACTTATATACCTAGCCTAAAATTATATTTTATTTCAAGTCATCTCAAGCCCGATCGATTATTTTTGCTAAGATTGACCCGGAGAGAGCCCTCTCCTGATCTGGTAGGGCTAGCTACCAGACTGAGCGTGGTTTGATGTTACCCTAAACTCTACCTTCTTTCAGCCTGAGGTAGATTTAGGCAATAACACCTTCAATATTGTCCTCCCAATGGAGTAGAAACCTCCTCCACTAAAAATAAGCACTGAAATGGCCTAGATCTAGAGATCTAGTTTCCACTTGCTGCAGCTTACTGAAAAAACCAAACCCTCAACAGGATTTACGGTGTAAAAGAAAGGTGAAGCTTGGCCTTAAGCCAGATAGTGAACAATGTGGTGCAAGCCTCCTCCAATAGCTCCTCAATGGAAGAGGTGGAATTCCCGATTAGGAACACCCAATGCTAATCAACATTCAATCTCAGCTAAACAACAAGAGAAATTTATATGTCTAAACAGACCATATATTCAAAAAATCATAATCATTAGTGAACCCCATATGGATTCCATCCTCTTCCTTATAAACAATTTGAGCCTTCTCACCTTTGGTCCCACTCATTATGGTTTCCATCATCAAGCAATTAATCTCTCTCTGAAACTGTGATGTTCCATCATTAATGTCACTCATCCATAACAACGTTGTTTGATTTGCTCAACCTTGACTTAGTCTCCATGCATTGTCTTCTTTCACATTCAAGGTGTATTTATTCTGACTAGCTAAACTAAACCTCATTCATATTGAGCTATCTTTATTGATGATTCATTCCCTCCATACAAGTGTTGTTGACTTGGTCAAACTTGACCTTGTCCACATGCATTAGCCCTTGTTCACACATGAGGGTGCTTGATCCAGTTATTAACATGATCCATTTTTACACTAAGAGGTATTTTATGTCCACTAAAGAGATTTATGGGCCTCCCTACCCATTTATTCATCTAACTACATGTTAAGAGAAAAATTAATATTCCAATTAGTTGTATGCTAATTAGGAATATTATAGTCTTCCCCTCCCAAATGCTGCTTGTCCTCAAGAAACTGCAAGGATCGAATTGAAGAGCCTCTCCTCTTCCTCTTGTAGCATCATAAAGTGATAAGTTCCCCAAAAGAAAAATATGCTTTCTCATTAATATGTTCCCAATTTTTTCCTCCGATGTGTGTAAGTAGGCCTTTGGTGAAAAATCCAAATGGCTTTCATCATGAAAAAGTGGAATATCCATGGAAACAACTATAAGTGGTTTAGAGGCCTTCTTGAGGCATGGAATCTGAAATATTTTGGGAACCGTCTTCCCCATGTGAAGCCTCCATCCCCAAGCGATCATCCACAAAAAGTGAGTCACCTTCCAACATGGTAACTCTTGAAACATCTCCTCCACCTTAGGCTCTAGCAAAGAAGGTGAGCTGCATAGCTGAATATGATGGATCAAAATGTCCATCCCATGCTATATCTCTCTCCACTTATGATAAGTGTAGATTTTATGCTGAATATGGGCCGCAATAATGTTTACTTCATGGAACAAAAAGGAAATAGGATCCCCAAATACCCCCTCTTTGGTTCTTGCCCAAATCATCCCATATAAAATGAATATGAGATTATCACCATATGGAATCCAAATGACAGAATTTTTAAAGGTTTTACATAGTGCTGGAAAGTACCAACAGTTTCTCAAGTAGTGACAGCGCAGTTTTACCAACTACAATTTCAGAATATGATATGGCAAGTTGTCTTCAAACAATTTGCTAGTTGTACATGTTATCTCATCTACTAGTAAATAGTAAATGGCATTGTATATCAACTAAGCATATAGGAAATAGTACAACACTTGCCCAAATTCATACAAGAAATTGATCTCTCCATCATAGATGTTGGTCCCAAAATAACCATGAAGCCCAAATAGAGGCTTGCCCTCTTGTGGAGCAATGCACTATATAGAGATGGTAAGAGAATTCAGATACTGTGTTAGATAATTGATAAGTGCAAAAACACAATTATTTCCATGTACTAAGAGTAGTCTGATAATTTGACCCATGAATGAGCCCTCCATAGTGGTATGACATAGTCCCAGGAAGAGGAATGAACTAGGTGCTGCATGTAGATCTTTCTTCTTGTGCTTGAGAATCCAAGTGAAAAAGATCATATCATGGCAATATATGTCTCCATCCACTACTCCATCACTCTCATCTCCTTATTTCCCATCAAGTGCATCATATGTGAAGTGATCCTAGGGACACTCCATCAACAAACCCAAGCTCCCAAGTGACATCACTGTTGGCCTTTGTAATAAGGCTCCTGTCATCTCATAGCTCCATTATTTGACATGCCACATGTCAAAGCCACCCATCATAATGTTGTTGTATATGGGATATTCCTTCCAAAGAGGAAGTACCTCCTGATCCTCCAAGGCTAAGTAGTAGCCCCTTTGCACCATGATAGTGCCATCTCCTACTCCTGCAACATCATACAAATTATGGGAGAATATCAACCCATACTCTCTCAAGAACAACCAAAGAAACAACAAATCTTGTTGCCTCCCCACACCATCACCATATAAACTATGGAGCAATAACATGAGAGTTGATATGAAATATATCACATCACCCAAATACACCCAAAATCCTTACTGCCATATGATGTAAGTGCCATGCCAAGTTCCATCCACCAACCTACTCTTTGAAATAGAATGTGTCATAGGATGACCAAAATCTTTCAAGAGTAATCAATACAGTCTTGCCTCCTGTTGCCTGGTGTCATAAATATGCAAGTGGCTTCCCAACCTATTTCTCATAAACATCACCCATCCAACCAATGGTGAGTGTCCATCATTATGTCCAAAAGTGGCATTCCTCCAATGGAGAATACCATCCTCCCAAATCATATTTTTGTCTTTACATTTCATGGGATGTTGAAATGAAATCTCTTGGAGACCTCCAAATGAAGATCACTCCTCAATGACCAAGTTGATCCCATAAGGATCCAAATAAGGTGTAGGCAAAAAATTCTCATGAAAATGCGAAGTTCTCATCAAGAATTATCTATCATTATAATGGAATATGTTATCCCTCATAAGATTCCCTTCATAAACCATTTGCCTATCCTCCACTATACATGTACGGAGGTCATTGGAATGCTCCAATAATGGTTGGGCCCCCCAACTCATCACTGTTGCTCAATGACAGTGCTGTTGATCTTCATATTGGTGCATATGATGTCTCAAGATCATGTTTAGTGTTGAACGCATGGTTCTGTATTGTATTGTTCAAGACAATACTCATCCTGGCCTCTAATAATCTACACTCCAGCCCCAAGAGTTGTGTGTAGCTCAACAATGATACACTAGGATGACTGTATATCTTATCCTTGAACAAATCAAGGTTGATCAGCACAATGATAGTTTGCTGCTCCAAATCAACAGTGTACTTTGACCCTCATTCATGCAACGGTACATTACCACAATCCTCCATATGATGTGCTGAAGTAACAAAAAATGGAAACATGTGCATACCTTGGTGGTGAAGGTTTTTCCTCCTCTGATTTCTTCTTGTCAATTTTTTTTATCAACCTTTGAGTGAAATCTGCAAATGCAGTCACTATTTCATGACTCAAATGGCTAAACCACCAAATGTTTGCTTCACCCTCAAGGTGCAGCACCTCAATCTCAACAGCTTCTCTTTCTACCATAGGATGTAGTAGGAAGAATGCATATAGCTTCATTACCCAAGCTTTTGATGTGCATGAGGATGACCTATCAAAATTATACAATAGGAATCTATTTTCCTTTATTATTCTATTGTTGCAAGGTTTCCTTTATTCTTTGTGTTGAATGAACTGTGGGAGAGTTAGATTCTCCTTGAAAGCTCTAGGTTGAGACTTATATCCCTCAAGATACTCACTTAGAATCTCATGATCTAATTGTTGTCCATCTCTATGCCTCTTGTCTTCAAAAGAAAATGCCCTAGTATGTTTCTTTGGAGCTCCATGCAATACCAGATCTTCTTTGTGCTGATAGGAAGTACATGGACCTTCCTCATCTTGAAACCCTAGTGTGGTTTCACTTCTTTTCTCCATTTTTCTTTGCTTAACCTCCTTGGTGAGGTTCTTCTTAGATCTGAAAAGAGATGAGATAAAAATCATTCTCTCCATCATTCTGATCTCTTTATCCTTCTCTTCTTCTTCTTATAACATATTGGCTGAAACTCATAGGTTGAGCCAACATTATGCTTTGATACCACTATAATATTCTCAAATGGGAAAATCAGCAATACTTTCACTTAAAACGCAATTTTCAGAAATATATGTAAAAAAATTTAAGTGTAACCAACGGATCCATTATATTATACATTATAACAGCCAAATACAAAAGGAGATCCGAAACAGATCATGGTAGCTTAGTTAAACAAGCCTCCCAAGCCATAATAGCCCAAAAATCATGCAAAAAGAGGGGTTGCAACCATGTATAAAATATGGAATGTCCTGACAATGTTATTTTAGTACCTCTACAATATCAGTAGGTTTTACATCAGATATAGAGCTACTATGTGCATAAAAATTTATATCTACATCATATCCATGCACTATACAAGCTCATCCAGAGAACCCCCTTGGGGTTTTTAGCAAAACACCAAGTACAAGATGTAAATCTGAGATCTAAGACTGTAGATCTATGGAAATTTTCATATTTGGAAAGTGTGGTTTAACTAATAAAAGCAATAGAATAGCCTCCTCCAATAGATATCCAAAGTGAATGGTAGATCCCCAAAACTTAGAAAATCACTCTCCAACTGGTGTGTTGAACCACCCTGCAAATGCTCCTTCAGAAATTATGCAGATCTGGATCTATAATGTGCTATAGGGATCAGAATGTAGTTATCCTGATGACAATATCTGGAAATGAGGCTCAATGCCTTCAATACTGCCCTCCCAATGGAGTAGAAACCTCCTCCACTGAAAAAAGCACTGAAATGGCCTAGATCTAGAGATCTATTTTCCACTTGCTACAGCTTAATAAGACAACCAAAATGTCAACAATATTTAGACTGTAAAAGAAAGGTGAAGCTTTTCCTTAAGCCAGATAGTGGACAATGTGGTGCAAGACTCCTCCAAGAGCTCCTCAATGGAAGAGGTGGAATTCCTGATCAGGAACACCCAATGCTAAACAACATTCGATCTCAGCTAAACAGCAAGAGAAAGTTATATGTATAAACAGACCATATATTTAGAAAATAATAATCATAAGCTAACACCATATGGCTGCCATCCTCTTCATTATAAACAATGTGAGCCTTCTCACCTTGGGTCCCACTCATTAGGGTTTCCATCATCAAGCAATTAATCTCCCTCCAAAATTGCGATGTCCCATCATCAATGTCACTCTTCCATAATAGCGCTATTTGATTTGGTCAACCTTGACTTAGCCTCCATGCATTGTCTTATTTCACACTCAAGGTGTCTTTATTTTAACTAGCTAAATTGAACCTCATTCATATTGAGTTGTCTTCATTGATGATTCATTCCCTCCATACAAGTCTCGTTGAGTTGGTCAAAATTGATCTTGTCCACATGCATTATCCCTTGTTCACACATGAGGGTGCTTGATCTAGTTATTAACATGATCCCTTTTCACAGTAAGAGGGATTTTATGTCTACTAAAGAGATTTATGGGCCTCCTTACCCATTTATTCATCTAACTACATGTTAAGTGCAAAATTAATATTCAAATTAGTTGTATGCTAATTTAGGAATATTACATTTTAATACAGTATTTTTGAGATATACGTGAAGTTCCCTGAAAACAATGGGCTACCTACAACTACTTGAGTTTATTGCTAACATTATTCATAGATTTTAGGATATTTGCTACCTCTTTAAGGGTTAGTGGATATTTCAGCTATGTGTAAACCTCATGTCTCCTTTCCATCCTTATATGGACATAATTTCCTATATAAAATAAATATTCTATAATTTTTATTGACATCCTTATGCCAACATTCTCACTACTAAACCTTCAACATCATTGGATATAATATATATGTCAACCAACCTCCTTTTTCTTAAATGAAAAGAAAATAACAACAAAATTAACTAAAATGGGGACAACATAAGGGACAACCTAAGTTTGCATAGCAATTTCCTCATGAAAAATTACTACTAATTAAAATCTAATTTCCTGCAATTCTTAAATCTAAAATTGATTGGTTAAAATATAAATTTTGCTATTCCTTGCTACTTTTCTTCCATCCTAGGTTGTTGGGAGGGAGTTTGGTACTCTTTCTTTGGTCATATTTTTCTTGTTCCTCGCACATGGAAAAGACACAATGCACTTCAATAGGAAATCAAATTATTTGCAGTGATGGCGGTGTTCGAGAAGCTGAGGAGCACGCCCGTCACATAGTTTGAATTATCGAGAGGGGGAAGATCACGAATAGATAATGCCAAAGCTTTCTAAAATTTTGAAAAAAATGGCAGTGGAATCACCAGCATTTCTGTCTTGAGTGCACTACCGGAGTTTCGGTTAAGGCTTTGCTGCTCATTTTTTTGTTTGTGCTTTCCCCCTCTTAAGAGGCATCATGACCAGATTAGGGCAGCCCCTAGATCTCAGGAAGTAAGTATATAATTCACCGCAATTTAGTTAAGTTGAACTTATGTTTGGATCCATTCTTATTGCTTCATTACATACACTGGATTGTTTCTATAAGTAGGATTTCTGCATGGGTAGTTTACATTTCACTGGCATAAAGTTAAGAAATTAAGGTTTATGGTTTTAGGATCAGTTCTGGACTTAAACATGATTTCAGGGTTGACAATGTAATATATATGCTATTTTATAAATATCAACATACTTAAATGTTTAACAGTAAAAGGTAAGATGTGGGAACCCAATTTCATGGTGTCTAGTCTTCAGACTCCTAGCACTTCACAAAAAAAAATTAGAAATTGAGGTGTTTTTAAAGTTTCAACTGACTCTAATTGTTTTATAGAATTTCAGTGCTACATAAAATAAACATTACAACCCTAGTCTTATGCATCTTGTGGGTTGGGGGATCCAGTATTGTATTCATCCTTAGTATGTAGTATTTACCCTATTTTATAAATATTAACATATCTAAATGTTCAACATTAAAATATAAATGTGGGATATCCATTTTAGGATGTTTTATGATAGTCTCATACTCCTTGGACCTCACACAACGAAATTAGAAACTGAGGTGTTTTTCCATTTTCAATAGACTTCAATTATTTTTTAGCATTTTAGCAGTACATGAAATAAGGAGTGCAACTCTAGTCTTTAAAATCCTGTGTCATGGGGTACCCCAAGATATTGTAAGTCCAAAACATAGGAATTTGATTCTTGTATTGGAGAAACAACATAAGGCCTAGGCAACCTGTGTGGCAATGGGATATTAGATTCCTCATTGCTACATAGGGTTCAACTTAAGAGCATATTTTTAAAAATTAGAATCGGTAACTGACGTGGTCCACCTATCAAAGAGTTTTTTGAACTAAAATAAGGAAAAAATGGACTAGTCAGATCTCTATGTACCGGTCTTTAAAAAAATACGTGAAATCATTATTTTTTAATGAAAACAATTAATTTTAAGCTTTAGAACCATGATTCCAAATTCATCACCACTACCTTAGTAGTAGTAGTAGTTGTAGTAGAAAAACTAGATCTAGTTGAAGAACAAGTTGGTCAAGCTACATGAATGGTGCTTCTCACTGGTTGTTTTTATTTTCTTGATTTAGCTATTGGTTCTAGATCTACTGGCACTACCAGATCTGCATTTGGATCACCCCCCCCCCCCAAATGGAAGCACAAGTTGGTCAAGCTGCACGAATAGTGCTTCACATTGGTTGTTTGCCTTATCTTGATTCAGCTACTAGTTCTAGTTCTATTGCCACTACCAAATCAGCACTAGGATCAACTCCCCCAAAAATCCAAATGAGATGTGTGAGGAAAACGAGAGGGGAGGTATGATTTTATAGGCTTGGAGGGTTATTTTTGGAGGGAAACAATGCCTAGTTTCCCCAAAAAACCACTCACACCAACCCTTAACTACTTTGTGTCACACGTGTGAACTCTCAATGACTTGGTTGGGTTATGATGGAACCAGTTGGTTCATACTAGTTTCGTACCAAACACCTAGTTCATGGTTGGTTTGGTACCAAACATGGGTTTACCGTGGCCCAAACCAAGGTTATTGGCTGGATTGACTTCTGAACCTAATGAATTTTCCGTTTTTACAAGGTAATGGTTCAACCTAGCTGGGTTTTAAAACCATGCTTAAGATATACATTTTTTGAGTTGCATAGTCAGTGATGTACACTGAATGGTTCAATTGAAAACAATGTATCACACTAAGTTCCATTTCACTACCATAGAGTCAATATTCTAATGACATTGGTGCAAACTCATTCACTATTCACAAATCGTTCTTCATGATTATAGAATTAAATATTAGATTTTCTCGTTGCTTCTTTAACATAAGCCTTCTCTGTGAAAAGAGACTCGTCCCTCTAGCTTGTTTTGTGAGGAGACTCTGCAAAGGCCAATTTTTAGCATCATTTGTTGTGCCTTTCTAGTACTATATGAATTTAAACAACTTCTACATTTAGTACTTTATTTTCCATAATGAATTCAAAGCTAAAGAAGGCTAGACTGCCAACATTGCCAGGTTCTCATATGGTTACCTTGCATGGGCCTTTTGATAATAGTTATAACTTGCCTCAATAATTGGGAAAATTTTTAACCACACTATCATAACCCACCATATCAATCCTACAATGTGGGCACATCATACATTTTCATGGAAACTATGATGTGGCTAAGTTTTAACTAGATTATCATAAGCCACCATATAAATTGCACAATGTGGGAACATCAGACATTGTCATGGAACCATGGTTTCAAATACATCGTGGCTGATTTATTGTATTTTTTGTTTACATTACTTTTCTTCATCATGTTATGGGAACTTGGGCACTTGTGTAGTTTGTCTTAACTTGTTAGATTTCCAAGCTTGAGTGGCCACGTTCCCATTGTAGCACACCTTCTTGTTTGATATTGTTTGCAAGTGTAATGGCCCAGTGGAATTTTAGATTGTGATTATTGGTGGCTACCACTATCCACAAGTAGTAAAGAAACCTTATTTCTTATTTTTCTCTTTCGGTTTTCTAATTTACATCAAACATATGGGATTTTAACATTTTTTTTGTGATTTAATCATTTTTGTTTTCTGTGTTTTCTGATCCTAACATTGCCACCTTTTTCTAGTTGTCGCAAGCTTCAGTACTAAACTTTGAAATAAGGCCCTACATAATCACTGAAGTTTCACTTAGTTTTACTTCATTAGCGGTCTAGCATGCTCTCATAGAAATTTGTAGGTGCAACAGAGAGTTCTTGAACTTCTGGCCTATAAACGACACTTAGGTTGTGATTGGAATACTAAAAAACTCTTCACAAATAAATAAAGAGGATGACAGGTCATGATATGCATTGGTCTCACTTGAGTATCTACAGTTACTGTAGTTAATATATATTAGAAAACTATAGAATATTGAATATTAATATATCAGATATGTTACTACTGTAGACAACTATAAGAAAATGTGAAACACCCACAAGAGACCTTATAATGATGCAAATATCTTCACTTTACCTTGAAATTTGATACTAATACCTATTCCCAAAACTTCTGGTAGCTTATTAAATATATTGCATGAAACAAGTAATTTTATTTAAGTTTTTCCTTTCTTCTTGTATGATTTTTTAGTTTTCTTGTTCTCATTGTTTTTCCCTAGCCAAGCACTTTTGATCATAGCAGGGATCTACTCTTAAGTTCTTTACAATGATATCCTCATTGGTCCTTTTCGGTTAGGAGTGTGGTGGAAACTGAAGATTAAATTTGGGCATTGAATGTATTAACTCTAAGTTTCCTGCCTCTAGTATGTGAACAATTATTTTTTATCATTGTCTGAATACAAGATGTTACTTCACAAGTTCTTGAGATCTTGCTTGAGAAAGTAATTCTCTTTATAGCATAGTGTGCCTTTAGCTCCTCCTCAAAAATATATCTTCCTCTAATGTGTTGATAAAACACTGGTAAAACCAGAATAAAAATTTCATTCTCTCCTAATAGCCTATGCATGTTACACAACACGAATATGCTTATATACATCATGTTTACGACATTACTCAATCTTTGCAAACTGACGTTCTAATGTTCTATTAAAATAAGCCAGATTGAATAGAGAAACTAGATGATGATAATGAAATCCAACTTCCATGCTCAGCAATATTTCAGTGATTTATCAATCCTTATTTACTTCGAGTGCAATAAGTAGTTCTTTCCCTAGTCAAGATTAACATATTTTCAATGCCTTTCATGAAACCATTTCCCTAGCCTTCATCTTTAGCTTGGGTGCCTTTAGTAAGTTTGAATCTTTCATTACACTATTCACATGTCGTAGGGATTCAAATGATCACATGTCGTAGGGATTCAGATGCAAGAGTATATTTTACATAATTTTTTCAATTATTTGTGCTAAGACAATTGCTAATGAATATAGCTGCTTGTTAAATTATCCCTTCTCTCTCTGCCAGATGAAAAAAGTTGAATTGTGACATTTTCAAAAGATCTGATTTAAGCATATATAATTTCTTTCCCTTGAGAAATTATATGATGTTAATGTAGAATATTTATGATTTCACCCTTTCTCGATAACTATTACATAGTTTAGAGAACGTTTGGTTTTTCAATTTATTTTCCCGTTCCATTCTAAATTGATCGATACACAATTTTTTGTCTGATAAAAATTTGTGTTAGTGTTTATTAATTTGTATATAGTTACCTACCGTATATTTGGGCCGATAGGCCTTGTTTTAAATATGTTCACCTCTAAATTTCGTCTACCCTTTTCACTATAATTAGACACCTATCTCTTGGGTGGCGGTGCGATGAGACAAATTGATGGTGAGCAAGAGTTCTAATGTCTAATTCCACTTAATTGACATGTTTAACTGTATTGCATCATGGTCTTCAATTCTGGGCAGAATGATGGGAAATTCACTTATAGGCAGAGATCTCCGACCTAATGAGAACCCTCATGTGCATTATTATAGATAAATTTTATGTTGATCTAATATGGAACCTGCACCCTGCCCCCTGCCTCGTCTAAGTTTAACCATTCTTACTTAGATGAAGCGGATTTCAAGGCATTGGCTGTCAAAGTTTGAAATCACTATGACAAAAATCATGAAGAATTAGCCATAAAGCAGCTTGTAGATAGCTTTAAATTTAAAAAAGGAATAAGGAAGTAGTAGATTAGGCCAGAGGTTATGTGCAATAAAATCAGTTAGAGAAAAAATAAGTATAATAAGGGGTTAAAATTCCTTTTGAAAATAATGAAGCTGGGTTTTCTTAGAGGTATAATTTGATGCTCGAAGGGAAAAAGAAATATATTATGGAGAAAGAGGTAAAAGAGTGGGGGCTCAAAAGTCAAGCTATATGGCTTGCTGAGAGGAAAAAAAAACCTAAATTCTTTCATAATCATGCTAGCCATAGAAACAAGGTGAACGCCATATGGGAAATTAGCAAAGCATATTGTTGTTAATCTGTTGCTTCAAGGAGAATATGCGGGAGGTAAAACAACATTTCAAATCCCTATTTAAAGATCTTGAGGTAGTTAGCATGGAGAAATTATGAAAATTACTAGACTTTTTCCTAGGCTCATCGATGTTGATATGAATGAAAATCTTGAAAACAAGGTGTCAAAGGAAGAGATTAAGTCATTTTAAAATTATTTCAAAAGATCCAAAATCACTATGCGTGATGGGTGGACAATAAAATTCTTTTTAGGTTCTATGATTTGATGGTGGATGATCTGCCTGGAATTGTGGAGGAATATAGGGATTTTTGGAAAGTGTTGGGTGCACTCAACTCTAATTTTATAGCATTCATTCATAAGAAGTATGTTCCATTATCGTTTTATGATTTGAGGCCTATCTCTATGTGTAACTTGGTATGCAAATTCATTTCTAAAATTATTTCCAATAGTCTGAAAGAAATTTTGTTTGGGATTATAAATGAAGAGAAATTTAGGCTTATTTTTAATAGAAAAATTCATGATGTTTTCAGAACAACCCAGTAAGGAATGCATTGAATTAAATCTAGAATATTTCTACTGCAGCGATGAATACCTTGCAAAATCACATGACAAAGTAAATTGGTTTTAACTTAGACTGTTATTGATTCAACTGGGCATGAATTTGTAGATTGTGAAATGGATTATGGGATGCATCTCCTTAGCTTCCTTTGCAGTACCAACAAATTTTCTCTCCTTTAGTTTTATTTGTCTCTTCTAGAGGACTTCAAAAAGCATGTCTTTAGCTCCTTTTCTCTTTGTAATGGTAGCAAAAGATCTCAGTATTTTGATTAGAGAAGCTAGGAGAGTTGGAACCTTGAAAGGAGTCAAGTTTTCCAAATGTGTTTATTTCATATTTACTTTTTGTTGATGACATCATGATCTTTGGAAAAGGTTCTATTTTTAGAATTAGAAATATAAAGATATTTTGAATATTTTTTACAATGCCATAGGCATGGAGATTAATTTCAGAAATTCATCAATGTTGTTTAACACTAGATGAAGAAGTAAAAGCTTAAATGCTCTCCTTTGTCCCAATGAATCTATTAAACTTATCTAAAGGCATGAAATACATAGGCTTCATCGTAAAGCCTAATATTTACTGTTGCGAATACTGTAAATGGTTGTACAGTAAAATTTAACAAAGTGTTTCCCTATGGTGTAATAGGTTGCTGCCTAGTGGTGGAATAGGCTATTATGGGAAGCATTCCTATTAGTTCTTCAGCTTCCCTTGGACTGGAAAGAGGTAGAAGAAAGAAATTCCTATAGTAAAATGGACTAAAGCGGGAAACCTAAAACAAGCTTGAGGTTGAAGGTTAAAAAATATTCATTACTTTAGTCAAGCTCTTAGTGAAATTATTTTTAAGGCTTATCTATATTGAAGGGTTGTGGGGTAAGGCTATGAAGTCTAAATACCTGAGAAGGTTGTATTTTCAAGAATTTTTGAGGCAGTAAAGGAAGTATTTGCAAGGAGATACTTTTGTATGGAAAACTTTGGTAAGGGTATTCCCTCTCATACGAAAATGGGCAACTTGGATACTTGGTAGGGAAAATGAGAAGAGAATAGGAGAAGACCCCTGAATTGGGTGTAAAGGTATTTCAGGATCTTTGAGGCCTTGTTAAATATTTTCATGCATAATATATTTTCTCCTTCGAGGATGCAATAGTAAATGATGGAAGGAATATACGGGTTGAGGGCTAGAAGTGGCAGAAGACTTGGGATATGCAATGGGAAAAATCAGAGGAATGGAAAATTTTTGTTAATGTATTAGCAATGGGTGCCATAAAACATTTATATCAAAAATACATTTATCAAGTGGTATAAACATCAGGGGTTTAGAGAGTAGACAATAAAATATGGGATATTCAGCTAAGATGGAAGAAACGAAGTTGGAGAAATATTTTGTGGTGACAAGTAGTGTGGAAGTTAGAATTCCATTTAAAAGAAAAATTTATCCTTTGTTTAGCTCAAAAAGAAAAATCTGACATGGGAAAAAAGTCACAAAAGGAACATGGAGGGTCCACAAATATTCACTCTGTGTAAGGGTAATGTGGAAAATGTAGATCTCTTGTTTGTTTCTTGTAATTTTTCTACAGTAGTATGGGTTGAAACACTTCATATAAGTGAGAAAACAAGATGGAGCAGAGGACTTTTCTAGATTATTTTCATTCTTGGATTGGAGAGATGTATAAAAAAGTTCTTAGGGCTTTACCGTTATGTGTTTGGGGGTATTTGGACCGCAAGGAAAAAAACCATATTCCAAGGAGCATAATTCATTCCAACAAAAATATCCCATAAAATCCAGAGTGCATGTGATACTAGTTGGAATCCATTGATATAAATTTTTTCCATAACTCAAAATTAATCTCTTATAAACTATGATTAGGTCTAGGATTTTGTGATGGAGTCTGCCAGGGTTGCCTAGGTTTGTGGGGTTGATGCTTTCTTTCTTCTCAATAAGTCTCATTTTTCAATATGAAACTAGCTGTTGGAAATGGTACATATAATAGGTTGAGCTATTTTCCATGTGGCTCCTCTTGAAAACAATTGCAGCTAAAGGCTTAAAAAATTTGGAAGTCTTTGGAGATTTGAAAATAATGGAGAACTAGGCAAAAAATGAATACAAAATCAAATATCATACCTTAGAGCCTATAATGACCCAAGTGCAGGAGGTTAATAGGTTCTTTGATTAAATTTCATTTTTCATGTTTGTTGAGAATTCAAATCCCTAGTTGATCATTTACCTAAAAAAAAATATTTCTTATGCATGAGGGTCAAAACCCAAAGTAGGAGATCAGGGAATTTTCATAGGTCTCAGTTTCTGAGAGAGTCCTGTATTGATGCAGGGCCACTTTTCCATTTGAATTTCATTAAAGAAACTCTGGTTTTGTTTATTTTTAATGTATTGGACCCTTTTGGAAAACAACAGGATGACTGAGTCCTTTTACTAAAGGCTACCTTCTAAGATCCTATGATGAATGTAATAAGTAGTAATAGGACAGATGCATATCTTGTTACTTTTCTAATACTCCACTGCTAATTTGAACAATGTTCTGAGATGTAACAATTAGAAAACTGAACTGTGAAATTCACTGATCAAATTTACAGAGTATTCTAATGAATTTGCAGAAGAAAATAAATTCATAAAGACACAAACATACAATTAAAAAAATATCACAAAACACCAAAAAAACTAGATAGAACTTCCTACATGTGCAAGGTATCTCAACCTCTTTAAGTGATGCACTCTCCCTGACCTCACATGATGATCTAGAAGTATTTTCCTGACCTCAAAAAAAAAATTATTTCTAATGCATAATGATGTATTCACCAATTCTACACTCTTCTGTTTATAGGATCGAACTTCACTTCAACTCAAGAAAATTGGCTCCTTGAACCCAAGTCAAGCTGCCTTGCCGAAATTATGCCTAACTGACATCTAGAACTCAAGTGAACTGGCCTTTTCAACTCGAGTCAAACTGTCTCACTTAAGTGAAGTCGTAGTGAGATAAAATATCCATGCATGCTCAGTTATATTTGCTAGATTTTCTATTTTTAACTATAAGAAAATTAGAGAATTTTCTCAAGTCAACACTAAGAGAAACTGAGATTGCCCCTTTGCTTCACATGTGGATTTTTTTTTCCAACCTACTAAATTTAGTAGAACCCTTCCATATTTAACTTTAATTAAATGATCTTCCTACGGTTAAGCTTTAGGAATGCTTATTTTTTTGTCATCTATGGGTGGTTCGATGTATATGTTTATTTCACACTTGAAATATTGAGTATAAAGTCTTTTTCTTGGAAAATAAATGCCATGATTGGCTCTTCCAGAAGACTAGTCACTCTGCTTCTTCCAATAATAACTAAAGTGAAAAAAGTGTATGCCTGTAAAAGTATGTATTTATATTCATCCAAAGAACCATGGTGAAAGGAGCTAGGCTTGTAAATGAAAAAAGAGATGTTTGAAAATGGAAACCAATAGAAAATTTCTTATCTTCTTCCATAAAATATTTTCCTCATTTTTGTGTCTTTTTTCTTCCAAGAAAACAATTTTTTTTTTGGCATCTGTTATTTCAAGTAGAGATTTAAGTATACATTGATTGTGCCTACGCATAAGAGCCCCTTTCAGAAAATTTCCAAATTATCATCAGATTCTGCAAAACATCTTTCTAATAAACGTTGAACATCAAAATAACATTTCCACCTATAGTGCTAACATTTTAGACAACCCTATAAAATTATTTTAAAACAATATTTCTGGGAAATCTGAAACCCAAACCCTCCCTTTGATTCACCATGCATAATCCATTTGTTGATTGCAATGGGATCCTTTGAAAGATGATCTGCCTGAGAATTAAATTCTCTATGAACATGATGAATAGAAACCGAATAAAAAGCTTCCTGGCGTTCCTTAACTTAGTGCTTCTAGTGAGAGAGAACCAAACTATCCAATGGAACAGATACTTTAAAACTCTAATTAGCACTTTCGAGTCTCCAACAACTTGAAAATTCTGAACACCTTTAACCGTAGCAAATTTTAATAGGGCCCAAAGGGCTACTGACTTTGCACGAATATTAGTACCACTACCAATTTCAATCTTGAGTTCGAATTAATGATTATAACTGTAATGAAGGACAATACCAATGACATAATCACCCAACATTTGACATGCACCATAGAAATAACTCCAATTAATATTATTATTGAAAGAGGGCACATGCTTAAGGTTGAACCTATAAGCCCCTGCTTTACGCAATTAATTACATTTCTTATCATCATCTTATTTTCGTAACTCTTCTCATATTTGTTTGTAAGAACATATAAGATATTGGGAAAAATATTTCCATATTCTAGCAAAATTCTGATCTATTGTCAAGTGATTAGCACAAGATAATGTGCATCTTTGACCCTTTCCAAGCTAATTTGAGTTGGGATGAGTTGATTTTGGTAACTTGTATTCCTTTTCCAATTGAATCAAGAGAAGGTTATTTTGGTTTCTATTATCAATTACCATATATGCTAGTTTGTGCTTGATTTGAAAATTCTATGTACAAATATCTTCCTTTTGCTGGCAATTCTATCTTTGGGCATTAGCATTAAGTGTGGATCAATGTAGCTGGGATTGTCGACATCAACCTCTAAGTCTCTAACCTCTCAATAATGATTATAAAAGATGTGAACATTGCATTTAGGGTTGAGTTCATCCTTATTCATTGTTGGTCAAGTTCATCTCAAGGAAGAACAGGTTTAGTATTGTGAAAGAGGTTGAAATCCTTTGTTTTTTGGGTCAAGTTCAGTTTTTTCAAGGGGTCGAGGTTTCCACTCAAGAGGGCCATATCCACTCTTACACTCAGCTGGCTGAATTCTATAACGAAGGAAGTACAATAACCAATCATAAGGGAGCTCAAATTTGGTCTCTATCTTGTGGGCATGTTTCTAGATCGTAGGATTGATATTTTTCTCATCTACTAAAGTTCTGATCCAAGTGGATATCAGTGGCCACCCACCTAATCCATTTGGACCTGCACCATCAATTCTTGCAACATTTCACATTCAGCACAACTTATTATTTTTAGCATGTTTTCAGGTCCTCCACTCCTGGAGCCATTTTGGGGCCTTAATAATCTAGGTGGACATTGGTGGCCACCCACCTATTCCATTTGAACCCCCACCATTGGTTCTTTCAGTTTTTAAGTTGCAGCACAACTTATTATTTTTAGCAGTTTTTCGGGTCCTGAACTTCCGAAGCCGTTTTGAGGCACTAAACGACATTTTTTGGGAAAACTGGGAGAAACATGGTTCCATGGATCAATGTTGCTCACACCAAAATTTGTAGTCCATGGATAGATATTTCTAATGAGATATTGAGTGCATCGAACTGAGATCAGATGCCAAATTTACGTCCCTGGGAAGTTGAACCACCAATTTACCCAAACGGGGCCCATAGTTTTGGCGCTTCATCTCCTAGGGTTAGGTTTTTGGACGTTTATAGTTCTCTATTGTTTCTAAATAATAAATAGGCCCTCGAGCCTCATTGTAACACAGTTTAGAGGTTTGCAGCCACCACATTCCTTCTCAGAGATTCACTACCAGCACCCTAGCTATTTTATTTCCATTATGTCTGTAACCATATTTCTATTATTTTATATTAATGAAATGATGAATTATTTCCATCGCATCTCTATGTTTATGGTTATTTCTGTATTCTGTTGCATTCCTTCATAAATTTGGATCAGTGTTATCAGAGCGGTCAGCTTGTTCTTTGTTTTTCTTTGCATGTCCCCAACACGATTAGGGTTTAAGGAGTTAGGGCTCGATCTGGTTGAACCCTTGCAAGATCAGCCTCATAAACCCTGAGGACCTCCCATGGCAGAAGAAAAGAAAGATGAGGGAGAAGGAGATCAAAATATTGCTCGAGGAGGTGCTCGAGAAGCAAAGGAATGCGATGATGGATAAATTTTCTTAGATCCTTCAATTAATGCCCACCTACGGTGCATCTGCATCCAATAGCCACCTTGGAGGCGCCACTCCCTTCAAGGTACAGGTAAACTTTGATATTCATGTATTTGAAGGCCAAATAGATGTGGGCGTCGTAGATAGATGGTAGAATTTGCTAGAAGGGTATTTCTCGATCCATGATTTCTCTGACTGAGAAAAGATTATTTTTTCACTCCTCAAAGCCGTCCCCATGTCAAATACTGGTGGGAAACCTATTGTGAGCAAGAGGACGAAGGGGAACCCTCTTTTTTCTCGGCCACACCCATTTGGAATTCGTTCCGAGATGGCATCAAGGAACAATATTACCCTGCGGGGAGCTATGAGGACAAATACATCCAATGGACGACACTACGGCAACAAAGGGATTAAGATGTGCATGAACTAATGAATTTGTTCCATACCTTGCACACAAAGTTGGGTATTAAAGATTGAGAGAGACATTTTGTGCTCAAGTATCCTGGATGTCTTCACAAACACATTCAGGAGGAAATGGAGTTCCTCAACATTACATCGCTTGGCACAGCATATCGCTATGCCACCAAGATAGAGCAGAAATTTAAGTAGAAGAAGCGAGACTTTGGATCTGCGAATCCGAAGCCAGGAAAAGGTGCCCCTGAATCGTAGAATAAGGGGAAAGGCCAAAGTGGGGCAACTCAGAAAAACACCACAAATACAAAGAAGGACACAAGGAAGTGGTGTGAATTTCATAATAGCCCCACTCAACACAAATGAGCGTCGGGCCAAACAGTCGTTGGTGGCCAAACTAAAGGCACCTGAATCAGATGCATTTTCTAATCATGAGTCAGAACCAGACAAAGGTAATGATAAAGAGAAGAAAATCATGGATGTGGATCCTAGTTCCATTGTTGCCACCACCAAGATCCAGAGGGAGGATCTTGAGGATCCAGAGGAAGGGGAGCGCCTCTTCCATTTGCAGATGTGGGTGAAGGGTTCTCCACTTCAGTTCCTTGTCGATAGTGAAAGCCAAAAGAACCTCATTTCAGCAGAGGTTGTGAAGCGGCTTGGCCTACTGATCATAGCACACCCGCAACCATATACCATTGGGTGGCTTCACCCAAGGAGAGATATCTGCATCCGCCAACAGTGCCGGCTTCCATATAGCATCAAGCCATTCACGGATGAGGTATTATGTGATGTTTCTCCTCTTGATGTAGCTGATGTATTATTGGGCCAACCATACATGTGGAAGCGACATGCTATGTATGAGTCTAGGCCTCGTGCTATTATTATTACTTTGGGAAATAAATTGTACAGGATACCAAAGGTAGTACCGCCTCCTGTCATCGCTTTGATTACTACAAAACAACGCAGTAAGATTGTTTCCCAAACCAAGAAATTTATTTTCCTTACAAATCACTCACAGGGAAAGAAGAATATTGTGGCCACAACCTCGAAATAGGGCTCCCCTGCACGGCTGCAGGAGATGGACAAATTCATGGAGGAATACGAGGACATTTTCTCCTCACTCACAAAGGTTCCTCTGCACTGTCACGACAAGCACTCCATTGATCTTACCCCTGATGCACCACCGCCTAATGTTTCCATACCTCATGCGACTACACAGACATAATCCACACATGTACTGTTTGAGGCTAATAAAGAAACCAAATTTACTAATTGCATCCAGCATGTCTGCCCACAAGTCCATGACATATTCGATAATAGAATGTGCCTCATCACATGGAGGATCTCAACTCAATGGGGACCATTGATTCTTAAGGAGGGAGGAATGATCCAGGTGGATATCGGTGGCCACCCACCTATTCCATTTGGACTTGCACCATCAATTCTTGCAACTTCTCAAATTCAGCATAAATTACTATTTTTAGCAGGTTTTCGCCTCCTCCACTCTCGGAGCCATTTTGGGGCCTTAATGATCCATGTGGGTATTGGTGGCCACCCACCTATTCCATTTGAACCCCCACCATTAGTTCTCTCATTTTTTAAGTTGCAGCACAACTTACTATTTTTAGCAGTTTTTGGGGTCCTGAACTTTTGGAGCCGTTTTGAGGCACTAAACGTTGTTTTTTGGGAAAACCGAGAGCAACATGGGTACATGGACTGATATTTCTCACACAGAAAGTTTTATTCCTTGGACATATATTTCTAATGAGCTATTGAGCGCATCAAACAAAGATCGGATGCCAAAGTTATGTCCCCGGGAAGTTGAACCACCAATTTACCCAAACGGGGCCCATAGTTTTGGCGCTTCATCTCCTAGGGTTAGGTTTTTGGACGTTTAGAGTTATCCATTGTTTCTCAATAATAATTAGGCCCTCAAGTCTCATTGTAACATAGTTTAGAGGTCTGTAGCCACCACATCTCTTCTCAGAGATTCGCTACCAGCACCCTAGCTATTTTATTTCCATTATGTCTGTAAGCATATTTCTGTTATTTGATATTAATTAAATGACGCATTATTTCCATTGCATCTCTATTTTCATGGTTATTTATATATTCTGTTGCGTTCCTTCATAAATCCGGATCAAGTTCGTACCTCCTAAGAATGAAATTGTGTTGAAGGACGAGTTGCTAGAAAAATTTCCTTGCTGGTTGTTGCATTATTGTGGGCTGATTTAACCTCTTTTGGATGCTATCACAATATCTGTGTGTGGGTTATGGAGATGCCTTAATTACTTCTATGCAGAAGGTGTCATTTAGGAGAAAAAGGGAACCATAAACGATGTTGGGTTTGTAGAATAAGGAAGAGTTGGTCGTACTCTAGAAATTAAGCTCATAATTCAAGGGGTCAACGCTGGTCCATTTCAGCCTTAAGAACCGATATTTTTCACTTATTCATATGCCTCCAAACTAGGTTCAATTACCCTTATTCACTCACTGTATATGTTGATTTCAGTCTAAGAAATTGATTGTTTATGACTTGGCACTATCTTCATATTGCCTTATATCAACAATGTATAAAACGTATGGGTTTAATATTAGTTTGTGGGTTGAGAAATAAATGCCTATGGATGATTACTTTCCATGGCTCTCTTACCAGTCCATAAATTTTGTAACATGCTGCTGTATAATTCTAAATTAATTTCATGATTGGAAAGGATTTAGTTTGCTATTGTATAGTGCATATCATTGGTGTATTCCTTCCTGAGTTTAATTTGAATGGTATAATGTTGTCTGGAATTGTTTTGGGCATTTTTCTAGCACTGTGTCCTTCATCTAAAACTAAACAAATGGAAAATTTTAGTTGATAGGCTGCATAATTGAAAAAGCTTTGACTATAAAAAGGTAAAGAAACATTCCATGTAAAGTAAGAGGGAGAACTTAGGGATTTAAAAACATGGCTTTAAACAAATTGGACAATATTTTTATTTTATAAAAATCCTACCACAAGCATCACATGAGGCATATCCCACAAGCAACCTGCAAAGTTTGAATAGATAATAAAACTCCAAACTATAACAAGTAGATCGAATTTTCATTGCATGTGACAATGCATATTAATTTATAGCAAAATAGGTGATATATAAGATGATGTAGCCTTGCATATAGACACCATATATTATAAAAGGAACTAAAAAAATGATAAAAAAATATTGGCATCATGTTATAACATATCATGGCCGCCTCACTGTCTCCTTTTTCATACCATAAAATATCTAAATGTAAGAAATACCATCTTAGGAAAATTTAGACAGCATCAAATAATACTTCACTATTCAAGATTGTTGCCTTTAAAAAATGTCTCTGGCCTTCCTCACTGAACCTTTATCCACCTCTTATGATAGTATGATGATCCAAACCTCAATGGATACTATAATTGGTTGTTATATAAAATGGACAAGAATTGTAAACATACACGGATGTCAAGAATTATTTGTGGTTATAGGCTCATACACATAATTACAATCTTCACTGTTCCAAATTCACCAACCAAGATTAATAAGACAACATGATGTCCCAAATTTTAACATGATCTTTACCATAAGCACCATCAAAAAATACATAAAAATCAACAAGGCAGTGAGCTCTACCAACATCAATCAATTATCAAGATTATTGTGATTTTTTTCTAATAACAACATCGGGTCGTTATAATTTGTGGTTGAACTAATCCCATGATGGCAGAAACTAGAAAGGAGATACCTATCACTAGCACCAACAATTTGATCTTCAATCTCCTCATCTTCACCCTCAAAATAATAAACCAACCTAATTAAGTTTAAAATTTTATTTTCAACACATAATCACTTGCAGGCTAGCAGGCAATTATCGTTGCATTTGAAGCAGAACAACTTGCCCTGGTACTCCGCTAATTCAAGAGGTTTAAATTTAATTTGATTGATAATGCTCTCTCTCCTTGTTGGGTTAGTGGAAATGGAAGCTGCAAAAATAAGATATAAGGATTACTTAGTAGTGAACAAGGACCTCCAACTAAACTCACCCAATTGTGTCAGCTTTTCCCCAATAACTTGTAAAAAAGACACTAACACTCACTAAATTTTTAAGATGTTGTGGCACATGTAATTAAGTAAAATTCATCACATAATCAGTCCAGGAACAAAGTGACATGAAGATGAATTAATAGACTACATAACAGTGGTTTCTTCTTAGATGTCCAAATGCATGTTGTGCCACAATTCCTACACGGCGCCTTTCAAATGCGGCACAATCAAATCACATATTGAGGAAATACTTCTTTAGATTGTTTGAAGGAAATGCTCAAGGTTTTGAATACATATCTGTAGTCAAATATTCAAACTACCTTTTTTGAATACAAGACCTCCAGCCACTAGAAATTAACTAGGCTTGTAAGAGCAAGGTATTGCCTTAGCTCCCACAAGGACTCAAATCTCACAATAGTGGTCAGCTTTCCCCAATTATTTCTCTTTTTTTCTTCAAGTTAGTTTTACTATATTAATCTTGGGTCTTTCATCCTTATTGGAATTTCTGTCTAACCAACTTTTCTTATAATTTTTGTGCATGGATTTTATGTCTTTCTATTTCAAAATTGTATTGTTGGAAAGTAATTTGTATTTTTTTGTTGTCATCAAAACATCTTCATATATATGTTGATTATTCTAGATATTTTTGATATTCAACAAGAAAATAGACATTATACTAAATTCACTTGGATAATTAGCATGTGATGGTGGGATGGGAGAGCTCTAGTCAATAAGGAAGTTGTTATAGTGGTTGGTATTTTTGCACTTGTTTACTTAAGGGTTTACATAAACATGTACTTAATTATCTATGTATATCAAAATGATACGTAGGGACTAATTTCATTTTTGTTTGTTAGATGTGTGGTTAATATGCATATTTACAGGATAAGGATTACATTTAGTAGTGCGGATGGATTTCTTCCTAGCCTTTCATTTTTTAAATTAAATCTAGGTCTAGAGCCCTTTTGATTGGCTTATGTGTCAAGATGCTCCTTACTTCTTTCTTTGTGTTGCTAAAGAATTATAAATTCTAATAAGCTATTTGTAGTGTTAAAATATTTTCTACCAGGGTCAGGCCTAGAGTCAGAGTAGTTATTTGTATTATTTATGAAGTCTATACTTTGTAAACATAAGCACTCTTACTGCAAATGAAATTGTGTTCCTTCTTTATAATTGGGTTCATATAATAATTAGCCACACAAAACTAAAACTGATGCACATTTTTTTTTTGAAGGATGAACTTCATGAGAAATTCATATAAAATCCATCTCCTTAATTTCACCACACAATTAGAGTATTTCATTCTACAGGGTAAGCCACAAGGTGTTAATCTTGTGCGTTGTCTTGGAATTATCAGTGACCTTTCTAGTCCCTTTGGAATTGTCAGGTAGTTTTCCATGGATGCTAAATGTTGGTCAAATCGGTAAAATCTCCATAGCTTGATCCCAGAAATGTAATGTTTCTATTGGTTCAGTTTCCATCAAGCTTGATTTTATAGTCGTACTACTGCTTGATTCAATCATAGTAATTTTATGTAATATCATTTGGAATCAATCTTCAGAAATATTTTTATTGATTGTAGAAATCAAATCGTTTACAGATTCAAGAAGAAGATATGATCTGGATGGTTTCCTAAACCTTGGTCTGCTGGATGAGATGTCTTGTCCTCTATTTGAACCCTTTTCTTGTTTAAATCATTTAATAAATTGTTGAGTTTGTGTAGCAGTTGATATGTAACCATAAAGAAATGAATACTTATCAAGTTATAACAATGTGTTTATATCATACCTTATATACAAAAATATAAATCATGGCACATTCTTGGGTCCTGGAAAGAAAAAAAAATTAATAAATAATAAGAGATGATTTAAAATATATATATAATTAAGTGAAATGTTCATTAAATCTAGGGAAATTATTTTGACTTGTTCTTAAATTAAAAGAAACGATGGAGAATTCCTTGGGACTGTTAAGGAGATTATGCAATTGATATGTGTTCTCAAAGCCATTTTAGAACATCAATGCTAGATCAAAGCAAGGTCGTCTTCTTTTTATTTTTATTTTTTAAAATAAATTCTACTTATATTAACACATATTACAACAAAAGATACAACTATATAATGGAATGAAAAGGTCCTTAGGAAGGATAGAGCTTTAGAATTAAAATATTTAGTATCCTTTTTAAGAACACCCTTGGTTGTAATCCTAGTTTTAAAATCAGCATAGAACATATCATGAAAGGCTTCTAAAGAAAATTGATCCCCATTTTAATATGAATTGAAGTGCATCCTTAAGATTGGTGCAGACAATCTATTCTGATGCAATGCCATACACCTCGAAAGTTACCTAGAGAAATTGTGTCACAATCCCATGCATTGCATCCTTCAAATGGAGTGTAGGAAAAATATTCTGATGTAGTGCCACACACCTTGAAAGTAAGGTGGAGCAACTGCATCAAAATCCCCTGTAGTGCATCCCTCCACAGAAAATGTTTGTAGGAAATATACTTCCAGTAGGTCCAAATCAGTTATCTGGAACATTTGAACTTCCAAAAAAATGAAAAATATGTTGAATGATCTCAGTTATCTGAAAGCACAAACATTATGCATCGATGAAGCTAGACTTTACAAGTCTATTTTTAGAGGGTAATTCCTGATAAACCATTGACCATGGAAAGATAATCAACTGAAACACTATGCTTCCAAATTGTGTTAAGGTGCATTATCCACTTCCATTTTGTCCTCAATATCCACTTTCTGTTGAGTATCTCTCTGAATGGATGTGACGAATGAAGAGCTTGGTAAAGCTGGCATGCCTTACATATCCAAACTAGCTTGCCATAGCACCGAAGCCAATCCCTCTAGATGGGGCTGGGGTTATTGCCATTAACTGTCTTCTTCAGGGATAAGGTTTTGCAAATCTTGTATCCCACTTGTTGAGTATCTCTTTGAATGGATGTAACACATGAAGAGTCTAATAAATATGACATGCCTTAAAGATCCAAACTAGCCTTCTATAGCAAGAGATCCAATCCCTTTTACTATTCAATTCATGTGTGTCTTTTTTAGGTACAATGCTTTGCAATTCATGTATTCCACCACTTGGTGATTGTCTCTGTGAATGGATGTGACACATGAAGAGCCTTGTGAAGGCTTATATATCCAGAATAGCTTGTTTAGTGTAGAATTTTCTTGTGTGGGGATGAGGATTTTTTATTCTTATTTTGAAACATAATCTAATATGAGAAATTCCTTTTCTTGAGAGATCAATGTCCAAGACCTCCACTTTCTCTTGGATTGATCCCAAAGGCCCCTTTACTAAAAAACCCCTTTTAAGTGAATTGTTTAAGTGGTATCCTATGAATAGAAGAAAGAGTAGTAGCCTAATATGTAACAGCCTTTGAAATTCCCATGTACTTTACATGAAATAAAAAGTGAAACCCTCTTCCAAGCTTCCCAGACTCTCTTAATAATGATATCTTGTGAAATCTTCAAACCTACTGGTTTGGCTAGCATACCAAAGAGCTGAAATGTCCCCTTCATTCTCACGATATGCTCATTGTGAAAAATTATAGATCTAGGGAGCTGCTTCCATAGTTAGACACCGAAAAGAAATCAAACTACCCACTTAGCAGATGATATTTTACCCTGTAGACCAATGATGATCAAGCCCAATACTCCATCTTGCCTGAACATCATGGAAAACAATGATTGACATATATATACATATAATAATTCATATTTATTTTTGTGCACATTAGTATCCATTTGATTTTGAATTTATGGGATCAGTCTAAAGTCAATCATGCTACCTTTAAATAATGTTCCAATTTTTGATGAATGGAGCTCCTTGAACTTCCATTCCCAAGGATTTTGGCTAGCTCATTTGCATTGAGTACTTCATATTGATTGTTGTGCAAATTAATATCCACCTTATTTTCATTTGTACTTGGTTTTACATGTTAAAGCCAAATTCATTTTTTTCCTTTCGATTCCATTCCTACTTACAGTCATTTAGAGATGGAGTCTCCTATGCTAAGGACACCAATGTCCCCTTGTCCCCCAAGAAGCCCCCTAAAATTTGGGGGGATGTCTCCATATGATTCTCAAGTGTGTTTCCCAACTCCTTCATCCCCATGTTTCAGAAATTTGGTGCAACATTACAATTATCACTCTAAGGATAATTTTCATGAAGAACCATCCCCTCTTACCACTGGGGAATTAACGCTTTTTGAACAAGACCTAGAAGAAAAATTCAACTTTTTTCATTCCAGTCCCTTCCTATAGGTGCATAGACTCATATGAGAGCATTCATGGCTTGATGAGGATGGAAATTCCCTTGTATTCTTGTCATTATATTGTTGTACCACTCTTTTCTCCACGATGTCATTATCCCTTGAAGTAATATATGATGCATCTAAAAAAATGCAGGATTTTGTCAAATTTTAATTACTTCTTGCTTTTAAAAACGTTGAAATAGTGGACTACAAATTTCTATATTCAATTCCAAAAAAATATTAATTTATTGAGCAGATGGTCAAGTGATTAAAGAAATTTTTGTGCTTAGACCTGGGTTCAAAACCGAGAAGACATGTTGTCACACTAATGTTTCCCATAGAGTTAAATTTTGAATCCATTGTTAGTAGAAATCCAGGTGACATGAATGGGCTAAGGATGTAGAGTATCTCAATGAATGATGCTAGGTTTAAGACTTCTGTGGAATTTACAGTATAGATACTTCTTTCTCATGGAATTTTAGCTAAAGGAATAGCCAACAATTAACCAAGGGTTATTTAACAACAAAGGAGAAAAATCATTCCTATGACCTTTACATACTTCATTGTAGACATTTTTAACTCCTTTTCAAAAACCAAACCTAACCATAGTTGTAGCACTAATTAGGGAAAATCCTTGGTCTACCACTGCAATGTTACCAATTCAAAACCCTAATAGGTTACCAATAGGGTGTTGGCTCAAAACTCACTGGCTAGGTAGATCAAATGTTAAGACATACACCTTAGTTCAATTCTCATCACAAAACTATATAGGTCTATCCAAAATGACCTAAATTTTTTGGGTTACTTTCTAATGAAAAATTGTCAATTCACCCATTATACTACGTGCATTATAATTGCATGCTCTTTGTTTTTGATATTATTGTTTCAAATCCTTCTATACTATTTTATTTTTTTAATATATTGCTTGTATTGTTAATATTTTGGGTTGGAATCCTCAACCCTTGCTTCCGCTTATTGTCTCTAAAATTTTGGGCAATATAGAATTAGAGACATAATATTTATGTATAAGTGTGTGCAGCTATCACATGATCATAAATTCCTAGTACTGCCCTTAGTAAATACATAAGCCTGAAGGAAGTGTTGTGATGGGTACAATGATAATTTTCCATCTTGCTTCATAGTAACTTGATCTTTAAATGTTTTCATTCTCTTTGGATTGACAGGATATAAATGAATAATGTTTTTTTCATGCTAATATAAGTCCTTTTTTTATATGTGAATGCATGTACTCTGTGGGAAACTTGTTATTTTACTACTAGTTAGTGCCATTGAGGTCATTCAAACCTAGTTTTCTTACGTATTTAATAATATTTGTAGGATTAGTTTATGTTCAGTTGCATATAGTTGTGACTTAACTCAGTTTGTACTTTTGAATGTTAATAAAATTATCTTATTTTATATATCTTTAGATTCAAACATGTTGTAATAAAAAAATTTATGTGCATAAGGAACTAGGAATTTTCCCTTCAGATGTATCAAGTGCGTATGAGAAACTGCTCCCTATGAATGTGCACTTCTTATGGTCTGAGTGGTTTCTGTCAACATTTTTGGTAGGGTCTGAGGCCAATACTAAATAGGTTGTCTTTTATCCTTGGAATAAATCTAAATCATAGCTTTTATTTTAAGCAAACATTTTTAGTAGTATTTATGTCTTCCATTAAAAAAAATCATCAATATTTTTTTTCCTAAAATCTTTGATAAATTTTCATATCAGTGCTACTAATTGTGGGAAACTGCATTCTATAGATAGATCGGGATTATTATGAAGGAAGAGTGGTCAGGTCACAGGTGTTTTCAATGATGGAAAGAATACAATGATTCTATAAAAAATGGCTCATTCTCTCATCTAATTTTCTTTTCTGCATTCTCCAGTTGCTTATCATACACCACCTTTACTTGCCACTTCTATGAGTGATTTAAGTGCTTTTTCATGTGAGCCAGTTGATGTTGTCAAATCATCAAGGCTTGCCTCCTCCAACAAAGGTGCATTATCTACTCAAGTTTTTTTCCAACAAGAAAAATTAACATTTACAAGTAGGACAGGAAAGTCAGGCTCCCTATCTTTCGATTTGCCAACCTATTTTTCTCCTTCATCATTTGTATTGTTTTCATCCACAGATTCATCTAAAGTATCTTCTCTAAGGAAGTCAAAACTAAATCCCAATGCAAAGGTAAGAAAATGGGTTGTTATTAAGTTTGTTATTTATATAAGATGCATTTTGTATCTAGCTTTCTGGAACCTTGGTAAAGAAAACCCAAGTAATGAATTCCTATCATTTGTCTTGTGAAATTATTGGCCTTGTTTTTTAGGAATTAAAGTTTAATCCAAATGCAAAGAGCTATACCCCATGTTTCTCTACACCTAGACCAATAGCATCTCCATTGGTTCAAGGTCTTTTTTATGTTGCAGGAAATATTCCTCCTATGATACCCATACAAAGCGTATGAGCAGGGCTTGGGGTAAGCTCTTTGGAAAAAAAAGTTTCTCAACCAGTCAAGTTTGCTCAGTACAATAATGGTGTGGCTACATCTAGAGTGAGTGCTACTTCATATATCCAATTTGCAACCAGCTTTGTGCCACATGTATCAAGAGATGTTGTATCAAAAAATTTGACTACACAACCAGCAGTCGACAAAATACCCTCTCCAAGACAACAAGTATGTTTTTTGTACCTTTAGATAGAGAACCCAAGTTGTCAGTTGAGATATATTTTATGAATATTCTCTAGTAGAGAAATATAACTTATTTTATCGTGATTACATTTTTACTGTCTTGAATAAAATGAATGACTACTTTCATATAGTATACTAGTATGCTACATAACATGCAATAAGATATTAATGCTTGAATAAATATGAACTTTTCCAAATTAAAGAATTAAAACATGCATTTCCAATTGAGGAATATTTTATCCATAGTATCTGTGTGTATGAAATTTGAAATTACAGAAGGACCAAAAGTTTGCAAATCTATTATGCAGAAAATTACAAAAAGTTCAAAAAATAGCGTAGTAAAATGTTAAAGAAAATATTCAAGGTGATCATAATTGATCTCTTTTTGATACTTTACAATGAGGATATTATGATGTTTTCAAGATAAACATATATCCCTAGTCACACATGATTTCAACTGAGGAGCTACAAGAATCAACACCATCTTTGATTTGAACCTAAATATTCTTATTATCCTCGAGTATTTCCCTAATCACAATGGGCAGTAGACATTACTCATGGATTATTTCTCATTATATATATTAGTAAAATATGCAAAATTTATACCTACATTTGAATCTTGGAAAAAAAACATATGATTGTTATCATTTAAATTATCCATATCTCTTAGAGCCCAAAAATCCATTTTCTTTGGATAAGCTTTATCTATAACCTAAAAAACAACCCTATTATAAGTTGAAGGCCCATTATGTCCTCTTGAGTCTTGACAAAGTATGATGGAATGAAACCGAGTAAGGACTAGATCTAGGTTTACCATATCAAAACCTAGGTTCATTAAGATGACGACCTTGGTTTGAAGATAACCACCATACAAATTAGGACCACCCATACTTATCATTTCCATCTCTCTTTCATCATTAAGACTAACATACTGAGGACCTGCAACCCATGGAGGCCCATGGTAATCATTTCAATGTAATTTATTAGAATACATGCCATGTCAACAAGTTTCTATATTTAATCTCTGCATCCAATGAGACCATTTATTATTATGATATTTATCACATCCAAAAATGGCATCATTCACATAATTTTGAAGAATTCTAAAAAGGTCAACATATTGCTTTTCACATTTACAACTTCCCTCACATTTTTTGGTTCTTGAAGCTCTAACACTTTTAGAACAAAAATAGGCAATGTCAAGCAACAATAAAAATGGTCCACTAGTCTCTTTTCATCTACTGATATTAGAATGAAGTTTTATTAGAGACATTGTTTGTTTGTTTTCTTATTTTGGTTAGAAAAGGGTTTGATCTTGGTTTTATGTGACTTTTAATTTATCATATGTAGCATGTTGAGAAATGGAAAAGAATAATGTGTAACATTTATCTTGTAGAAATTGATGTTGAATGAAAGGATACAAAGTTTAACCAAGCTACAGTTCACTTTGGTAAAGGAAGAAGAACATCTTAAAAAGATGCATAAGAATACACCATATACAGAATTTTAACATAAGTAATATATGGATTTTTCTTTCATAGGTATTTTCTTTTTTCTATCCAAGATATCACAACAAGAAAAATATTGATATTGTAGAAATTGTTTGAGGACCTTATTAAGGTGGATTTTTCCAATGTCCTACTTGATTGATACCTTCTCATATGTCAAGAAGGCTTTAAATATGAATTAACATGTTCTTGAAACAAATAAAATTCAAATTTTATAGATATGAAAGATAAAAACAAATTTCAATGGCTTCATTTGATTGTTAGTTGAATCTGTTGTGGGCAGGTTACAGGAAATGTGATTGGAAAAAGGATGGGGAGACAATGCAAAGCATGTCTCGGATATGTTTAATTTGTTGTAATATATCCTTCAGGCACTTTAGCCATCAACATTGAAAATGTTTCTAGTGGGGATTCCTATGGTTTTTAATGTTTTGACTCTTTCACCTCATGGTTATTTTGGGCAAGGAAATGTTTTAAGAATGCGAGACAAGACATCGCTGGAAAGGTAAAGAGATTTTTTATAATTGAAATGTACATTCCATGATATCATCTCTTGATTGTATGATTATATTTTGAACGTTTCTTTTTATTTTATTTTTTCTTTTAAATATGAAATTGAAAATACTTGGTACCATGTCCAGTTAAAAAAAACCAAAGCTTGAAGATGAAATTAGTATTACATGATATTGATTGGAATCCTTATAACTATTTTGTGTTAAAATATTTTCATGACTATCAGAAAAGTTTACTTCATGTTGTTATTTGAGTACATGTTTTTTATATAATTGACCAAGTTCATGTGTTATAAAATGAAATGTTATTATCGAATAAGACAACAAGGATTAAACATCACAACTCAGATTATTTATTTTCACAAGTTATCTACAACTTGAGTTTTTTAGCATGTAACTTATAAGTTGACATGATTGTGCCTAAGCTTTCCCTGAAGGTTGAAAACTAAGTTACTAAGGTGTTATTTTATATGGTTACACTTTATTTTATCTATGTATACAGGTTATCTAGCCACATAGTGGCCACTACCTCTCAATTGAAGAAAACGTGTTCAAGTTTCTTGCTTATATGGGGAAAAATGGATTTGACATTGTTGATGTTGAGGTATATGTCGTATAAATTATTTATAGTCTACTTTACTTTATGTTCTAGTGTTCATTATATTTCGTGTCTTACACTTAAAATTGTATCTTTTTTTTTTTTTTCAGAAGAGGAACTCAATATTGATGGTAAGAAGCAGGAATTGAAGAAAGAGGAGAAAAATAACACTCGTGCAACAAACTTATTATCTAGTCCTAATTTTTTTTCCTAGGAAAAAATCAAAAACTTTATATTAATAAATTAATGAGAGTTACACACTGTACATGCAATTAAGCATTGATTATGCCCCTAGGTCCCATGTACTTATTTACATTGTGTAGCGAGGCTACCTATAAAAAATACATATTGCCAACATGTTTGGGATTTTCACGCTTGCCTTTCCTCTTTTGGACGATCTGCAAATTCCCCAAATGTAGGGAGGAAGGAACCAAGGCTAGCTCATTTTTCCCTATTGTATTGTCTTTTGTCAGAGTCTAAACTTTCAGACACATACTCTAATAAACCTTCATTCCAGAAGTGGAGCGGGAGGTTATATAGCTTGACCCAAACCGACATCCTGGTAATCTCCATCATGTTTGCATGAAAATCAGGGAACCAATGGGTGATCAAGAGTCTCATAGAGCCCCAAAACCATAGTCTTGCCCTGATTATGATATCTATGGCTTCCTGTGATTGAAACTTGACAATAAAATACCCTTTGGAGCATAGATGTATGTCACAGTCCATGGTCCAGTTTGTAAATATCCAATGGAACAACTCCATAAGCCAGTAACAATTAAACTTTCATATTATTGCCTACGTTTCAAATTTGGAATGATGTTCCTCAATCTCTGGTGCCTTCATTTTTAGTTCTAGTCGGCAATTTAGCTACTCCACAATGTATGGTTTCAGAGTGTTTTCAGTATGTTTTGTTGGTGTTGATGCTTTGTTTTTTCCTTGTAAGATGTGCCATTTGGAGTTCCAAATTTGAAGGTGTTGGTTCCCATCATCTTTCTATGTGTTATGTTCCGTTATGATCTAGTTGAGGTACTTCCTCCTGTTGCTCATGCTCCTCCTTTGAGCTTTAAGTTCAGAGAAATGGACGAGTTCCATTGGATGGATTAACCCTTTAATCGAGCTTCCCCTTGTAGTAAATTCCAAACATAAATTAGGATTTGTTTCATGGCCAGAATGCCTATAGAAAGTTTGATATTTTCCTTCATATTTGAGACCAGATTTGTCTCCCGTACCCATATTCTTTTGGATTCCCCATCTAAATTTTTAATGAAAATCTGGAACTCGACCTCCTTTTCAGAGATCCACCCTCTTTTATCTGGGTTTGTGGAATTTGTGGATAAACCCCTTGGCCCAAAACTGCCCACAGGATTCTCTCTGATTCCAGAAGATAGAGAGGCCTCACATAGGAATTCTACCCTAGTGCAGGCAATCCCGCTCCTCCCCTGCCACCAAATCTGCTGAGGGGATAAAATAGGAGTCATACCCCATTCAACCCACACATTGGATGTAGATCCTGGTCCCTCCTGACATAGATTAGAGCATTTGGCTGCATATCGAAAACTAAAAAGAATAGAGCATAAAGAGGTGGATACCCAAATGATGCGCCGCCTTTGGATCCAAGAAGACCCAATTATTGTTAGGGAGAACACATACCCATCAGTGTCTCTTCTTGTCTGTCGACTGTGTAGGAGATCCATAGTGGATCTGTAGTTCTAGACGAGTTCATCCTTACGCAGATCACCCACCCATAGCCACCATTGAGGCAGCGGGCCTCTGGCTCCAGCCACGACCTCCATTCTGTCAGCTTTGTCCCATGTTCCCTTGATCCTGCCATCAAGAGACTGAAACCAGGTGCCCGAAGCAATCAGGATCCCAGAAATATCAATCACCGAGTGGGAGAATAGTGAGCCCAAATCAGTTCATATTGATAATAATTGCATGATAAAGGAAATAAAAAAACTATGTCTTGTCGCACCTTTCAAACCTGCTTCACCTCTCAGCCATGAACCTCTTCTTGGCCAAATAGCTTAGATCCTCCATACGTGTATTCCAGTGCTGAAATGGGTTGAATCCCTTCCCATCCTGAATTTAAAGCCAAGGGAGTCATCGTCGCCTCCCCAAAAAGCCTCACCCTGCAAACCCTAACACTTTGATTCTCCATGTTTTCCAAAATTATCTAGTCATATATTTTAGTCCTCGACTAAATTAGTAATTTTTAGCTTATTCGCTTATCATCTACTCGTATATTTGTCCCTCTACTAAATTAGTCATTTTTAGTGGTAATGAGATCATTCTTGATTTCTATGAGCCTCATAAAATATAATTGGATGAATTTATCTTTTACCTTCTTGATATTCTTCAACTTGTTCTTGAAGAAAAGAGCTTGATTAGCATTTCTAGCCCTGAACATGCTAACCAACTTATCATACATATCTTTGGATGTTCCTAGCTCAAATATGTAAGAAACCAAGTGCTTATGTATCGAATCCTTGATAATCATATTTTCTATGATTTCCCCTTTCTATACTTCATCTTTGTGGCAGTCGATGCATTTGATGGAGGCTCATGGATCGTCCCTTGCACATAATCCATGACATCTTGATCCTCAAAAATCAAATCCAAAGAAATATTCCATGCATGATATTCAGACTTGTCAGTAAACTTATCGTCAGACTTGAAACTCTTGTATGTGGAGGCCATCGGTCCTTGGTAGGACCTCTTCTTTGGTGATTTCTTTTCACGCTATCTTGGGCTTTGTCTTCACCTCAGATTTGATACCATGTTAAATTTAGATAACCATGGTATGTTCTATGATTAAATGCAGTTTTACTTCAATCTTCTTTAAGGGCCAATTCATATTTAGGAATCACATAAACTTGAAAGTAAAATGCTGATAGAACATAAAAATAGATCAACAGAAGACAAGCCAAATAATGTATCAAAAATTGTAATTCTCCTTGTCTAGCAAATGGATAGATAAATGTATGTTAAAGAAGTCAACAGGATGCCCTAGCCAGAAAATTCCTGAGGTTTTCAAACCAACTTCAACAACAGTTGAATCGACCTTTCTCCAAGTTTCATATACACCCCTCAAAGACATCTCCAAAAATTCAACGCAACTGAAACCAAACTGGTCAACAAAAAATTCAACGCTGCAGTCAATAGACAATAGTCAAAGTCAACACTTCTCATTTATTTTTATTCCCTCCAATGCGGCCTCAAGAAATCATAATTTCCTGTTCAAAAATCGAAATCAAAATCCAAGAGTTGACCCAAAGTCAACGCTGGTCAACGTTGTCCAGAAACCCTAAAAACAGTCCGAAAATTTGAGCAACTTCCTCAGGTTCAGATTCACATGTGTGAGGGAAATGAATCCTCTCCTAGGTTGTACGAACCAATTAGAACACAAGTAGAATGTGTGTGATGAGATGATGATGAAATGAACATCATATCTCTCGAATTTATATCCATCAATGAGGGTGTGTGAGACATTTCTTGGGCTTGTGAGCCTATATTACAAATCTGTCTGACCTTGCACATGTGTGGAAAATAAAATAAAAATATATTTTCTACTCATCCAAACAAGAGGATATTTAGATCAATATTGCACCTATCGGAAAGAGGAATCCAACAAAAATATAATCAACATCAAATGAGTAGTGCACCATGGAGTTTGGACCTAGTTGTGCAAAATTAACAAGTAGACATAACAAGTTACAAATAGAAAGGAGAAATTTGAATGATGTGTGACCTTCTACAGATATGATGTCTCTATTGTTGGATATATTTAACATCCAAGACCAAGATATAGATTTAGGTGAAATTTGGATGAGGATGCAACCTTCTCTAGAAATGATGTCTCTAATGCTCGATACATTTGCATTCCACACCAAGAAATAAATTTAGGGAAATTATATGTTTGGGGAATGGTAACAAATTCCAAACTAGGCTCCCGTACTTAGAAATAATAAATTAGGTGGAAACGTTTACCATATTTTCCTTCTCTGATTTGAAATAAGTCAAAATTTAAATAAGTATCATAGTTATCTACCTCAATGTCCACTAATGACATGTTTTCAAAATTTACAGGCTCATGGGGTGGAGGGTTCAACCTCCTATACTTATTCATTGTTTTAAAAGGATAGAGAATAGTGGAAGAGACTACATGGAATTTTTCTTGAAAATTTTGTTGACCTACATATAAATGTACAGGGCTCCAACTCTTACACTCAACAATTGTTTTAAAAGGATAGATAATAGTGAAAGAGACTACATTGAATTTTTGTTGAAAAAATTGTTGACTTAGAGATCAATGTACAATATTGTGAATGTGTTGGCTGATTTGATAGTGTTGTCAAAGGATCCATTGTGGTCTTTTTTCATGGTAAAATAGTAATATTTTCCCTCTTTTCCCCTTATCGATGCCAGCTTCCTTTGGTTGTATACAAATTTCGAAAATTCTAGTCATCTCACTAATGACATGATACTGACCTAGAGTGGCACATTGTCCATCCACTGGAAATGCATGCCAATATGTTACTTGTGTTGAGGCATATGTTTCCATGCTTACATATCTACAAAAATCTTGTTTTGTTACATTCTCACATAGTGGCAAGAAACTAGTTTTATTAAACCAAAGGTATCAACATCCCCACCCCATTAGTTGTCTTGAAGTCTTGGTGAAAGAGGGCCCTCAATGAATCTAATTAGTTGATCTATGATGAGTCGTTTGGTGTGAATCTATACTTTATCCCCATCTTCGAACCTCATCAAAGATCCAATCCATTATAATATAATTTAGTAACCATGCATTTTATTGTGATAACTATAATACAAATTTTTTATTTGTGTTTGTGTGTTCGTTTTAATTTTTCTTAACACTTATCTACATATTCATGAAACTAAAAATTATTTTCCTACAAGAGGCCACCTAAATGTGAACCATTCCATTTATCTTTGGGACTAAGATAATCAAATTTTCTTTTATTCAAATATATGAGGCATTGGCAACGAGGTGGGTATGGGATAATGAGGGGACTATGACTAAGGCTCTGGTTTTTCCATGTAGTTTCATTTATCACTACTAATTTTTTTCCCCGTCAACATAACGTGGAAAAGGTTGTTAGGGCCATACTAAACAATGAGAAAAACACTGAACTAGAAAAGCTTACACATAGAAATCAACCTAAGTATGGGATGTGAGATGGAAAACCTTAAGTATGGGTTACCACAAACACGAAATGTCAATTAGAACCTCCTATTTGTGCCCCTTCTTAGACAAAGGAAATAAATTACTCACGAGGAGTCACATTGGAATGGCTGGAAGAGATAACAACTATGGTGAAGCATGGGAACAAGAATATGGTGAAAATTGAGCATTCATTTAATTCAACGTATGATCCATGATATTCTTACCTTAAACATTTAATGAAAACACTTTATTGCGTCGAGAGGCGCATCTACAGCCCAGTTTGACCCCGATGTCAGGTATGTCACGTCCTCATACAAAATGTCGGCTTCAGTTTTAAATTAAAAAAATAAATAAAAAATAAAAATTAAGTCTCAACTTAACAAATAAATTTTAACAATCATATAAATAAACCCAAAAAAAATTAAAACAACTCAGCTCTGCAATTATTTGATCGACAAGGTGAGGTGAAAATTTTTTAAAACAACTCAACTCTGCAATTATTTGATTGACAGAGAGGTGATTCGCATTTCGTTCACGGATCTAATTCTAGGTAAATAATTTATATTTCCTTATCTGCATTTTCCTTCTGAAAGAAATAACACTTGATACAATAGCGATGCATTTATAATAATAATTCCATAAAGCTGCCATTCAATGGCCTTCTTAGCATCTGTATGGGAATGCGCAATAGAATCACCAGTATCGAATTTTCTCCTCAGTTTAATATCCAAGCTACATGAACTATCATTCTCAATTAAGAAAGGGCATCGTTCTTTGGTCTCACAGATTAGCACATTGCTGGGAAGTAAGTTTTCTTACTCTCTCGTCTCTGTTCTCGACTCTCCTACCGAAACCAACCCTCTGTTTATAGGTGAAAACAGTTCCATGAATTGCTCAACTGTAGGTTCGATTCCCATGTTTCCAGCCACACAAAATCTACCATTTTATTATATTTCATTACAACAAATCAGCATTAATGGTCAATCATTGAATATCCCTGCTGGTACTTTTGATCTTCAACCTAATGGCACTGGAGGGTTAATGATAGATTCTAGAACCCTTTTCACTCATTTGCCACAGGTTTCTTATGATTCCCTCATGGAATTGTTGTCATCGCTTGTTACTTACCCATGTAGCGGTTCCCCTCTCACTGGGATGGACTTCTACTTTATCCCATATGGCCTTCAGAATTCAACTTTTCCTACTGTGACATTCAATTTCAAAGGAGCAGATTACGATTTTCTCATAGATAACTACATAATCCCTATTAACGATATCAGCAGGTAACATAGTCTTCTGCCTTGCAATGTTACCCACTTAGAAACATGGTGATGATTTAGTATTTGGTATCATACCGCAGCAGAATCACCGAATTCTTTATGACAACGAAAACAACCTTCTCTCCTTTTCATGTGAATCCTGTGATGTCTGACAGTGAAATTAAGTAGATTACATGTTTTGTAATATTTTGGAGATGGAAGACTAGCTTCGAAATTAAGCTTGGAGTTGAACAATAATGAAATATATGTAAGGGAAGCTTTTAATCACCTCGATATTTACATATCGTAGTGTTTGAATGGTATAAATTTTATAAATATTAATATAAATATTTATTACTCATATTAATATAAATATGTTTGGTGATCATAAAAATGAAATAATTAATATACTAAATAAAAAATATATTAATATTTTATAAATATTAATATATAAATATTTAGATTAATATTTAATGTCCAAATCTCATCAAACACAATTTACAATATTGCACATCTACAACAATTTCCTTATAGACATAGAAAGAGTATTAAATATTTTGTAGTTAGATATTTGATATTTTGTAGCTAGGTATTATATATATGGTTAATTGATGTGTTTGGTTTTTTCGTACAGGAATATAATATCATGGGTACTAGTAATGGGGAAACTAGTAATAACAATATTGAAGAAATGAGAAGTGTAAAGAGAGAAAGAGTTAAAAGACAAGGATCAAATATTATGAAACAAGTAATTAAAATCGAAAGAGAGCAGAAGAGGGTAGAAAAAATTGAGCAGTGAATATTACGAAGACAAAAAATGACTGATGATCAAAGGGAAGAACAATGAAAGAAGGAACATGAAAGAAAAAGGCGGCAACGAGAAAGGTAGAATGAGGATGAAAGGGAAGAAGAACGAATAAATAATTCTCAAAGAGAAAGAACAAAATTTAAAGAAATGGATGAGGACATGTTCTAAAAGGTACACATGCATATTGGAGCAAATGTCGTGGAAAATTATGTGACTTAGTACAACAAATTGGATCTCCTATAATATTCTTCACATTAAGTGTAGCAGATATGCAATGGCCTGATTTGCATATATTGATGCCAGGTACCTCTCCTATAGGTCCAAAGGAAGCAAGAGAATGGAGACGCCAGAATGTCATTGATAATCCTCACATTGTAGCAAGTTATGTGCATTTAAGACATACATTGTTTCGAGATGAGATTTTTTCAAAATTTCATCATGCTACAGATTTTTGGTGTCATTATGAATGGAAACATCACAGATCTCCACATATGCATGGGTTTATTAGGCTAAAATATCTTCCCAATATGGACAAATTGAATTGAATGACCCAAATCAAGTTAGATTTGCAAAAGAATACTTTTATAGATCTGTCCATGCATTCAATCCATGAAATGAATATCAAATAAAGATCCCTCTTCAACGGAACGATGATGATCATCCTTGCTTAAAGAACACTGAAAAAATATTTCAATTTGATCCTATGATGGACTATGAACAACTTCTCAATTGTGTTGAGTGCCACATCGCCTGCAATGAGAAGTCATGCCTTAGAAAGAAGGGTTGAAAATTGGCGTGTAGATATAAGGCACCATGGGAGCTATGCAAAATGTCATGACTTTATGTTGATGAGGGTGGAGAAAAAATATATGAACCTATACGAAATGATGATCGATTAAATACACATAATCATGAAACATTGATGATGTGGCGTACAAATACGGATTGGAAACCTGTTCTTTCTAGGCATGTTGTGATTAACTACATAGAAAAATATGCATCAAAAATAGAAAAAGGGTCAGAAAGCTTCCATGATATGTTGATGTGTATTTCTTCTATTCAAAATCCAAATGAACTAGCAGCACATGCATATAGAACATTGTTGTGTGAGACTATCGTTGACAGGGATATAGGAGCACAAGAAACGTACCATATGCTTTTGGAGCTTCCTCTTAATGAATGTAGTCGTACATTCATTGTTTTGAATGTTGGGATAAATGTTTTCAAACAAGTAAAATTTGATGAAAATAATGACCATAATGATAATTCTCTTATTGATGCATATAGGAAGAGAATTGTGAGTATGGAGCACCTTTCGTTGATAGAAGCTTCTAGATCTTGGTCATATAACAAACGTCGTCGTGATGAGAAATGGTTACCACGAGATAATGTAGCGATTGTACGAGTATTTCCTAAGTTTCATTCAGTTCCCCCTCGCAAAAATAATAGTTTTGTTGAGTTTTGTTGGTCTGAATTAGTATTGTACAAGCCGTTTCGTGATTTTCATATAGATATTGGTTCTAGAGATGATGACATCATACAAAATTGGGAAAATTTTTCCTATAATCCTTGGCATATTGATCGTAATCCAATACCTTCAAAGGTTCCAGCTCAATGTCCAGATGAGGATGAAGATGTTTTACATGTACAAAATGATTCTAAGCGACATAAGTGGGAGATTATTTCAAGTTTGTATAAGAATAAGTTTATACATGCGAGCGAATTTGACATGATTGGATTTAGGGATCGTGATGTTATGACAAATTGGAGCTCTAGCTTTGTTGATGAAGAGACATCAAGACGTGCAGTGAACTTCATATTTGATAAGAAAAAAGTGAATGCAATTGTTACTACTAAATCATTAAAAAAATATTCATTTGAAAGTTTAGGAGAAAAGCAAAAAATAACATTTAATGTAGTTCTTGATCATTACAAAGGAGATGACAAGGAAGAATAGTTTCTTATGATTATCTAAGGGACAACAGGTACTGGAAAGTCTTACTTGATTGGTGCAATAAAACAAAGACTTGAAACTGACTCTCTTCCTCATAAGAGCCCATTGCTTCTTTTGGCCCCTACCAGTGTTGCAGCATTCAACATAACTGCATCAACAATACACTCTTCTCTTTATATACTAGTAAGGAACTTCATTGATTTAGAAGGGTCACATTTGCTTACCTTACAAGAGGAGATGAATCATGTTAAGTACATTCTTATTGATGAGATGAGTTTTATAGGGAGAAATTTGTTGACACATATTGATTCTCGACTTCGTCAAGCGTTTCCTCATAATAAAGAAGTCTCATTTGGAGGTATATCAATTATATTGGTTGGTGATTTGGGACAACTACCTCCTGTTATGGATAGACCTGCATATGCATGTGAAGGTCATGAAAAAGAATTATGGAATTTATTCACAATTGTTGTAACTCTTGATATAGTATACAGGAAAGATGGACAGAGCAATGATCAAAGATTCTTTCATCATTTATTAATGAACGTCAGAGATGTGATTCCAACAATAGAAGATTGGAAAGTATTAATGACAAGTACAGATTCTAATTTGGATGCTTCAAAAAAAAGATTCATTTAATAAGGCTACACATTTGTTCACAACAAATGATGATGTGCACAATCACAATAAGTGTTTCTAGGTATCCTTAAATCACCCTGTTGCACGTAGTGTTGCTACAAGATCAAATAACAACAACAACATGGAAGCAGATGAGGAAAATTTGGATAATGATATACTTCTTGCTGTTGGAGCTAAGGTTATGCTAACTCAAATTTATGGACTAATGTAGGACTTGTCAATGGTGCTCTTGGAGTAGTTGAAGATATTGTGTATAATCCTGGAACATCACCTCCTAATCCTCCTACATATGTTTTAGTAACATTTGATAACTATGTCGAAGTTGCGTGGGATGAATTATTCCCTCATATTGTTCCTATTATACCTATTGAAAGAGGCAATAATAGACAATTCCATTGTGACTTGCTTGGGGATTAACAGTTCATAAGTCCCAGGGATTGACACTAGAAAAGGCAACTATTGATATTAGAAGGACAGAGCAACAAGGTATCGCTTTTACTGCAATATCTCGAGTTAAATCTTTGGATGGTCTTCGATTTCAACCACCATTTCCATATGATCAATATGAAAAGATGGCAAAATGTGTCGGTGTTTCTAAGAGAAAAGAAGAAGTCAGGTTAAGGTTAAATACTAAATAAATTATGTATTTTTCATGTATTTTTCAATATATTCTTCATATCACATTTGGATGATATGATAGGTGTATTTGCTATTTAATATATTAATTATTTCATTTTTATGATCACCAAACATATTTATATTAATAACATTTGTTAGAATTTGTATTTCTAATCTTCAAAATTTCAAAGTATGATTTACATCTCAAAAATATACAAAAATTTTAATAATTTGAAAAATGTGACGTTGATGCCTCCAACTGGAACCAGCCTAGATCCATCTAACTCCGAACCTATCATACGCCGAGAGGAATCAAATCTCTCGACGTGCAAACCTTTCCTCAAGTTTTGCACTCAAAAAATAGGTTTACAGCTCGAGAGATTTGATCCCTCTCGGCGCATGATAGATCCAGAGTTAGATGAATCTAGGTTGGTTTATAAAAAGGCTCATGTAACTCACATCTAATAACCCATTTTCATATCATTAGTTTAGATGCAACATGGATGGGATTTATGTGAGACTAGTTGTCCATAAATCGTCATATGAGTGTTGGGTGTCAAGCTAAAACAATAGGATAATTTTTT